>JBBBDQ010002236.1:327500-702427 GCA_037127315.1 Ascarosepion bandense
CAAGGGAGTAGAAATTGAAATAATGTATCGGCGAGAAAAGAAAACACGAACTTTGTTTTCAATATTAACGAATTTACTTGATACAGTTTTGCAGATAGCTAAATGACACTTGTGACTTCTCCGCTGTTACTTGTCTTCTCTCATGACATATTAACGGACCAAATGTTCCCTTCAGTGAGCAAAACTCCTGCCTTTTTTTTTTTTTTTTTTTTTTTTTTTTGTTACAGTGAGGTTCACCCTGTACAAGGTCCAGGGTGCACGCAAGGTAGACAGTTACGTTAAGGCGTAGTTTATGCAGATAGGAGGAAAAGATAATTTAAGTTTGGACTTGAAAAGGTTAAGAAAGTAGTGATCGGTGAAACATCCTCTTGTGAGTCTGTTCCACAGAGTAGAGTTCAAGGGAAGAAGCTGTCCGAGCAGAAACATGGAGAGAATGTGAATGATTTGCTACAATGTGAGTGATATTGCGGGTCCTAGCTGTGAAGGTTAGAGCTGACGGAACCAAAGAATGTAGTTCGCCTGATCTTTGTCCAAGGAAGTAGCGATAGAGCAATTAGAAACTGGCGACATCACTCCTGTGAGAGAAATGATGGAGGAATTCCTTATGCGCAAAGGAAGAGGACCCGCTTTTGGACCCTATCGAGACTGGAAAAGGAGGACTTGGCAGCACCCACCCAAATATGACAACAGTGCTCCATTCTTGGTTTAATCTGGCTCTTGTAAAGATAGAGGATATTATGGGGAGTCAGTTACTTATTAAAGCGGTAAAAGAAGCCAATCATTTTAATTGAATCTTTAGTTATGGACCCTATGTTCGAGTTCCACTTGAAGTCAGATGTGAATGATACTGCGGATATCATGGATACAGCATGTGAGCAATGATGAGGTTTTGGAAAGGAAGGAAACAAAAAAGAAATCAATATTGAGCATCAGAAAAAGACGACTAAAGTTACTGGCACATGCAATAAGGATGGGGGGCTTGGAGAACCTGGTACTAACAGGCCAGATAGAGGGTAAAAAAGACAGAGGAAAGCAGCGGATAACATATTTGAAAGGCCTGAGCAGGTGGATGACAGAACAGGGGTTGCGTGGTGTTACAGGAGAAAGTGTGCTCAGAGCCACCAGGAATAGGTAGACGAGGAAGGCCATGATTGCCTACGTCCTGAAAGGAGAAGGCACATAGAAGAAGAAGACCCGTATACTGTCGTATCATTGGGATAGATGTTTATAAATAAGCTGAATATATTCTTAGGCAGATCATTTATGTAAATAAAAAAGAGAATTGGTCCCAGAAGTGACCTCTGTGGAACGCCTGCTTTGACCGCGGAGTACTGAACACAAGAAATTTCCCTGTCTAGCTGCTCGATGAACTTCTTGTTGATAATAGACTGAAAAAGTTAACTGATGATACTGAAACGACTGATGGTTCCATACTGGGAGGAGGTAATATAGCTCACCTGCATTCTTGAAGACCGAACAGTTAAGGTATTTCTGAGATTGTGCTCAGTGAGACGTGGAAAGCTGAATAGGGATTTGCCTTTCTTATCTAACGTTGAGTTTGAGGTAGAGATCGAGGAAGATATGACCTCTGGACCATTTATAATAGCTTTGCCTCTTTCTCCTTCTCTGACTGCATACATGACTCATCTCTGTATCTCTGACCGACTACTAGTCATTTACTAAGTGCTGGCTTTTTTTTTTCACTGCTCAGTCTAATATACGGCCAGGCTCACGATTTGAATTCCTTATCTTCCAGCCATGTGGTACTTTACGCCGAAATTTTTATTTGTCTCTTGATTTTATTTCTTTTCCCTACATGTAGACAGTGAGTAGTTGCTTTGAATATTTCATATTTAGATTACGCAGCCACAAAAACTCCAGGCTCAGATAAAATCATTTAGAGCCCACTCGACTTCATCATTTGGAGATCTATCGTGTCACACAGAACCAGTTAGTTAAGTGTCATTCATACATGATACAGGCTTGGGCGATCACATCTCAAAAGAGATCATATCTCTATAGACTGACTGACTAAACAGAAGAGCTTCCCGCTGTAGGTTGCCATTATTTCCTGCAATAGACTGATTACCAACCAAGACTACAGAATCCAATCTCTCCTGCTATTTAACCCATAGCTGGAGGCAGAATGGACAGATTAATTTCTTTCCCAGAGATATTTGCTCGTAAGTGAATGCAACGAATTCAAGTGGAATTCGAATTCAGCTCTTCGATTTCTAGTTCCGTGCCGATATCCACTGAACGAGAAATCGAAGGGCAGAGTTCGAATTCCAGTTGAGCTCCGCGCTCCGATTTCTCGTTCAATGGATATTAACTCACACAGAATAAAAGTTCAAATCTTAGATTGAAAAATATACTGTATATTGGATCATTCAAATTAGTTTCATCTTTTTATTCACAGATTTTAGGCCAATTTATTTTCGGCCTTCCACTGGTATCTGCCATATTTTGAAATTAGAAACTTAGTCTGAAGTAGGCGCACGTTTCACCGCCCATACATGACATGCCTAGCATTTCTCTTTGCAAGTTCTTGAAATTGTCCCCCCACGTCACCTACATCTTCTCTCAAAGAGCTTCTGTCTGTCTGTCTGTCTGTCTGTCTGTCTGTCTGTCTTAATAGTTGAACTTGTGTCCTTTCAATGAACCAAACTAGAACTCCCATTCGGAAATACACTGAAGCAATAAAATTGACTAATGACTATGAATAATATAAATCAATAATTATCTTATCTTTCTGTGGAATATTTCACATAAACCTTTCTCTACACTTTTTAAAAAGTAGACTCTTCGTACAAAGAGCATTTTTCAGCCAATCACCACTTCAAACTTATAAGATTACCTTTTTATTGGTCGAGACACTCTAAAACTGAAATGAATTTCCTCTTTCGCGCCAAACGTCTTTGATCCAAATTCCAGAATTCTAAATGTATTTAAGTGGTAATAAAACCCAATTCGAGTCAGTCAGCTTGTGAACTCCGAGAGACGCCAACAACCTTCACGCGTGTCTAATCGCTGACTCTTCAATCGACCGCGTAAAAGTAATATTTATTCAACAATCGACTGCGTTGAGATTCTTCCTACAATTAACTTGAAAGAGTGAATATTCTTTCACTTTACGAACCAAGTTATTGAGTGCGCTTATACAAGAAATCCAACAAGTAAAGGCCAATAACCCTCGGCAACTTATTTCTATCTACCTAAACAACACACACACACACACACACACACACACACACACACACACACACACATTTCAATAACTTTTTCTTGCAGCAACAATCTATTGTATTTATTTACCAAATCCCAAATATTAACCTTTGTTGAACTATACTCTGCATGAACAATCTTTCAGACATTTTTTCACTTGTGATTATCGACAAGAAATTATTCGACCCTGCATGTACGTTTTATTGTTTATAGAAAATTCTTCTACTGTTGAATTTTTAGTCAGTTTCCTGTGGTCATTTCTTGTATGACAATTTGTCTTGTTTTCTTCAATTTAATTGACATTGTTGTGTGGTATACGAACGAACACGCCACAGGTCCCATTATTCAAAGAAGTTTCTTTCTAATATAATTTCTATATTCGACTACCCGCAACATTTCTATTTTTATTTTAGCTTCCCAGAGAGTAGTCCAGGCTTACAAATGTTGGAACGGGTATACCAAAGACAAAACCGGAACAGGCGCCACCCGTGCGTAGAATCCAAAACAGATATGTTCCGGGTACTTCAATATGACATTAATAAAGCTACAGGAGAAATTGAGAATCGACGTCCATTACTACTCACTCGACACAATGTCGTCCCAGGCATGGTGCTTGTAAGTGATACATTTCTTTTTGGTAACATCCAATTAAATGTTGGATTTGTATTGTAACGCAAAATGTTATCATGATAAACAGAATTTATTTAGTATATATTTATCATTATTAATATTCATGAATTTTAATGGCTACACCAGATGTTTGGTTGTCATACCTGATTGTCAACAAATTTCCTCCCTCTCCAGCACCTCTTTGGATACCTCGACGTTGGGAATTGGTTAACAAGCTTGTCTCGCAAGAGCCTATTCCAACTGAGTAAGTTCAAGGGTGTGCGTTGTGGTGCAGTGGATATCGGATCAGAACGAGAAATCGCGGAGCTGAGTTCGAATTTCAGTTGAATTCCTTGCATTCACTTACGCACAAATACCCTTGTGAAAGGTATTAATCCGCCTCTTCTCTCCAGTTATGGGTTAAATAACAGGACAGATTGGGTTCTATAGCCATGGTCGGCAACCAGTCTACCGCAGAAGGCAATGGCAACCTACTGCGGGATAATCTTCTGTCCAGTCTGTCATGTCTCTTTCGAGACATGATCGCCCAAAGCGTGTATCACGTATGGCACTTCACTGACTGACTGAATATAATAGTTGAAAACATGATTAAGGTTTCTACTGGGCATAAAGTGGGAGATCAGTTTATTACTTCATAACAATATAAAATTGATCTCCCACTTATTACTACTTAATAATATAGTACATCTCTTCCACCTCTAGCTATGAGTCAAATAACAGGACAGATTGGGTTCTATAGCCATGGTCGGCAACCAGTCTACCGCAGAAGGCAATGGCAACCTACTGCGGTGATAATCTTCTGTCCCGTCTGTCATGTCTCTTTCGAGACATGATCGCCCAAAGCGTGTATCATGTATGGCACTTGGTTTTAAGTCCAAAGTCGTAGGTGTAGTTTCTAATGCATGATTTTCTGTTGTGCTTGCGATTTTAACAATTTGTTTTTTTTTTAAGCTCATCCATTTCTCTACAATCACCTGTCGACGGAGACCATGATTGAACAACTGCGTCTTCTGCGGGGGGGGGGGGGGGGTTACACCCACTTCAAACGGGGGTCGCCTTTTAAGTTAATGCTTACAAACTTAAAAGAATTTAAATAAAAGATTATATCAACAACAAAATGGGATCTTTTGCAAAACAACACACTCAAATTAGTTCCGCACCATAATGAGTGATCATTTAGATTTTAAAATGCTACCCTAATTAAGGATGTACGTTGTGATACATTGGATATCGGCTCGGAACGAGAAACCGGGGAGCCGAGTTCGAATTCCAGTTGAATCCATTGTATTCACTTACACACAAATATCCTTGGGAAAAGTATTAATCCGTTTCTTCCTTCCAGTTATAGATTAAATAACAGGACAGATTGGGTTCTATAGCCTTCGTCGGCAACCAGTCTACCGCAGAAAGCAATGGCAACCTACTGCTGGATAATCTTCTGCCCAGTCAGTCATGTCTCTTTCGAGACATGATCGCCCAAGCGTGTATCACGTATGGCACTTAACTGACTGACTGACTGACCCTCATTAAAAGAGAAAGCAATTTACTAAGGCAAAAATGTATAGAAAGTGCTTTAATCGCTAGATCATCAATAGTAATTTTATATCCAGGTTCTTCTAAATTTTACCCTTCTTGGCAGATCTTCTATGATTAAAATATGGGCTATTTAATTACAAAAGTCAAACATGGACAAAATAAAAATAAAATAAATTAAATCGGAAAGACTATATACCCACAACGTATATAATTGAAAATCTTCACCGTCTCTTCTCCTTCATGCGCATGTATAATAGCACCAACGTTAATAACACTTTAGTCTGATGAAGTCCTAAAGAACGAAACGTGTCACACAAAAACCTTTTCCACTTTGTCATAGTTTCTCCCCCTAAAATAGACTAAAAAGTAAACTTTGAATATTTACTTATACCTGAACCAAGTTACTGTTTAAAGACACAAATATTGTTGCTTTTTATTGGTTTCGTTTAAAGTTGAGGTGTTGTGTGTTAACAAAAACTAAAAGTGCTGAATTGACAATAGACAAAAAAGAAAGTTAGACAAACCTATTGTAAATAATTTTAAACTAAAATGCTTTAAAAATAAGAATGAAAAGAGATTGTCAGTGGTCAGAAATTAATGTATGTTTTACTGAAATTAAATATGCCATTATATGCATAATTTAAATTAATCGCAAATGATTTACAATAAGAAACCATTGTAAATAATTTTACTACAGAATATGTATTGAAAATCAAGAATAAGGCGAGCTGTCAGTGGTTAGAAATGTAGGTAATTTATTTCTAAAATCGGTGTTTATTTGGAGATCACAATTCACCAACGGACATACATTGTAAAATTGTGACATAGCTTGAGTAAGCCATCCCAGTTCCATAAAATAAAAATAAAAATAATTCATACCTGATTGTGTGTCCAAACAAATCTTTTATAAAACAATATTTTTAATAAAAATAATTTGAATTCAATGCTTTTTTTCTTATTTTAGATTTATTGTCACGGCAATTTGCTTTTCTGTGATCACATATTTAACGGGTACGGCTGCGCAGAAGACGACTTCCGGCATCAATTGCGACAGTGCCATATACGAGCATTGAAATCATTCTCGCTACCCAAAGACTTCCGGTTCAGGTGAGTTTCACAGCAGCTGAAAATTTTCAACATTTTTTTTTTTTTTTTTTTGGATAAGAAGCTGCTCGTAATAAATGGAAACATGTCTTCGAAGAAGCTAAATTTTATTAAAAATTATTTTTTTCCACTCTGAGTAAATTTCGACACTCGGTTGTTAGTGGGCTGGGGGATGAAGATAATAGAATGACTTACTGATACCTGAACCTTGTCAGCCTGCGGGCAAAGCTCCTTGGCCCAGAAGTTGGGAGAGGATCAATTGAAGGTGAAGAAAAGGAAAAGGACAACAAGAGTATTTTTCTACTACAATAGTTTTGATAAACATGATTTTTAACCAATGGCTACTCGAGCCGGTTGAAATGCAATATCTTTGTGTTGACCACCAAAATGTATCGGGCAAATCGGAGTTATATTTAGCTATAAAAATCCATGCGATAGCGATCTCCATGGCAGATGGAGACCCGACGCCGGGGAGTAGTATATGCTACGGACGCTGTGGTTAGGAAACGCGAAACCAGATTTGTGGGATATATGGTAACTTCTAAAAATATCTGCATGACCGATTGTTGAATCAAAGAATCTCACTCTTCAACAAAGTATTGACAACCAAATTCCATTTCTCATCCCCAACTATTGTAAGAAAGTAGTCGTTTCCACGACAGAGAACAAGTCAGTCAGTTAAGTGCCATACGTGAAACATGCTTGGGCGATCATGTCTCGAAAGAGACATGACTAACTCTGCAGAAGATTATCCCGCAGTAGGTAGCCATTGCTTTCTGCAAAAGCGGTAGACTGGTTGCTAGCCAATGCTATAGAACCCAATCTGTCCTGTTATTTAACCCATAACTGGAAGGAAGAGACGGACTAATACCTTTCCCAAGGGTATTTGCGCATAAGTGAATGCAATGAATTCAACTGGAATTCGAATTCGGCTCCCCGATTTCCTGTTCCGAGCCGATATCCACTGCACCACAACGCACAAGTACTGTTCTTGAAACAACGTTCTACGTTGAAGACTATGAACTATGAGGGCACGAACAGATTCTGTCACGAACTTTGACAACTTAAATCGCAAGAAGTATTAAGAACATTCACATTTTTTCAAAGATACCCTTTTAACTGGGTTCGACCTCGCTGAAACACTTTTATTGTACGTTCTTCATTGTAGTTTGCATTGTTTTGTGTACAGTGGCAAATCCCTTGTGATATTTTATGTTGATTGATTTTGTTTTTGAAATTATCTTTTATCTCACTATTACCATTGAGACTTATTTTAGAAAAAATCTATTACCCCCTTTTCCAAGTTCAGAAACCATCAATTTTGTGTACCCCTAATATTAAATAATTTTTCTCTTTAATTTTATTAAATAAAATGGTTTTGGTTTTATCTCACTGACCATTTCTCATCATCTTTTAAGATGTGCCTTGTTGTCGCCTGATCTTCATTCTCTCCAATCTCTTTTAACCAAGCCAACGAAAACATAACAATATATTTTGGTAAATTTTCGTTTTAGGTACCGACGTCTTTTCCCCCTTCAAATTTATCCAAAATAGCATTATTTCTGTGCAAATGTATATGCTGAACTCAAATCAACAATTAGTTATTGAAGAAAGTTACCTTTTTTGTTTTGAAAGTCTATAAAAAACGAACTATATCTCGCATTTTTTCTCTCTCGTAACTCTCACGAAGTCATGTAATTAACTGCAGAATGACGTTCTACGTAGTCAGCAATTTTGGTCGAATTTCGTCCTTTACTGAAACTTCCGGCGATGTACTTCCTGTTTGAGAGCAATAAGCGTAGAAATACAATAGCGCGTTACTTTAATTCCCGGAAGTACATCGCCGGAAGTATCAGTAAATGAAGAAAAATCGAGCAAAAATGTGCCAAAATTCGTTGCATTACGCAATCCGTCCTTCTGCAGTTAATTACATGACTTCGTAAGAGTTACGGAAGAGAAAAGTGCAAGATATAGTTCGTTTTTTTATGGACATTTAGATAAAAAAAGGTAAGTTTCTTCAATAGCTAACACTTGATTTGAGTTCAGCATATACATTTGCAAAGAGATAATGCTATTTTGAATAAATTTGAAGGGGAAAAGCGACGGAATTTAAAACGAAAATTTACCATATTTTTTACTAATTTTTCATAGTCTTTGTTTGCTGATAGAATGAGGCACCGTATTTCATCTAACAACTTTGGCTCTCACGACTACTGGCAGCTGTGTAATAAGTTTTCTATCCCTCCTCTCTTCAATCAATTTGAGGTGTTAACATCTGCTGATAAAGCAGAATTTTTCACCCTAAATTATCTTCGAACTCTACTCCTGACACATCCGGAGTATCCTTGCCTGACTTTCCACTTAAAGCTAAGAACCTATTGAGTGAAATGCATGTATCTCCTTCCAAGACTTCTGCTATCATCTCTAATCTGGATCCCCACAAACCATGTGGACCTGATGGTATTCCTGTAATAGTCCTTAAGAAATATACTCCAAAAATGGCTCCTGTTCTCTCCAAGCTATACAATAAATGCCTAGCTACCTCTTGTTTTTCTTCTTGTTCGAAATCTTCTATGTTTCCAGTCTTTAAGAACACAGGTGAACCGTATGAACCATTTAAATACCGGTCTATTATAATTCTACCTCTTTGGGCAAATTACTAGGTGCTCTAATCAATTATGATTTCGTTAAGCATCTCACAACGCCGGCTCTCTTTGGGCAAATTACTAGGTGCTCTAATCAATTCTGATTTGGTTAAGCATCTCAAAACGCTGGCCCTTTTTTCAGACAAGCAATATAGCTTTCGCGTCTCTAGGTCAAGCTCTGATGTATTAACAATTATTGCTGAAACAGTCTATCAAACTTTAGAAAAGAATGGTGAATCTCAGGTTGTTGCTTTGGACAGTGGTCAACAGAGTTTGGTATACCCAGTGGCGATTGTGGAACTCTGAAAATCGGGGTGACTTAGGGTCCGGGATTTTTCTGAGGAGTAGAGGCAAACACAAGCAGCGTCTTCATTTTCATACTACACCACTATCGTATACACAACTTAGGAATGATAAGTATGTTACTTCACGAAATTAAACAGAATAACTTTTCATTCATAATAGTGGAGTTCTAATTTATGCTTAACCTCTTTTCCACTCCCAAGCTGTTGAAACACAAGAGAGGTTTAATTTCAAAACAAAATCAAAGGTTACTACTAACGTCAATACTTGCAAAGCGTTTTGATTTGTCTGCTCTGATTTTCCCCTACAAAACTTTTTTGAATACAAAAAATAAAAGCAAGAAAAAAATGCGAAACAGCCGTACAAAAATCACCTAAAGAATTTATTTATGTTTTCGACAAGAGGCTACTTTGAAATAAGGAAATAATTTGAATAATGTCATTTCTCCATGACTACATGACTATTAAGTCTCTTTCTCTCCTTAACATCATGTCTGTTTCTATCTATCTGGTTGTTTTATTTATTTTTTTTTTTTTTCATTCAAACTGGTATGTGTTCTTAAAAAGCTAAATGAAAAATAAACCGTAGAGGGAAAAGTGCTGAAGATCAAATCGTATCAAAATCAGAGACTGGTCGGTTTAATAAATATTTGAAGCATAAAAAAGTTGGGAGGCAACTGAGGGGCCAGCGAAAATTCGGGTGAAGCCTTGGCCTCTTCTTTCCCACCTAGAATCGCCACTGGGTATACCGATCTTCTGCACAAGTTAAAAGGTTATGATATTTGAGGATGAATTTTTAATTGATTCAGTCTTTCTTATCAAATCGTGAAATGTTCTCCGAACAGCCACTCTTTGAGATCTTTTTTTTTTTTTTTAATGCGCAGGTGTCCCCAGAGCTTTATCCTTGGGGTTACTTTGTTCTTAATTTTCATCAATGACCTTCCCGATGGCATCAGTTCTCAGCTTGGTATATATAGTGATGACACACCATTTACTCCTGTCTCTATAGAGAGTCTGATCAGTTGATGTAAAAAAAATTGACGTGCAATCAGTTGTTAACTGGGGCATATTAATCATTTGAAAAATCTCGTCCTGCTTTCTATTGTTATCGCTGATACTAACCTCCATTGGAATGACTCATTGTGACTTCCCAGGCTTACATTCTTGGTTGACATGCAGTGGAAAGATTATATTGAATCCATATAGAGTCTACTGATAAGAAAGTTGGTTTATTTTGTCACGCGGGACATTTTTTTTTTTTGTCTCCAGAACCTATCTTTAAGTCTACCATTCGTCCATGCTTAGAATATTGCTGTCACATATGGTCTGTTGCTCCTGTTATTTATTTAGATATTCTTGTTAAAATCCAAAGAATCAGCAATATTCAGTGACTTTCCCATCGCTGTAAGGTTGCCTCCCTGTGCTTTTCCTATAAACACTTTCATGGTAATTGCCCGGATCAACTTTCTGCTATGGTACCTAGACTTTATGAACTTCGTTCGAATTCCAGTTAAATTCGTTGCATTCACTTACGCGCAATAGCTTCTACTTCCAGCTATGGGCTAAATAATAGGACAGATTGGGTTCTGTAGCCTTTGTTGGCAACCAGTCTACCGCATAAAAAATAATGGCAACCTACTGTGGGAAAATCTTCTGCGTAGTCAGTCATGCGTCTTTCGAGACATGATCGCCCAAGTTTGCATCACGTATAGCACATAACTGACTGATTCTATTTTCAGTTAAGTTTCCTCGAAGAAAGTTTTTTTTAATTTTTCTGTTATATACATATTTTTACATGAATATTTGTCATGTATCTAAAAAAACAATGATTAATCCTAACGAGAGTTTTTCAACAAAAATAAATCTCATGGATGCTCACTTATTCTTAATCTCTGACGAACTTTAAGTTAAATAAGTTAGCTCAGCAAATTATTTTTTTTATTTGCTTATGTATTTTTTTATATATATATATTGTAGTCCTGCACGCGGTAAACAAGGAATCCGAACTCCATGGGGTGGCGAGATTGGTGGGGCTGGAGTTGACTTTCACGGCCACCCTGGCCTTGATGTTTGGTCAGTGCCCCCGATTAGTACACGGGCTTCCATATTATCTCCAAAATTATCTAATATCACTAGCACAGACAAAAGAACATCCACTGGCAGCACAAGTCAGAATAAACAGTGAGTAATTCTGAATATATCATCTTTTGTTAAGACATATTTATAACCCTCTCAATTGTAATAAAGACTGTTATATATATATCCATCGTGTCACGTTCGGGGAAGGGGAATACTTGTGAGGAAAATTTATTAATCCTCTCAAATATTTTGCCGTCATAGTTTTGAAATTAATGCACAGTTAACACATTTAGTTTAGTTCATTTAACAATGCTGGATGAATTACAGTATTTACATTATTCGGACTATTGTCCTCATCTTTGTTGCCATTTGTACGACGTTTCGGACGTTGTACGCTCCGGCCTTCTTCAGATGCTTGGAATTTTGAACCGAACCCTTTATTACAATAACTGGGGTATATCATCCTCCTTCCTTGCGTAAAGCCTCAATTGGAAGTCATGAGTTATCTCCCTCTAACCCTGCAAGTTACTTGTTCACCACTGCTGTAGCCTGGTATTGAACTACTGAACGAATAAATATTAATATTTTTTTAATTAGTAGAATTTTATTGTTAAAATTCTCCAAAATCTTTAAAACATAATTTTTGTTATTTCAGTCAAAATTGAATTTATTTTTTAAATAATTTTAGAAATGCATTGCCTAATTTACGTATAAATCCTCCAGGTTAATTTAAACGTTAACACTCGATTAGCAATAACACAGAACATGAGGGATAACCTGTGAGGAAACAGCTAATAATCCTCTGAAATATTTTGGCATCATTTTGACGGAAGGAATACAATAATATTAATATAAATATCAAATATGTATATAAGAAAAAATGCTCTAGTCACGGAGAGGCTTGTAGATTACATTTTTAATCTACAAGACTGACCTTTTACAGTGTAGAGGGCAGGGCATACTTTAAGTTGAAATGTTTAATAAACGACATTCCTGGAGGATATATATATATATATATATATATATATATATATATATATATATATTGTATCGAGGAACCTGATAATTATCTGAACATATACTATTAAATATAACAGACAATCAACGTCAATTATGTTTAATCATGAGCCGTTCTAAATATCGTATTTTGGTTTTAGTTTCAGGTGAAAATAAAGACAAAAATTCTCCAACATTTGGTATTTTTTATTATGTTGGTTCTAAGCTTTCGGCTCACATGCGCCATCTTCAGAAAGGTTAAAGGGACGTTAACATATCTTAATTGAATTAACAATACCTCTAACAATATTGATAATATTAATAATAATAGTGTACGTCAAAATAAACATAACACTATTAGCTTATACTATTGCAACCACATGCATAATAATTACACACAAGATGAAACATCACTCAAAAACATTACGTAGAAATGTTAAACCAATAAATAATAATAATCAAATTAAGCGCATCATATATTATAAAAATTATAAAAAATTTCAAACAATTAACCTCAGTCTCTAATAACCCTACAACCACATATCTCTCTCTCTCTCTCTATATATATATATATATATATATATATATATATATATAATTATTATTATTATTATTATTATTATTATTATTACACACACACACACACACATATATATATATATATATATATATATATATATATATATATATATTTTAATTCAGATACTTCAATCCAAGGGAAAAAAGCAGGAAGGTAAATTCCAAAAAACCCGATCCTAATTAATATTAAAAATTTATTTTAATATTAAAAAATATTTCTGAAAGGTTTTTTTCTGTTGCTGAGGTGATGTGTCGCTCCCCGTGGGGATCGTCATATCGAAATGGCCATTCAACATCTTTGAATTAATCCTTTTTTAATATATATATATATATATATATATAGTCGCCGCTTGGTGTTGACTTCAGCGTCTACTTTTATATTTCTATATCTGCATACGATCTCTGACATTGAACACTTTTGCCTATAGATATTTTCGTGTGTGTGTGTATATATATATATATATATATAGCGTGTATCGAGGCAGCAGATAATTTTCTAAGCATATACTGTTAAATATAAGAGACAATGAATGTCTATTATGTTTAATCATGAGCCGTTCTAAACGTCGTATTTTGGCTTTAATTTCAGTTGAAATTAAAGACAAAAATTCTCCAACATTTGGATAATTTTAAAATCTCAACAACCAACACTTAATAAAATCACCTTTAAATCCGGACATAACACGTTACATTGCATTTGACTACATGGTTTTGTTGTCATTTCGCGCTATCACGCGGTGTGACGTCATAGAACCGCATTGCAAATTTGAGAACTGCGTTTGTTATTTTGGGTAACTATTGCCGTTGCCTAGCGGAGTTTTCTGCCAACACAAAATAAAATCGTCAGTGATGGTGGATGTTATTGTATTACCGTCTAAATAACCTCTCTGAAGATGGCTCATGTTAGCCGAAAGCTTAAAAGCAAATTAATAAAAAATTATTAAAATGTTGGAGTATTTTTGTCTTTATTTTCAACTGAAATTAAAGCCAAAATACGACGTTTAGAACGGCTCATGATTAAACATAATAGACATTCAATCTTATATTTAACAGTATATGTTTAGAAAATTATTTGCTGCCTCGATACATTATATATATATATATATTATTATATATATATATTATTATATATATATATTATTACATATATATATATATATACATATTATTATTACATATATATATATATTATTATTATATATATATATATATATACATATTATTATTACATATATATATATATACATATTATTATATATATATATATATATATATACATATTATTATTACATATATATATATATACATATTATTATATATATATATATATTATTACATATATACATATATATATACATATTATTATATATATATATATATATATATATATATATATATAACAAAGTGTAAAAAGTTTGACATGTTTCGTCCTTTAGGACTTCATCGGACTAAGTTTGTTATGTTCGTACAACTAGGCATGTGCACGAACGAGGGATGCTGCGAATTTTACCTTTTAAATTTTTATTTGATTTTTTTTAAATCTAGCCGATTTCATTCAGATTCTTTTCCTTTTCATCACTTTTGTTATTAAATATCCAAGATTGTGATAATAGAAGTTCTACCAAGAATGGTGAAATGTAAGAGCCAGGGTGAAAATATACTGCAGATGACCTTACGAGAAAGGCACGCTTTAGACATTTTCATTGCAGTGAATCTTTTCCCTCCTTGATCAGAGTAGCATTTTTTATGTCAAAATTGTGGTTCGTCTCATTGCGGTAAGCAACCAACGCATTTGAAGTATTGTTTTGTAAAATGTCCCTTTTATGTTCATATGTGTTATTTAGATTCCTTCAGGTTTCTCCTATGTATTTTTGTGACTGTTAAAAATTAGTGAATATTACAATTTACTTGCTTTATTTCATTTTGTAGGCATGAAGAGAAAGAGTGTAAAGAGAAAACTGGGAATACGGGACCTTTACTTGCACGGCGTAGAACTCCGACCAAAAATGATACCTGCCCTCCTCGTGGTGTAACAAATTCAACTTTGAAGAACATCATGTCACTTCGTAACAATTCCAGGTACTCGTCTCCCTATGCAACCGGGTCACAACAAAGACAAATTCTGCCGCAAGTCGTTGTCACAGAACAGAAATAATCTAACTATCCTTAATTCGAACCTGAAATTGTAAATAGCACAGTAAATAAAATAATTTTTAATAAATGAATTTGACTTAGTCTCCCTCAGTTGATTAATAACTTTAGTTTAGTCTGGCACAAGGCTACAAAAGTATCACACTCCTTATAGTAGTTAGTCTCCAACTCATTAGCCAGTGCTCTACAATCCGTGAAAGATTAAAAGAGAACTGCAGTATCCGGTTTACTGAGAAAGACTATTCAGTGGTGCTCAATAAACGAGGATTTTTCCCTTATGTGTATGACGTCATCGTTCTTGAACATGAAATCCAGAATGTACATGATCCATTTTTTCTTACTATTTTGCACCCAATACAAGTCCCAAGAGTCACTCAGGATTGTGGGTAATTGAATGAGGCTGTTGCATATAGTTAACCGCAGACTTGCAAAGGTTAAGATTGTAATGATTGAGAAAGCAACTTCTCGGGAGTTTATTCCATAAAGTAGTGATTCTTAAGAAAAAGCTGTTTGAACGGAAATTACCTTTTACCAATGAAATAAGTCAGAGAATTAAGATGATTCAAATCAGGCTACAGGATATGGTGTGTATTCACTGTAAAGGTCTGAACTAATAGAACTTCCAATAAAAAAAACAATAGAGTAGACTTTTCGACTGTGGGAAATGAATTGTAGGCTTTAAAATAATTCATCACCTACAATAGGTTTTTTTTCTGACTCTGTCAGGACTGGAAAGTAAAGATTTAACAGTTGGAAGATCGAATGTCACACAAAAACAAGTAAAGATATGAGAAACAAACCAATAGGATTATGATTACCCTGTTGTATGTCATAATTAGGTCATAATTATTAGGATCTTCTCTTCAGTTGAACCAAAGAGCTCCTTCGCTCTCCAGAATTTAACGTTTATCGAAAGTTAGAGAAAAGTAAATGTAATCGTAACAAACAGATACGATTTTAGTAACGATGTTGTAGGTCATAATTCTTGGGATCTTATGATCTTCCTTTGGACCGACGAGCCTTTTGGACTCGAAATTTTAAGGTTTTATCTCAGGTCGGAAAAAAAGTTGGTCAAAATCACAGACGGAACTTGGGGCATCAGTTAAAACTTGGGTCCGAGTTTCTCCTTGTGCTTTGCTCTGATAGAACAAAAATCTATATGCCTGAGCACAACGTTCAAGTGGTAGAGTTTGGGGTGAGCAATTGACACCTTCAGATTCAAATGTTTGAGATTAACAGTGACGGGAAAACTAGATTGGAAATCATGGATTAAAATTATTTTCGTTTGTTTCAGTGAAGATTTAATCTTCCTTTATGCAAAGTACTGTGGTAGACCCACACTGAGTATTTTGTTTTGCTTAAGTTCACTTAATAAAAGCTTATAAGTCACTCATGGTAGGGGTTATTGAATGAGGTGTGTGATATTAAAGTCGAAGTATGTAAAAGGGGGTGGAGATTATAAGTATAAAAGTATAAACACAGATTGGCTTGAAGAGTTTAATATTTTAGTCTTAAACGGGGGATTTTGCTCGACAAAGTCACAAGATATGGGGTTACTCTGTCCCTGCTAATCATGTCATTGAAGCACTGGGACACAACCTTATTGCTGAACTTGAAAGGAGGCATTTGATAAAAGAAGGTTCTATAAGAGTCACTTGTATCTGCAAAACAGAAACAGGCCATCAAGAAGAATGCAATCAAAGCTAAAATAGACAAATCACATGACGAAAGCAAATGCAGGATATGAGGACAAGTTGATGAGAAAGATAATTACATACTCATTGAATGTTCCAAGATGACACAGAGAGAGTATAAGCGACGAGAGGATTGAATTGTTAAGAGAAGCCATTTAGAGGAATGCTGTAAATTTGGTTTCAATGTGAAAACACTATGACTCAAAAACAGAATTTCTGTTAACGACGTTAATGTGCGACAGCAACATAATAAATAGATAAAAGAAAAGAAAAGAAAGAAAAAAATCGTAAGCTGACAGTCTGCCGCAAGCAGAAATGATAACTTATTGATGATGAAGTGCATCAAGTACGGCACAAATACGCGATTAGTGGAAGAGTGAAGCTGGCCTTCATCCGTTCTATTTTTAACTTAGCTAATCCCGATCATTGATCTATTTATCCGATAATGTTCCATTCACAATAAAGTCACATTCTTGCATACCATTCTTACTATGATCACCGAAATTTTACCATTATTCTAAGAAGACTTAACTAGTCCCCACATGTACAATTTTATCTTTGGAGAACATAAAAATAACAGTATCTGTTCCTAATATGTATTTACAATTAGGGCCGGCGCATTCCACTCCTGATGGGGAGAAGCAAGCCTGATAGGGAGCCCTGGGCAGTGCTTTGTGACCCTCGCTATTTTATCAACATTGGCTTCTTTCTACCTACGTTACAAAGTAAACTAAGTACTTATGGTGCAGTGGATATTGACTCGAAACGAGAAATCGAAGAGACGAGTTCGAATTTCAGTTGAATTCGTTGCATTCACTTACGCGCAAGTACACTTGGGAAAGATATTAATCTGTCATTTCTCTTTCTTGCTATGGATTAAATAGCAGGGCAGATTGCGTTCTGTAGCTTTGGTTGGCAACCAGTCTATCACAGAAAGTAATGGCAACCTACTGCGGGAAACTCTTCTGCCCATCAGTCATGTCTATTTTGAGACATGATCGCTTAAGCGTGTATCATGTATGACATTTACAGACTCCTTACTAATAAAGGATGAAAACTGTTCGCGGATTTTTATGTCATTCTGAGCTTGTTTCTTTTTTCGTCAAAATCTGTAAATTTGTTTGTTTGTTTGTTGTGGTGCTTTTTTTTTTTTCATCTAAACTTATTTATAAATAGAACTTTGTCTCTGTGTCTGTCTGTGTGTGTCTCTGTGTGTGTATGTCTGTTACCTATAGACTTCGAAAGGACTGAACCGATTTTCTTGAAAATTTACACAGTAGTATTATAAGCGTCTGCGAGTGTTCTTAGATAGGTTTTGTGTCGAGGTACCCCCGATAAATATCGAAAATCGATAATCGAAAAAAATCGGGTTATAGAAGGAGTGATTCGATTTTAATCAAATTTAATACACTCATAGACAAATACATAAGAAACGATATTCAGAAGTTTCAAGGTTGCAGTTCTTACAATAGTGCAGAAAATCGATAATATATATATATAAAAAACAAGATGTTTGTGTGTGTGTCTGTTTATCTGCCTGTATGTCTGTATTTTTTAGCCCTTTTATTTTAGTTTTTGCTTCGAGTTTGGCTCGAAGTAGGTATGATTGTAGTTCTTAGTCTCAGCCATGATACCATTTACTCAGAGGACTTATTTAGCCTTCAAAATTCAGTTTACAACGAAAAACTTATTTGATATCGATAGCATAAAATCAAAATTTGACTTACATCCATTCATTTTTCTTTCCGTCTACAGTTTCACTTTAACTGGAAACAACTATTGCTTTTTAGTCTTTTGTGCCAACGTCCAAAGAGTTTGAGCTCCAGGACTATGGATTAGTTTTAAAGCTTTCATTACACCCGAGCAACGCCGAGCTATACTGCTAGAGTACATTATAAAGATTTTCTAAAAAAGAAGCAATTTCGAAAATCAATTTAATTCACTTGTGAATAAATCCTGAAAGTTTCATTAAATTCTACTAATGAGAAAAAGGGTTAAAAATATAACTTAATAATAAAAAAATTCTTTGGTCTTTCCTCTTAATAATAAAACAGATTTTGATGATAAAACTTTGTTTTTATTAAGTTTGAGATATTTTTGTTTATGGTATGCTCATTTTTAGCGAATCAGCGGAGGTACCTAAATAAAACTAAGACATTATTTAATTAGAAAAAGCTTTTAATTCCTTATATGAATAAGATATATTATAGAAACTATTGTCTGAAAAAGCATGTATTCGATTAATAACAGATTTTTCCAAGAATTGTTTCCATTTTTGTTTAATCTTAATTAGAGCAATGTATAAAATTTTAAATCTTTTAAAATTCTGTGTTAATTTGTAACTGGTAGGTGATATTGTTATCAAGCAAAAACTATATTTACTAATCATAAATGGAAAAGATTACTACACTTCAGCGACCTCCAGTATGTTAAAAAAAATTTTGAATATATTTTTTATATGTGTCTAAACATGCCGGATACTGTACGCAGTTAGGTTACGTTAACATCTGTATTTTATATGACAACTACCTTATGATAGGAGGTGCGTTGTGGTGCAATGAATATCGACTCGGAACGACAAATCGGGGAACCGAGTTCGAATTCCATTTGAATCCATTGCATTTACTTACGCATAAATATTATAATACATAATATAAATAATATTAATCCGTCTCTTCTCCAGTTATGGGTTAAATAATAGAACAGATTTAGTTCTAGAGCATTGACTGGCAACCAGTCTACCACAGAAAGCAATGGCAGCCTTTGGCGAAATAATCTTCTGCCCAGTCAGTCATGTCTCTTTCGAGACATGATCGTCCAAAACGTGTATCACGTATAGCACTTAACTGACTGACCTTATGAAAAGATGAAGTTGAGTGGGAAACTGTATTATAGATTCGGGTAGAGAACACGAGTCCCTTGTACCGACCATGTTTTTAATGTGTACAAATTTACAAAAAGTAAACAAACTACGTTATTATTTACACTATTTATATTTGGACTGTTGTCTTCATCTTTGTTTTGTTATCACTACGTATCGACCGCTGTGCTCTCCGGTCTTCATCAAGTGTATGTTGATCTGGGTAACCTAGAGTTGAGCCTGGCGAAAAATAACTGAGCAGTACTAAAACTAAGAACTAAACAATATCCTGCTATCCCCTGCCTTTACAAGAGCCAGATCAGGCCAAGAAAATGGAGTACTGTTGTGATATTTGGGTGGGAGCCTTGAGTTCAAAAGCGTATCCGAGCTCTTGTGGGTGACGAATTATTCTCTACCCTGTAACCTCTCTCCCAAAAGCGGGATGTTGCGAGCCTCTCGCACGCTATCGCTACTTCGACGGAAAGTGCTCGGACGAACTATAAGCAAACCACCCACATTCACTCTATATTAGATCAATGAGAAGTTCCACTCAAACTTCGTGCGAACCACTTCTCTGTGATACCGACTTCAAAGAAGATGTTTCCTCGATCACTACAATCTTGACCTGTTCAAGGATAGGATTAACCGCTATCTTCCACTTCACAAATTGCGTCCTAAAAACGATCAAACCTTACTGTAAAAAAATACTTAGACATGGCAGTCGAACAATAAATGGTTCAGTTCAGAATTCTCTGTAGGTTACCCAGATCGAGATCCACCTGATGAAAACCCGAGGGTACAATGACTGAAACGTTGTAATAACAACAACAACAAAAAAAATAAAGACAATAGTCCGGATACAATGAGTGTAAATAATAACTCCCCATTCCAGAAAAATCAAACAAAACTACATTAGTAACTATCCCTACCAACAAAATACTAAATTAAGGCAGAAATATCAGTTGACCATTTATTTTTATATATGGAGCACATTGCATTTGCATGTGGCACAAGGCCAGGGGGAGAAAGGGAAAAGGCTGGTCGTTACTGACTATCCAACACCTAGCTAATCTGATTCATGACCCATTCATTCTTATAAGTGACTCAATCACCAAACGAACCCATTCATCTTCACTCAATCAAATAGTTATCAAAATACGCCATATTCGCAGAGAACCTACTAAAACGCATGATATGAAAAAATTGTATATATACAATTTTTTTTATTTTTTTAATATTTTTTTAGGAATATCAGTTGACCAAACGAAAATAACCGTAGGCAGAAATTGGGAAACATTTTTAGATTGTTCCATTAATAATAACACGTTGAAGATTATCTCATTTCCTAGCTTCTCATTGGTTAACTTGTTAAATCTTTTAATTGTCCATAATTATATTTACAGTCGGTTTCTGTAATCAGTAGACTTTTGATGGTAATCATGACTAGTAACGCAGAAGTACAAGAAGCAAATAACACTTTGGAAGATATACTCAACCAAAAAGATCTCGCTTCTGGAACCGATGCAGTAATGCCGCAAAGTACAGAAAATGGACTCCCTGATAGTTCAGACCAGGGTCCTGTTTCGAAGAAAATACGCAAGACTTCCCCTCCTTCTCTCGCTTCTTTGCTTGCTAGAAAGATGGAAAGTGCTAGTGTTGTTATCGAAACGGAGTTAACAAGTGATAAAACTACTCTCTGTTCTAGTACAACCGACCATACTCTCTGTTCTAGTACAACCGACCATAGACAAACTACCACTGAAGAAACAAGTCCTACCTGTAAAGACTCCCGGCTCAAAGATAAAGTCACTGACACCATGCCTCCCATTATAGACAACACCAACCATTTTAGCTCATCGTCGGGGATAACCACTTTTCCAGTTATAGAAACCGTGATTGCTGACCATGTCTCAACCCAAACGGACGCGAAACCAACAGAATCTAAACCTAGCGTGGAAGTCAGTGTTCAAGCTGGATCGACGATTAACAATTCAGCGGGATTAAAGCACCAAAGCGTGTTCAAGGAAATACCATTCATCAGAAATCGGTTCGGTGACAACTCTCAAGATTCCCCTTCGGTCGCCTGGGATATCGCATGCGGGACAGACAAAGAACCCTGTCGACCATTTGCCGTCTTGAACAAATACACCCTTACCTCGATGTTGCTCTACATGATAATGACTACATTGCTCGCTCGCCTCTTATACCTTGACTCTGACTCTTCACGCCTATCTACCTGCTCTCTCTATGATGGCATTCTCTACTTTAACGCCATTTCTTTAGTGGTATCTTGCATCTCTCTAACTGTCCAATCAATACTGGACACCTACGGAATTCATAATAAAAGCGCACTTCTTTTTATTATCGTAATGACTACTATACAAATAATGTTTTACTTAGTGAATTTTGTACGAATCTACCACTGCCAGGGTTCTCTCTTTGACTATCTTTTCCTAATTTTGACTTTTAATATGTGTGTTGGCTATTGTTGTACGGGAGTTGCTACACTTCCTTGTTCAAATATATGTTAACTAGACTTTACTCTAGTGTTCTTGTATACCTTTGCCATTAATGAGCCTTTGAGTAATCTTTTGATTTTTTTTTCTTTCTTTCAAATAAAACTTAGTTTGAATGTATTACTCCTTCCTTTCGCCACATAAAATAATGTTCATGACTAATTTCCCTCTTTGTTTTCGATTCAATCTTAACTTAATCCGACTCTTTTTACTACCATTGTTTGTTATAATCTAGACTGTTAATTTTTCCCATTTATTAAATAATTTTAATTTAGTTAATACCGAAACTTTAAAAATAAAATTATAGGAGTTAATTTTAGGGTCCATGTTATAAGGGGGTGAGTTTTTTTGTTTTTTTTTTTTTTTTTTTTTCTTTGACTAAAACATTTGAAAAAAAAAGACATGCATATGATTATAAAATCATGAAAAACAGAAGTGAAAAGAGGGTTCAGAGATTTCAGATATATCTAAATTTTTCACGTGGTCAGTAATTCAATTTTGTTTAATAAAATAGGGTTATTTGGATTTTTTTTTTTTTTTTTTTTTTTTTTTTTTTTTTTTTTAAAGCTGACCAGTTTTTCGAAAATGCACAAGTTACATCTATTTCCTATTCCATTATGTTCTAGTCTACGGGATGACGTCCCAGCTAAGAATATTTTGAGAGCGGTGCTGTTGTACTTATTTAAGGCCAATTTATGGTTAAAGAATCTATTTTTCTGTTGAACCAAAACATTTGATAACGCCGTCAGAATGTATGTTAGCTGTGTAAATTACGCATTCGGTCATACATTGATCGTTAAGTAGGCGGATCGTGCTTTTTGGGCAGTTAGGATTATTTTTAGTAGGGTTACTGTTCTTGATAGTGGAGTGCTTTTATTTAATACCCTACTGTTATGTAGTGAGATATATTTACGGGAGTTCTTGGCGCAACTTTAACCTTAACATTGCTTTTAAGAATATTTAGTCCAGGAGAATGGTTGAAATATTTGAATTAAATTTAAAAGGAGGGTAAGATCATATGCTACGTTTGCGTGATTTTTTTTTTTTTTTTTTTTTTTTAAAATAAAGGATTCTGTTCGAAATTTTCATGTATATCACCTGAAGAATATCGAAACGTGGTGGATATGGCAAAGATGATTAAAAATAGACGAAGCAATGTAAATAGTTACAATACCTCATTATATATATAATTTTGTTATAAAAGCATATCACTACACACTTTTCATGTTTCCGAACAATACTATTGTTTAGGTGATATATTAAAATAAATGGCGAAAATTATTTATTTTGAAAATATAATATGAATTCATGGTTATTTACAAAATTAGGGAGTAGTAGAGAAAATGCTTTCAGTGTGTTAATATTGTTCAATCCAAATTGAGAAATAGGTAACGATGGAGTCTTAAGTTCGAGGTCACGAAAGGAAGCAGGATGGTCGGGGGGTTCACACATGTCCCTTTCTTAATTTTGTCTGGACAGGGTACATAGTGGAACCACATATTACTTAAATAGGTAAACAATTTTTTAACAGCAGGTTGGGTTGTTTTATTTTAACTACTTCATGAGTAGATGGGAGGGAATATTTAGGTTAAAATTACTATTAATAGTTATGGTATATTGCAGTTAAGACTACTTCATGAGTAGAGGGGAGGGAATATTTAGGTTAAAATTACTATTAATAGTTATGGCATATTGCAGTAAAGAAAACTAATTAAATATTGCGTGGGTCATTTATTTTTAGTTATATATATTGTGTTCTTACTTTTTTTTTCTTTTCTAGACATAAACGTTTTGTATGTACACGCTCTTTCGGCTATTCTTTCAGTCTTATCAAGGATGATTTTACCTTAACTTTTCTTTTAATTTAATATATGTATTTTTAATGTATGTATCCAGAGTTATAAGAATGTTTTTATTTTCCAAATACGACCAGCACATTATAGAATCATGTGCAAAATATCTGTAGTTGAAGCCATAAAATTATATTCAAAATATTTAGATTTCGGCATTATATAACCCATAGATTGATATGCTGCCAAACAAAACCAATCAACATATATGCTTTGGGTGTTTATCTATGTTCTCTTGAGCAGTCATCTTAAGAAAGTCGGTTTATGGGGGGATAGCTGAGTAAGCAACCATCATTGACAGGGTGGCTTTTAACTTCCATATTTTTTTTCTTTCTTTCTCAATGCCGACTGTCTTAAGTAAAACTCGAATTATGCTCCGCATAGATATCTTTTTTTTTCTTTTGTTGGCAATAATACTTTTCGCAAAGGCAAAAAATTACCTCTCGATAACCTGCTCCAGGGACATGTTAAATTTCTCTTTAAACTGTCTTCTTGGCAAAGATTCCAAGATCTGAATTGATAGAATTACCAACCTAGAGGACGAAAGCGAATTTATAGCACCAACTGAAAGGCTTTTTCAGAGTAATTCCTTTTAATGCATAGAAACTACACTAGACGATATTAATGGTTTCATTAATATTGCAAGGATGTGTGTTGTGGTGCTAGCGGATATCGGCTCGGAACTAGAAATCGGGGAGCCAAGTTCGAATTCTAGTTGAATTCCTTGCATTCACTTACGCACAAATACCCTTGGGAAATGTATTAATCCGTTTCTTCCCTCCAGTTATGGGTTAAATAACAGGACAGATTGGGTTCTACAGCATTGGCTGGCAACCAGTCTACCGCAGAAAGCAATGGCAACCTACTGCGGAATAATCTTCTGCTCAGTCAGTCATGTCTCTTTCAAGACATGATCGCCAAAAGCCTGTATCACGTATGGCACTTAACTGACTTACTGAATATAATAGTTGGGATCATGATTAAGGCTTCTACTGGTCATAAAGTGGGGGATCGGTTTTCTATTGCTATCAAGTAATAAACTGATCCCCCTTAATTACTAAGTAATAATATAATAGATCTCTTCTCCCTCTAGCTATGAGTCAAATAACAGGACAGAATGGGTTCTATAGCCTTGGCTGGCAACCAGTTTACCGCAGAAAGTAATGGCAACTTCAGTCAGTCAGTTAAGTGCCATATGTGATACACGCTTGGGCGATCATGTCTCGAAAGAGACATAACTGACTGGGCAGAAGATTATCCCGCACTAGGTTGCCATTGCTTTCTGCGGTAGACTGGTTGCCGACCAAGGCTATAGAACCCAATCTGTCCTGCTAGTTAACCCATAACTGGAAGGAAGAGACGGATTAATACCTTTACCAAGGGTATTTGCGCGTAAGTGAATACAATGGATTCAACTCAGTCATGTCTCTTTCGAGATATGATCGCCCAAATCGTGTATTACGTATCGCATTTAACTGACTGGCTGAATATCATTGCATACACATTATTACTCTTGTTCACATACATACATTTATTTATCACTATCACCACAGCCCGTAATCCATAAGGATGTAAGGGGCACATGTATTGGAGCCATAGTAGCAATGCGGTGTTTCCTGAGCATTTGAATTCAGTTTTTCCTTCACCTAGACCCAAGTGTTGTTACCCAATCTATCCTGGGGGTGGGAGAGAATGGGTGGATTCTTAACTTTCCCAATATAATCCTTCCTCAATTCAAATCTCTTTCCATTACTCCACGGTGTCTCCACTCCACTTTATCATATACACTGGTGACAAATCAGTTGGATTTCTGTCCCGATTTGAAGCAGATGGTTAATCTGGCTGCACCGATGATCTGAGATACAGCGAAACACCTGTATACAGATGAGATATATATGTTTTAAGGTGTGCTATATTTTTGGTTAAAAGTGGTCAATATCAGAGAAAGAGTGTTTGCAAATATAGATATTTACGTATGAACTATCTCTGATAGATGGCCTGGAAATTGCGTTAAAGAATGAATATTCTCTCTCTCTCTCTCTCTCTCTCTCTCTCTCTCTCTCACACACACACACACACACACACACACACACATACATACATAACTGAACAGAGCTAGTCCGACTTCGAAGTTTCGTGAAGGCAAAATTATGATATCCTCACTTGTCAGGGCTTAATTTTCCATCTGCTGTTGTGTTCTTGTTAATGCTCTATCCCCGACCGATATCGGGCACTTCACGAAAAAACCTGCTTGGCAAATTATCTTTTTGTCAATAAACCACTGAAAAAACAATCTTGGCACTAAGCATCATCATAAATTAATACTATATATATATATATATATATATATATATGTATATATATATATATATATATATATATATATATATATCAGTATAAAGACTATATTGAATCCATCGCTAGATCAGCTGCTAAGAAAATATGTTCACTGTGCTGTGCTACCCAATTTTTCTCTCCAGTATCTATCCCACATATCTATTACTCTATCATTCGTCCATGCTTAGAATATCGCTGCCACATATGGCCCGGTGCTTACAGAGCCCCTTGATAAAATCCAAAGAAGAATCAGCAATATTATTAGTCCTGGCCTGGCGTCTCATCTTCAGTCACTTTCCCACCGCCGTAAAGTTGCTCCCTGTACGTTTTTTTTTTTTTTTCATATATGTAAATATTTTCATGGTAATTATTCCGAATAACTCTTCGCTATGATACCTAGAGAATTTTTAGATCTAAGCGAAGTACTAGACTGGCGTTGAGATCTCATCAATTTACAATTGAGCTGGATATCAGTCAGTTAGTTAAGTGCCATACGTGAAACACGCTTGGGTGATCATGTCTCGAAAGAGACGTGACTGACTGAGCAGAAGATTATCTCGCACAAGGTTGCCATTGCTTTCTGCGGTGGACTGGTTGCCACCCAAGGCTATAGAACCCAATCTGTCCTGTTATTTAACCCGTAACTGGAAGGAAGAGACGGATTAATACCTTTCCCAAGGGTATTTGCGCGTAAGTGAATGCAATGAATTCAACTGGAATTCGAACTCGGCTCCCCGCTATGCTAATAGTTTTTTTTCTTTTGTGTGGTACTTCACGCTTGTGAAACTTCCAGTTCCATGCTTTTCACCCAAGTTTAATTTTCAAAAATTTGAATGCAATGTCAATCACTATCGGCTGTCTTCCTGGTTATTCTTTCTTATTGCCGCTCCTTCTTTATTTCTACTAAAAAAAAATATTACATTTGCAAATTCATCAATCATTGTCTGTCTTCCCCAAAGCTTGTTATAAAATTTTATTGTGTATTTGTTTCAGCGGAGTGAGTCAGGAAATTAAATGGGTTTTAATCCTCGATATACAGTTAGGCGACAATCGACTATATGACATATTGAAGGCAAGAGGAACAGAGATGAACAGCGCATGACCTACCTAACGAACTTGTGTACATTTTGGGCAGAACAGATTTTAGGAGAGATTGCAAAAAAAAAAGTGTTTATGCTTGTCTTGATTTGTTACAAAAACCTCAAAAAGAGCAGGGGCACAGCATCTAATGAGTATAAATCATGCTGCAATTAGGGTTACATCATTGTGTTTCACTAGTCTTCTAAGTAGAAATAGTTAGCTTGTGTTAAAAAATAATCTGCATTAGACATTTTTTTAATCATATAACCCCAAGCAAGGCGGTAACGCCACTGATGTGCAGGGGGCTACGTAAGAGTAAGAAGATTGGAAAAGAGAAAACCGGAAACCACATCCTAAACAGGAAACAAGGGATGAGCCTCTTCACCTGTTCAATAGACGTGGGTGGAGTATTTCGACTTTCTCATTTCCAACGCACTCAACAAGCAACAAACACGAGCTATTCATTACAGTAGAGAAGACACGAATAAAAGTGGGCAGGTAGAACTCTGGGAGGACCAAAGTCACTACACTAGAAAATCATCTCACAAGACCATCGTATTAACTAATCCTCTCTGGCAAAGTCTCTCAGCAAAATATGATAACTTTTGGAAATTTTGTCAGTGGTGAAGAAAAACAGAATACTGAAAGTACAGGGTTAATGTGAATACATTACTCATGATTTTAATATAGGAATACCTTGTAAATTAAGGGAAATGTCAAGAATTAAGCTTTATGACATAATATAGCCATAAATTACATAATGTAAGTGTATCGTTAAATCTTATTACATAAACCGGAACCAGAAACTCAATCCCAAACAGGAATTGAAAATCAGGAATAAAAGATTGTCAGCAATCAGGAATTAATTCAAGTATTAATCATATAATAGAGCTATTATATGTAAAATTTAAATGTATTGCTAATTATTTTACTATAAGAATGCGTTGAAACTCAGGAAGAAAGAGATTGTTTGTGCTCAGGAATGAATGCAATCATTATTGATAGAAAAAGGCTATTACATACTTGTGCAAATTAATTGAAACAACTACTTTAGTTTTTTTTCTTTAGCCATACGGTCAGTTTTAGACCCACTGGAGTGACAGGGTGTAATCGAGTTCTATTTTTCACTCTCAGATTAGGTCATTTGCAGTGATGTGCAGTTGTATAAATTTATTTTCGGAGTGCATCAGAGTTTTATCACGCCCAGACTGTCAATTAGTTGTCACACGGCCATAGTCTGCAATGTACGTTACTCCAAGGAAGCGTACGAACATTGTAACGCTGCACGAACACACTGGCAAGCCTTACGGAGAGATCGCGGATATTGTTGGTATCAGCTTTTCAACTGTCAGTCATGTTATCAAGGTGAAGAAACAAACTGGATCCATCAGTCCAAAACGTAAAGGAAAATGTGTCCGGAAGAGAAAAACAACACCAAGAGACGAGGTATACGTGATCAGGGAAAGTGTGAAAGTTCCTAGGAAGACATTATTCGTTTTGTTTCAGTTAATTTGCACAAAGGTAACTGCTTCTTTTCTCGCGCTTCCCGCCTGTGGAATTCCCTTCCACATGTCTGCTTTCCCGACAGCTACAATCTCCAGGTGTTTAAATGTAGGGTCAATAGACACCTCCTATCACACTAACTTCCAATTATTCTCCCAACACTCTCATCTACCCAACCCTCATTCTCGGTATTCTTACCTGCCTATCACCCACCCTCTGACATATCCTATATTTAACCATCCTTTCTCCACTCTATGTGGCCCCCTGCGCAGTAGTGGCAGTGAAATGCCTTGCTCGGGGTGAAACACTTATTTAAAAAAATGTATAATTTAAATACATTGCTAATGATTTTACTATAGGAATGCATTGAAAATCAGGAAGAAACGGATTGTTCAGTGGTCTAAAAAGAATGCAAGCATTACTGATAGAATAGGGCTATTATAAAAATATGATGTAAACGCATTGCTAACAATTTTAGTTTAGGAATGCATTGAGAATCAGGAATAATAAAGTGGATTGTAAGGCAAGCATTATTGACAAAAGAGTATCTGCCTAACATCATGAGTGTATAATTTTAATTCCAGTTTTGTATATTTAAGCTAAACAAAAATTCTCAACAAAAATTAGAAAGGACATGAAATCAAACAAAAATTTTCAAACCGGTTTTAATTTTTTATGTATATATCTTTAATTCAAATTCTAACCAGGCAAACTATAATTGACATGTTTGTGAATTTAAAATAAACTAAATCTATGAGGCAGGGGAGTGTTCAAGAAGGATTGAGATGTTTTTATTGTTTTGTTTTTTTAAACTTTGACATACAAATGAAATTTCTAAATATAGTTGAATACAAGCTTTTAATTCAATTTTAATTTTTTTAACTAAATATTCACCCAACACAAGGCACAAGAGCCATACAAGGCTGAGAGTAACAGAATGAGGTTGAGGTATGTAGAAAAGAGAAGATAGGAATAAGTACTCATTATGAGGATACTTTTGATAAGTAATGTAATATAACAATCTGGCCCCACCCGAGGAAGTGATGCAAGCGATGGTGTTTCCCGTCAGTGGAGGGGTCGGCGAGCGGCAGGGCGGGTGTTTGTGAAATACATCCTGTCGAGGCCGGAGCGGATGTCGTTTGACCTTATTTCCGACAGCGGCGGAAATGACTACGGAGGCAAACAGAACAGGTGTCTCTGGGAATTACGTGGGCGTTGCGTGGGCGAGGCAGGACCGGAAGGAAAGTCCCGGTTCTAGAAGACTATATAAAGACCTCGACACACGGATTCGCCAGCAGAGAATGGCCAGTGGAAGCAGAGAAACACCACAGGCAAGACTACACTCCCGACAACCCATTCTATGTGCGCTCTCACCCTTCCGTTCTCTATTCCACACGGTTCGTCGTCATTAATAAAAATATAACCTTATATTTTTATATATGCGTGTTTGTTGTTTTGTCGTCGTACGGCGATATATAACAGTAACAGTTGATTCTACGCTTGAAAAGATGAAGATTACTGTGTTCAAGGGAGCATCTTCTTGGGAGTCTGTGCCATAAAGTAGAGGCTCTATGGAACAAACTGTCAGAGTGGAACTTCCATTTTACTAATTGAATACGAAGGTAATGATAATGATTCACAGCTTTTGGATATAACATGGCATGTCTTAAATGTAAATGTATCAATTGATGGATTTAGTATCTTGCTTAAACTAGAATGTAGTTTGGCAAAAGATTTTCCATAGAAATAGCAGTAGAAGTTTGTACAGAGGAAAACAATTCATCAATAATAACGTCACATAAACACTTATTAAACTCTGGAGCGAGTAGATTGTGTAGCTCTATTCCAAATATGACAGTGTTACGTGTTAAGTGTAACAAAAGAAAAAAATGATTGACCAAAACTCAGAGATAAACCACAGACGAATATTTAATTTACAAAACATACCAAATAAAATATTTACAAATATACAATTTTTGTTGCATTCAAAAAAGGAAACAGAGTTTACTACTAGCAAGTATTACGAAGAGAGAAGAGGAAGGTAAGGTCAATATCTTTACCCAGTTAAGTTGGCAAGGAAGTTAAGTTCTATACTTTTTGGAAATCCTCAAATGAGTATATAAACAATAATTTTAAGTGTGGCCAATAAAAGAGTCAAAAATATTTATTTACCCATATAGTTCCATGATGTTCTCTTTCAGGTTTTAGTCGGTCGGCCACTTTTTAGAGATTCTTTCGGCTGGATATAAATCCTTGAATCATAACTGGAGTTGATAACATCAGCAAACCCTGGTAACAACTAACTACTCACTGCCCCAAACCTATTTTTATAGGGGCTATCACCTAATTTGCATATATTTTTAGAACCTTTCGAATTCTCTCGAAACTACTGGAATAGTCTACAATTACCAAAACGTTCTATTCCTAATTTCTCTATTTAACAAATACTTCCTGAATGAAAACTATTTTGGAATAACAAGTAGGGCTCAATAGAGTCTCTTACTACAACTTTTTAGACATTATTAATATTATTTTTATATATAAATGCATCCTCGTAACAACAGCAATACTTCATTTTTGGTTTGATCTAACTCTTGTAAAGACACAGCATGGCAGATTGATGTTATTTTTTTTTAATCGTATCACCCCGAGCAAGGCGGTAACGCCAATGCTGTGCAGGGGGCTACGTAATAGTGAAAAGATTGGAAAAGAGAAAGGCCGGAAACCACATCCTAAACAGGGATCAAGGGATGAGCCTCTTAACCTGTTCAATAGATGTTGGTGGAGTGTGAACCGGGCGATAGATAGATCTATCTACTCCAATTGAAAAAAAAAAAAACAAGGTAAGAAGATTGGACAAGAGAAAGCCGGAAACCAAATCCTAAACAGGGAACAAGGGATGAGCCTCTTAACCTGTTCAATAGATGTGGGTGGAGTGTGAACCGGGCTACAGATAGATCTATCTACTCCCAATTTATCCATGGCTTATCAACAATTTGCAGAAAATATTTTAGATTGTCAGAATTTAGCGGGGGGGGGGGCGAGATAACAATGGTTTAGTCATAAAAAGTCTTACTAATTAATCCATAGCTAAGAGGGAAAATGTTGGATTCATACCTAATAAGAATTTGAAAAATAAACAAGAAACGATAATGTGGATATGAAATGTGAATCAATTTTATATTACAATCACGATATAAACTGATCATTCATTTGTGGTCACAGTAGTTTTTATAGATGTGTATTCCAGAGAATGTAAATAAATCTAAAAGATAGGCCTATGTATATAATCAGTATTTGATAGATTGAGTCGTTTTTTATCAACCTTTTGCAAGTTAATTAAAGCCAGAAAGTATTTTTAGATTCCAAGAATTTGGAGGGGAAGGTAATAATTTCGTGATAAGAGTTTTACTAATTAACCCATAGATAAGGGAGAGAAGTGATGGATTCATACCTTTCTCAAGCGTATTTGTACATAAGTGAATATAACAAACACAACTGGAATTGAAACTTAAATCTTCAATTTACTATTTCAAGCCATAATTGATTTATTCCATTCATACATTCAAGATTACAGCACCGGATATTCCCAAGCGGTCACCCATGTAGGTACTGAACAGGCTCATCTTTGGTGATCATACGTGAACAGGTGTTTCAATATAATGTCACCATAAACAAAGCATGGCAGGTGGATTCAGGTACCTGATGCGACGTTATGATGAGCTGACCATTTAACGAAAATCAGTCATTTTCATTCAAGGAAGCAGATTGAAATGATTCAATGTGTAAAAGCAGTAAATGGTACAGGTTCAATATGATACAGCAATTGTATTTGTTCGGAAGACCTCCTCACTATGGTACCTAAACTTTATGAATTTAGGCGCAATGCTATGTGATGTCTGTCCTTCAATATGGCAGCGAATGCTGGACAATCTCATCAAAGATGAAGGAAAGATTTCATGCAACAGAAATATAGTTCTACAGAAGGATGCTGAGGATGTCATGGGCAGAGCATGTGAGCAACAACGAGGCTGGTACTTAACATCAGAAAAAGGCAGCTGAAATTACTGGAACATGTTGTGTGGAAGGAGGGCTTGGAGAATCTGATGCTCACGGGATGTAGATAGAGGGAAGGCGAGACAAGGGAAAGCAACGTGATGGACTTGAGCAGATAGATGATGGGGCGGGGGTTGAGCGGGATAACAGGAAAAGGGGATGCTAAGAGCTACAAGGGATAGGAAGACGTGGAGGGCCATGATTGCCTACGTCCTGAAGAGACACGGCAGATATAAGAAGAAGAAGAGGAGGAATAGACTGGCAACGAGGTTTCATCAATTTACAGTTGAGTTGGCCAAATGTAACTAAGTTCTACGCTAACGGTTCCTTTTCTAGCACTTCTCACTTGTGGAACTCTCTTCTGGCTCTATGCCGTCCAATCAACTTTAATCTTCAAAAATTTAAATGTAGCGTCAAACGCTATTTACTCTCTTCCTGATTGCTGGCCTGTTATTCTCGCTACTTAGTTACGATTGTTTTCTATTTCTTCCACACACAGTAACTCCTTGTTTTTTAGTGACTTCACTGCTTTGCTTGAGGTCAGTCAGTTAAGTGTCATACGTGATACACGCTTTGGGCGATCATGTCTCGCAAGAGACATGACTGACTAGACAGAAGATTATCCTGCAGTAGGTTGCGATTGTTTTCTGCGGTAGACTGGTTGCCGACCAAGGCTATAGAACCCAATCTGTCCTATTATTTGACCCATAGCTAGAGGCAAAAGAGATGTACTATATTATTACGTATTAATAAGTGGGGCATCAGTTTATTACTTCATAACAATAGAAAACCGATGCCCCACTTTATGACCAGAAGAAGCCTTAATCATGATTCCAACTATTACATTCAGTCAGTCACTTAAGTGCCATATGTGATACACGCTTTGGGCGATCATGTCCCGAAAGTGACATGACTGACTGGGCAGAAGATTATCTTGCAGTAGGTCGCCATTGTTTTCTGCGATAGACTGGTTGCCGACCAAGGCTACAGAACCCAATCTGTCCTGTTATTAGACTCATAGCCAGAGGAAAAATAGATGTACTATATTATTACCCAATCTGTCCTGTTGTTTAACCCATAACTGGAGGGAAGAGACGGATTAATACCTTTCTCAAGGGTATTTGTGCGTAAGGGAATGCGAGGAATTCAACTAGAATGCGAACTCGGCACCCCGATTTGTCGTTCCGAGTCGATATCCTCTGCACCACAACGCGCAGCCAGGTGCATTGAGATGCTTGAGGTACATTCGATTAAAAAAAAAGGCATTCGATTAAAAAAAAAAAAAAGGCATTCGATTAAAAAAAAAGAGAAAATTCCCTGACTCAGCTGAAGTAATAAAACCTACAACTGCTCAGCTCCAAAAACCACCACTTTAACACGCACCACTGTTCTTTCTACATTTGTCTTTTGGCAATCAATTTGTGGTTCTGCAAAGAGGGAATTCTTGTTGCAGACTTTTGTCGGGTCTATCGCCAATGTGTTAACGGAACATCATTGAATTTGTCTATTAAACTTAAGATAAAAGTGAAACTTGGGCTTTAGATATTTCAAAGAAATCCAATAGTGTTTGGCGTGCTGACCTTTTCCGCAAGTTCAAGGGCTACAATATTTCTGGATGAATGTCATAAGCCAATAGTTCGTAACAAACCATGTAATAATGGCCATGTAGAAGAGGTAACACTTCTAGATTATTTCATACTAACATGGGGCTTCGCCAAAATTTCTATTCGTAGATCCACTTATTCTGATCTTTATCAACAACCTTCTTATCAGTTTTCAATTGGGTATTTATGCATATGACAACTATTTACTCTCGTCTTAGTAGAGACTTATCTTACAAAGTAAACCTGGCAGCTGCTATTGAAAAGGACCTCCAATCAGTGGTTAACTGATTCTCTTTCATTGTTACCCCCTGCTTTATATTGGCGTATCATCTTTCTTGGGGTTAAATATTAAAAAAAAAAAAAAGGTTTATTTTCCCTTAATTATCTGAGTGAGGAGGATATAATTTCTTTAAAAAGAGAAAATAGATCCTTGCTTAACTGTAACATTTTTTGTGGCCGAATCAAACGGTAGTTTCTCCTACAAAGAGGGACACAGGTTCGATCCCTGCCAAAGAACACAGTTTCTTTCTTAAAATTTCTCATCAGTTTTCAATTGGGTATTTATGCATCTGAGTGAGGAGGATATAATTTCTTTAAAAAGAGAAAATAGATCCTTGCTTAACTGTAACACTTTTTGTGGCCGAATCAAACGATAATTTCTTCTACAAAGAGGTACACAGGTTCGATCGCTGCCAAAGAACACATTTTCTTTATTAAAATTTCTCATCAGTTTTCAATTGGGTATTTATGCATCTGAGTGAGGAGGATATAATTTCTTTAAAAAGAGAAAATAGATCCTTGCTTAACTGTAACATTTTTTGTGGCCGAATCAAACGGAAGTTTCTTCTACAAAGAGGGACACAGGTTCGATCGCTGCCAAAGAACACATTTTCTTTATTAAAATTTCTCGAAGCACAGGGCGATAGATGTAATACACACCGTTTAAAATAAAAATGGAGCGTCTATTTCAAATACGAGTAACCACTTTAATAACGCTTAAAATAATTAAAAAATGTCGGATTAAAAATAATTTTTGTAAAAGATAAAGTATCAGAGGAAACGGTTAAACAAAAATAATTTTTTGAGTGGAAAAAAATAAAATAAAAGACAAATTTATTTTCCAGTTTCTTTTATTTGCTTTTTTTTTTTTTAGTGATAAGGGTGCAGATGATTACTTCTTCCCAGCGTCCCACTGATTCTCAGAATAGGACAACCAACCATTGTAGATAAGAAAAGTTACAATCACAATAGCTGCTTAAATAAAGAAAGAAAACAGTTTACAAGGCTCAATAATGAATGAATTCCTACAAAAATGTCGAATATTCAAATACATAGGATTAATTTAAATATACAAAAGATTTTTGTGCTTTTTTTTTTTTTAATCGTATCACCCCGAGCAAGGCGGTAACGCCACTGATGTGCAGGGGGCTACGTAATAATGAAAAGATTGGAAAAGAGAAAGCCGGAAACCACATCCTAAACAGGGAACAAGGGATGAGCCTCTTAACCTGTTCAATAGACGTGGGTGGAGTGTGAAAGAAACACGTACCTTTAGGCAGTGGTACAAACTAGCAAATTATTTATTTTATCATGGATGGGATATTTATTTTTCTTTCCATATTTTAATAAGATTTGCCATGGTAGCATTAAAGGCTGTTTTTGTTGAATCAATAACATTAAAATGGCACCAATTCAACACTAAAACATGTGTTTAATTTATTTTTTTTAACCGTGTCACATCTTTAAATGCACACCAGTTAAACCGTTTGAAAGCATAATCAATATTTTGTTATCGTTATTCCAACAAAATCAGCATTTAAAAAAAAGACAGGCCTCAAGTTGAGATCATGCATTGATTGATTGATCTTTTGAAGAAACAAAACAAGTAACAATCCTGGGTAGGCCACATTAACAACAACGTAAGTAATTTTAAAAGAAAATATTTTTTCAAGTCAATAAAATTTTTATCATCCCCGAAGCTAAACGAAGATTTTTTTTCTCTGATCACCTTAAGCACGTATTTTTTTAAAATTATTTACAAGTTTTGGTGATTAAAAATAAATTAATTAATCATTAAACTGATTTTTTTTATTCGCGTAGTTGTATTATTTTGTTGACAATGTAAAAAAAAAAACAACATATACCAAACAAATGTATATTGTGCGATTTGCCATATGAAGCAAGGTAAAAAAATTTTCCCTTAAAAAGTGAAAGAGAAAAAGATTTTTTTTTTAGAGATCAATAAAAAAGTGATTATTCCAAACAGATTATCCTCAAAGCAACGTAAATCATAAAAAGGCTATACTTTTTTCTTAAAAAAATTAATTTGAGAAAATAAGCAAGAAGACTAAAATAATTTTATTTTACTTTTGTTGTGGTAAGAAGACAATAAGACAAGAGATATTATTATTTAAATTATCACTAATATATATATATATTTTTTTTTTTAATATCTCTGGGGTACTAATAACATTGACTGCAGAAGTAAAAAAAACAAAAAACAAATTAAGGGATTTTCATTCTGGGACGTGATATGAAGTCGACAAACAGAAACTGGACGTATTTTTATTTTTTATTTTTTTTCGATTCATACTTCCTGCTTTTGAGATCTTATTTGTTTTAAATAAATAAAATTATTAAACCCCTTTTTTGCGTATGTGAATTTTGAAAGGAAAGTATTTTTCACGCTAAATTCTAAAATAGTGGTTCTCAAACCATTTTTTCCTATGCACACTTGAATGTCAAGATGCCATACCACCCTCCATCTTCCAAGAAGATTTTTCCGACTCAAAAGGTGCATCCAAAATGCATATATTATTGAAATCTTCATTCTTTACCTTATTAGTACGTAATACATTTTTTACAGGGATTATTTTTGTAGTCGCAAAAACAAAGAGGTAACGGGAAAAAAAAAACCTAGTATGATCTCTCTGCTGCACGGACTGATGCGAGTTGTGTCACCTTGGGGAGTTTCGAAGTTAACATTTTTGAGTCGACCAATCTGTGGCCCCAATTCCCCATCCCTGAAACTAACCCCTGGTGGGAGGGGGAATCTTCAATGGTTGAGAGAACCTGTTCTAAAACAACGCAATTTGATTTTTTTTCACTGTTTAGTGTTTCATTAAGCGACTGGATTATACAAAATAGTTGTGTAATATTAATTAAATAATTACTATTTAGTAATTTACAAAAAAATAAATAAAATAAAACAATAACTGGAAATAAAAATATTATTCACTTCGAGAAAAAAAAATCAACAGATCGATATTAAAAAGGTTATACAATGACAATGTATACATTTTAATTAAACTTGTGCTAATATTAAAATTGCCTTTTTATGTTTTTTAATGTGTGAAGGTTAGTGATTTATTGTCTGTAAAAACAGATTTATTATATTTTTGGTTCGTAGTAATTAAAATCAAAAAGGAAATAATTTATATTTATTTAATAAATATATGGTTATGGTTCAATGCTTGAAACAATTTTTGCGAACCAGAAACAGATTTATCTCCCTTACATCCACAAATATTTTCTTGAACTAGACTCATATTGTAAAAAACTCTCCTGGCCATTTCGACTTTGTGAGGAAGCTTGTAACGCTAGAGATCAATTACGACTGAACAGAGTTCATTGGGTGCTCCATACTTTCGGCCTTGTACCACATCTAAGCTCTCCTTTGGATTTGAAAAAAAAAACATACATTAAGCAAAATAAGACGTGGAATATCGTCGGAAAGTCAATTTACTTTTTCAACTACATTTTTTTCTTTTTCATTATTTACAGGAAAATAATTTAAATATTGAATTTCTAACCATTTCTTATTTTATTTCATCAAAGTCAAATATAACTTCAAATCCAAATGAGGGTTCAGAATATCATCAGTCTCGTTCAAGAAATTTACGTAAAAATACGCTTTGGATGTAAAAAATGAAAAATGTCTTTGAACCATAGCCCAAAAACATTTTACAAGAAAATCAATATTTTAAAAAATATTAAGAAATTGAACCTGCAGAAAAAATTGGTACTCTGATGAAAGACATTTTAAGTACACCGTGAGTTACAGTTTACAATCAACAACAGAAATAAGATTTTTTTAGCCTGTTATGGTTATTAATGAATACGAAAAACGTTGATTTTTTTTTTCAATATTCTTCAATTCATAGTTCATTGTCTTAAGATCGTACAAAATACAACTCATTATGTACTAAGCTACAGATACTCTTTTTCGTCATTTAAAAAGTTTTTTTTTTGTTGAGTCCTAATCAAGTAAATAAATGGTGTTTAAATTTGTTTACAATGAATTTTTTTAAAAATAAATTTAGGAAGATATTTGTGATAAAGGACGAGAAAATAATTAAAGATGTGATTGTGAAAATGTGAAGTAATAAATAATGAACAACAATAATAATGATCAATAATTAAAAATACAGAGCCGGCGCGTACTACCCAACAAACAATGAGTGTGTGTGTGTGTGTGTGTGTGTGTGTGTGTGTGGTGGGGGGGGGGGGGGTAAGCCTGACTGGAGCCCCGAACAGTACTTTGTAACCCTCGCTATCTTAACATTTGCTTTTTTATTTATTTATTTTTTTTTTACTTACATTTTTATGTTACGATCAAAAACCTAAGTACAACTATTAAAATACTATTTATTTATCAAAGAATGAAGATTTTTGAGCTCTGACGTCATTTTTTTTGTCCAAATTCGTGAATTTATTTTTTGTTCGTCTCGAGAAAGAAAAACTTAAATCCACTTTTATTTTATTATTCATAATGTAAATTTTTTCAACTTTTTAAGAAAAATTTAAAGTTGATGATAAAAAATACCGCAAAGAGGGAAAAAAAACATTATTCATTAAAAAAAAATGGAAAGAACGGACAAGTCTAACATTGTATTTTTATTTTCAGTTTTCTTATTTGAATTAAGTCACCTATATTACAAATGGTTGTACATATGATAATTAGATTACATTAATAAAATTTGTATTTTATGAATATTACTTTCAAAATTTGGAGATGTAGATAGTGAAGGACCCCGTATCAAAGATTCGTGATGGCACCGACCCTGATTAAAATTTTTTGTGTGTGTAATTAACTGGAACAATGCAATATATTTTTAGAGACGTAACCAGCTTGATTGTAGAAAAAAGTTCTAATTTCGGTTTTTTTGTAGGTAGGAAAAGAAAAGAAATTGAGTTATGAAGAAAAAAGTAATTTTTTTTTCAATTTTCATTTAAAATACCTAATATTTTTTTTCATTAAATTATTTATTTGAATCAAAATCAAATATTTATATTTGTTTTTAAATGATTTATAAATAAAAAATATTTATATCATAAAAATTCATAACATAATTAGACTAGAGAGAGTAATTAAATAATACTTTACTTGATTAAAAATTATTGTCTAGAAAACGCAATGATTGAAAATATTAGGTGTTTTTTTTTTAAAGAAAAGAATAAGACTTTTCTCTCTAAGACATCTTTTTTTCATTCCGACAAGATGAAGTTTCTTCCTACCCTCAAAGGTTCACAAAAAGCCTACCTTAGGTCAGGGGTATTTGGCTTTTTCTTTTTCCATCAGAATCCGTCCCCATAACAACTTGTAAAAGCGACAACCACGCAAACCACGACAACAGCCACGGTAGTGGTCAACACCCCCATCACAAAAAAGAAAAACTTTTGCATGTTCATCATTCTCACATAAGCTGATCCATAATGGTCAATGAAAACAAGAAGCACCCCGACTACAAACAAGAGACTGAAAAAACAATTCCAGCTGCAAAATTCCGAAAACTTATTAAATTTTTTGGACAAAACTGCTTTTAACTGTTCAAGTTGATATGTCAGTTTCTCTTCCAATGTCGTACAGCCTCCTTTCCCATCCGTTTTCGGGTTATAGTCATCGTTATGTTTCGCCTGTGGATTCTGTCCAGTTCCACATGAATATTCCTCCCATTGCTGGTCAGTTTTCTTGGAGTTACAAGTAGACTTATCCTCCTCTTCCTCCACCCCCTCGCCGTCCTTGTGTCGAGTTTGGTAAACAGATGATGAGATGTAATCATCATTATCATCGTCGTCTTCTTCGTCCATTATTGCTCTCTTCTGTCCACTCTCTTCGTCATCAGGGCAGAAGGGTTCATCATCTTGTCCGAAACCGTCGTCTCCACCCAGATAATCTGGATGAGCGTATGGGGAATCGTAAGGATTAAGAACATTCCTGTGATGCAGGTAAGAATGGGGGTAGTCGTCAGAGATAAACTCCATGTTTATTTCTTTGTGTCTTTTGTAAAATGTTTTTTAGTCAAGTAGTGGGTGACAAACGAATGCCGAACAATACTGTTAGTAAGCAACAACCACGTACAAGAGAAAGTATATCTTTTGAATAAAAAACAAAAACAATGTCGACTACTGGTGATACATAATAAAACAGTAGTAGACAGCAGGTTGAGAGGCTAATAATACTTTATGGTGAAACGGTGAATCTAAATCAAGGTTCCTCTGCATTTCATGTCCGGTTTAAATAAATATTTCTACTGTGAACGTGAACCCTTTACACTTTCGTTCAATGAGTAGAGCTGCAAATTGCCTGTGGTTATTTCAACAGTACAAGGTCGGTGATACAATGATGAGTTTGCATGATAAAAAGTAAAAGTAAAAGTGCTTTAAAACAACAGAATGACACCCTCACCATTACCACTATCAATCAACCTGAGTGTTCGTACAATTAAATTTTTATGGTAGGTAGAGAGATGTATGATGGCATGGATGGTGTGGAAAAAAATAAGAAAGAAAGAAAGGTGCCTTCCCCACAATGAATTATTCTTTGCTAATTATTCAGTATCAGGTTTCGTTTGAGAAAGAAAAATATTTTTATTTTTGCAATATAAACAAAAAATATTTTAAAAAGCGTTCATCATTAATTTCAATTCATAGTCAGAATTATAAAAATTCATTTTCTTTTTCATAGAATATTTCGGGTTTCCCTATAAAACGTGTGAAAATGAAATTATGTTTTGTTGGAAAATCAAATATCATACAAAAAAACAAAAATTAATTATTATAAGTAAATGAACAGATCAGTTTATTTATTTATTAAACAACAAAACATTATCTTTTTTTTATTAATTTATATTCGTTTTTGTCGTCTTGAAATATTTTCCGCATTTTTAACTACTCACGCCGCAACCGTTGTCTAATTTCAAGCTATTATTATTATGTCATTTCTCATCATATTTCGATTTCTGCTATGGTCGCACTACCTACCAAGTCTGCGGGAAGACCTAAGGCAGGTCGTGGCGTGTTGTTATGGCTCCATTTCATGTTTTTTCTATCTCCCCTATCATCCCTAGCGTTACATAGACAAAGTTTTCCTTAGTGTGTGGGCTGTACTTTAAGACAATTTTTTGTATATCTCTTAAGCTGGGGTTTCTAGGGATTCTTTCAGTGTGTTGTTTTGTTCCATTTTTTATCACCCCAAGTGCACCTACTATCACTGTCACGACTGTTGTTTTCAATTTCCACATTTTTTCTATTTCAATTTCCAGATCTTTATATTTTTGACAGTTTTTTGAATTCCTTGGTTGCTATGTTACAATCCGCTGGACAAGCCATATCAATTAATAGACAAGTTTATTATTATTATTATTATTATTATTATTATTATTATTATATTGCTTCTAATTTGATGTTGTTTTGTCTGCTAATTAACCTGTGGATGTGCCTGAATAAAGAAGTTATAGCAGGTTATCCATTCTTTTCGGGTTTATAGTGGGAGTCCGTTCTAGTGAAGGGTAGTTGTATATTGTTGCAGATTAACGGAATTTGGCCTTGTGGTAGATAGCCCACCATAAGTCATAAAATGATTATAAATCAAGAAAAGCAAATTGAGTTGAAAATAACATTTTATATATACACATATTAATTAAGGTTTTTATAATTAAAGTAATACTTGAAGTATAGGTTCAACGGACGTTAAAATGTTCATGGCAATAAAATGCTGAAAAGAGAATTAATGCTTAGGAATGTGGGAGCGTTGAAAGTAAGGGATATCTTTGATGTATTCGCTCCTTAGGTCAGTAAGTAGTTTTGAGACAGGGACGAAGGCAAAGGGAGGTGAAGACGACGAGCATAGTAAGCCACTTGACTTGGTCAAGGGAGATACTAATTACATTAGTCTCTCTCGAGTCAGTCTGTGTGTGTCTGCCTCGGTCTGTCTGTCTATGCTTTCTGTATCGGCTTTTTATATCTTCATTTTGGATCGCAGCAGATCATTTGGGATTCACACTTGTATTTGATTCTAGGCTTCCCATTTGGCCGATAAATAAAATTCGCGTAGGCTCTCGAACTGGAAATTTAATATTTAATTAATTTTTAGTTTTCAACCGGAACATCTGCGCAAATCCGGCTGCGCACCGACGAGTTTTGGTCATTTGCTTTTTGGTTGTGGGTGTGCAAACATCCGGTCCATCGCTTTTGTTCGGTCGATATCACCACAAAGTATTACTTAGTATACTTACTATGATGTATATTTTTTTATTTTAATGAGGAAATTTTCAATCGAGTGTAATCAACCATGACATGAGTTTTCTTTTCTTTTTAAGTACAAATAATAAATTTCTAATGCGTACCTATTCCTCTTCTACTAATTGATTTCAAAATAAAAATAAAAATCTTTACGGGATTTTTTTTTGGGGGGGAGGCTTGGCTTGCTTGTTTATTTGTTGTTGTTTTTTAAGAAAAAATTTCCTTACATTTACTGAAATTATTTAAAATTCAAAGTTGATATAATTGTTTTTGGCATATTTAAATAAAATTTAAGAAAGTTATTCTTTTTGTAGAGATGAACAAATTAATTTTGATAATTCATTCAAACTACACTGCTTTTTTTCGGGTCATTATTTGATTCATTGACACATCACAAGAGATACTTTTACAAATGTAAGTGAATTATTTTAAGCTATATAACGAAAATGGTAAATTTTTTATTTGTTCCCCGAAGGCCTTTACCCCGTCAAATCTTTCCAAAACATCTTTAATTCCGTGCAAATGTATATGCTGAATTCAAATCGATAATTGTTCATTGAAGAAACCTACGTTTTTCATGTTATCGACCAGAAAGAAAATCGGACTATATCTCACCCTTTACCACCATTCTCATATCTGATTCACCGCTGAATGACTTGAGGCGTAGGATACTTATTTCGGCCTATTTACTTCCTTTGAGTAATTACTCCGCGATTTGTTTGTTTTGTGAACTCAATTTCTGTGTAGTAATTGCAAAAAGGAAGTAAAAAGGCCAAAAAATCGGCAAACTACGCGTGAAGTCATTCTGCAGTGAATAACATTTTTGAAGCGTGATTACGGGGTGAGATAGACAGCGACAAGAAGTTCGATATTTTTCTGGTCGTTAACGTGAAAAAACGTAGGTTTCGTCAATAAACGATTATCGATTTGAGTTCAGCATTTACATTTGCACGGAAATAAGGATGTTTTGTAAAGATTTGAAGGGGGTAAAGGCCTTCGGGGAATAAATCAAAAGTTGACCAAGAAAATCTAAATTGATTATAACAAAATTTAGCAAATTTCTAAAGTTAATCTTTATTTTATCAGCATATTTCGAGACATTATTACAGGTACACAACTGCCGAGGATAATTAAAACTGTCTTCTCAGGTACAGCCACGAACTTTGTAAAACGCACGAAAATCGCATTTTAAATTTAAATGCTTTCTTTCTTTGAAGTTAAATTTCGGTTCTGTTTAAAAGATAAGAAACGAGAATACGATTTTTTTAAAGTCGGCATATAAATAAACATTTTAGGAAAACAGGAATCACTCACCTCCTACTCATCCAATTTCAGGTAAGTTTTCCGATTCCTCAGCCCAAAAGCATATCTAAGCATCGAAGTCTTCTTCTAGTATAAGTAGGGAGATTATATTCATCACCGGATTACTTGACCTATCGCACAGCTTACAACAATTGGTACTCCCCAGCGATCACCGATCTGGGTAGTGACCACGCTCAACGTTGCTTAACTTCTAACGAGAACCTGTGTGACCTGTTCGTACCGTTCAAGCGCCTTCTGTACCACCTCGATGTCACTCCAGGAGGACACGAAAGTAGTGACGTCATCGGCGTACCCGGAAACCCTGGCTCGAGCACCACCAGGGACAGCGATTCCACGTAGGGCCGGACTGCACGCCCTATCCCTTATCCGGCGAAGGAGGGGCTCCAACGCCAAAGCATAAAGTAGGGGCGACAGTGGACAACCCTGTCGGACCGACCTAGACAGCGCCAGAACGCCCGACAACTTTCCGTTCACCTGTACCACAGCCGTGGGGGATTGATACAGGAGGCTAATCCAGCGGCGCAAGTTGGTTTCGAATCCAGCGGCCTGCAGGACAGTCGCCAAGTAACGATAGTCAACCCTATCAAATGCCTTGGACTGATCCAAATTGATCAGCGCGGCTTCTTCGTCGTCTTTTATCTCCTCTATGATCGTGCGTATCAGATACAGTTAGCTCTGAATTGTTCTGTCCTTCACAGCACAAGTCTGCTCAGGTCTCAACAGACACTCGGCAACTAATTGCAAACGATTTGACAAGATCTTGGCCAAAATCTTTAACTCTGTGTTTAGCAGAGTTATGGGCCGGTAACACCTTCCCTCTAACACCTTCCCAACATCCTTGCCTTTGCTCAACAGCGTGATCACAACCCTGGTGAACCGGTTGGGATGGACCCCTGCCGGAACCAGTTGTTGAACACGACAGTCAAAATCGAGACAAAGATGTGCGACAGCCTCAAGTACAAATCATAGTGCAAACCATCGAGACCCAGCGATTTACCTCTGCCGACCTTCTTCAAAGCCGCGTAGACTTCGCCCTCCGTAATCTCTCCCTCGCAGCTAGCAGCATCAGCCAGAGGAAGTCAGCCAAATAGCTGCGAAACTCTTCATCACGGAGACCAGGTTCCTTGGTAAACAGGATTTCGATATGCCGCCGAAACGCCTCGCACATATAGTCAGTCCACCGAAGAGTATGTCCCTCCGGGTTGCGAACCTCTCGAATGTACCAGTCGCCGCCTCGGCGAATCTCTTCCTTGCGCAGTTCTTCGCCCATGTTCACAACTTCCGAAGACATCTTGCTTAACTTATGTCTAATTACCTTACCCATGTAACGATCGCTAGCCGACCGCTCCAGGGCCTCCTTAGCTAGGGCTATCTCTAGGGGATCCCCACCAACCTCCGCCCGGGAGTAATTAGCTCTAAGTGTTTTCATCTTGTCAGTCTTATCTAGTTTGAGCCATTTGCTGAACTTGGTGGTGAAAGACCCAATACTATTCTTAAGATTCTCTCACCACTTATTCCCAATGACTCCCCCAGTTAACGCCCGCTGCACTAAGTTAATTGACTGGCACCGGAAGTCCGCCTGTCCAATAAGGACACGTTGAACTTCCAGTAACCAGCCATTCTAGGCCTATTTTCTAAATCTACCCGGGCACAAACGATTTTGTGGTCCGAGTAGCGTAACCACTAGAACGTGGTACAATCTAAAATATCTATGTCGGCTTCACGAACTAACATTCTACCCGGTAGCTACCCGGGTAGAAGGCCAACTATTAGCCCACATCCACATTCTCCCACCCTGGTGATCGACCCGGTATCTATCGACGAGCTCTTACTCATCGATAAGATCAACCGAGCTACGATCATGTGCCTTCCCACTAGCTCCCCGCCCTCTATCCAGCTTGGGGTCCAGGATGGCATTCCAGTCCCCCACTAGGATGAGTCGCGTTGAATCCACCAGGAAGGGCTCCAACCGCTGAAAAAACGAGACGCGCTCCTCCCGGTCGTTGGACGCATAAACCGCAACCAGTCGAAACGCATTGCTTTTCAATGCAATATCGGCTACGATCAGCCGGCCCTCGACACCGACATGGACGAGATCCACCTTCACGTCCAGGGTACGCTTAACCAGCAAAGAAACCCCTCTAGTCAGCCGGTTCCCATGTGCTGAATAGACGACGAAGTCGCGAGACAACACACAAGCATTGGCCTTGCAAACAAAGTGAGTCTCTTGGATCGCGGCGACATCCACGACAAAGGACAAGAGGTCCCGAAGCAGGCGGGCAGCCTTACTCTGATCCCTCAGGCTCCTCAAATTCAAACAGTCTAGCTTAATTGTCATCTTTTAAACCTGAAAAAAAGCAAGAGAAAAATTACTTCCTGATCCGATGTCGGACGTAATTCTTCCGTCCTGAACAATGCCGCCAACGTCCGTGGGAAACGTTAGCTTTATGGCCCTATAAAGAGAGGGGAGGAGGATAACAGGGACCCTCCCCGCACAATACTAGCAAAGAAAACACTCCACTAAAAGGTGAAAAGTCTTACTTTTTCCCCCTCTCACACATCATATGCAAATATGATAAACAAAAAAAGTGTTGAGGAAAAAATTAAATTCTCATCTCATGGATTCCATCCAGGCAAGTACAAAATTGTTACACACTCCCCTAACAAAAAAAAAAAAAAAAAAAAAATGAAAAATATAAAAAAAAAAGAAAGAAAAGTCCCTTATTGAGACATAAGTTTAGGGAAAGGAAAATGGTATTCATGGACTTCATGTATTAACCCTTTTTGTCTAAAATTCTTTAAGGTCATAAATTGATAAACTGGGTCTGCCAGGTCCATGTGGTTTGCAAGTTGAACAGAACCATTGGTCCTCTTCGGGCGGTGCAATAACCAAGTCTACACAATCAAAGTGAAATCAATCATCACATTCACCGCAGACAATCATTGATCTTGAGTCCTCAGGCCTGTGGCAATCAGGGGAAATCCAGATTCTAACACTTTCATCACATTTAGGAAACTGGTGTAGTTCCTCGAAGTCATCTGGTCCTTCGTCATCTGCAAACTATCCTTCAGGGTCTTTTGAATGTTAAGAGAGTTCTAAAGGAAACAGACGTTTGATGGAATGGGTCTGTATTGACCCAATCAATTTTCTCACTTTCACTGAGCGTATCAAATTGTCGCCTCCTACAATCAGTTCGGGAACTTCACCAATTGACCAGAACGATCTAGTTTTGAGGGACTTCTTTATTAACATTATATCGCCTCTCTTGGTGTTCTCAAATGAAGAGTTAGCTAACCTTAAAGTTCTTTACCCAAGACTCAAAAGGTAGTTTTCGTGCCAGATCCTCCTAAACTTCTCGTCTTTCCTCATGAAAATACTGAGTCTGCAACAAATTCGTCCTGCTAGGTGGTTCTGTCGCATCAAGATCTTCACTGTTTAACCGCAATGTAAGTCCTTGGCCAATATTTGCATCCAAAAGTTAATTGGGCGTCAGGACGTCTAAATCCAAATTCTTGGAGCTTCTATATTTCAGGGGACGGATATTGATGGTTCACTGAATATCAGACAATATTGTCAGCAGATCAAAATAGTCTACCTTTCCTCTTCTTATAATTTCATACAGGCAGTTCTTTATCGTCTTGACTGTTCTTTCCCAAGTGCCTCCATATCAAGTTGAGTAGAGGGGAATTGTACAGTGTTTTAGATGGCAAAACCAAATATTTCTTTAAATTCGTCTGTTATCACCCCTTTACTAATTAATCTAGCTGCAGCATTTCCTTGCGTTGTCGGAGTAAAGGAAATTCCATTCACATTCGTAAACCGAACAAAGGCCTGTATGAAGGAAGATACACTCATATGTGGGGACCAGTTCCAGGTGAACAGCCCTGATATTCATGCAAGTAAAAATAAGTATATACATTTTGTACTCACTTTCTTTTCCTTTAATCCCGATTTGACTGCTGTAATCAATGCCGGTATGATGATAGGGTCTCATCAAATTCACTCGAGGGCCTGGCAAGTCTGTCGTGTTCGCAGTCGAAAGGGCATAGTATTGTACTTTTTACAATTGGTACAAGTGCTCACTATATTTATAACTGCCAGTCTGGCCTTTGGGATATAATAACCTGCCAGCCTTATTTCATTTAATGTTGTGGCCACGCCTCAATGCTGGCTTTTCCGATTATATTTTTTTATTATCAGGTTGGTCATATAATGTTTCTTCCCCGACAAAATGAACCTCGTATGGATGTTATTCTGAACCACGTATCCGACCTATTGTTGTTTTTTTTTTTGGTTGTTTTGTAGTAAATCAACCTCGGCGGGTCATTTATTGCCAACTAAACTTTTATTGCTCGTAATACCTTTTTCTTTCAACAATTTATTGTTGTTTTTTATATAAGTTTTGTGTGTCTAGTAATACATTTTTCTTTTCGAGTATCAAGATTCGTTGGAATTTGTTTTCAAGGACAGGGTGCCCAAGTCCTACCCTTGTTATTTAACCCATAACTGGAGGGAAGGGACGGATTAATACCTTTCCCAAGGGTACCAGTGCTTAAGTGAATGCAGGGTATTCAACTGGAATTCGAACTTGGCTCACTGATTTCTCTTTCCAAGCCGATATCCACTGCACCACAACGCACATCCGTCACTAAACGCTTACAGGACCTGGTATTCCCAAGCAGTCACCCATCTAAGTACTGACCAGGCTCAACGTTGCTTAACTTCGGTGATCTAGCGAGAACCGGTATATTCAACGTGATATGGCCGTAAGCCCGCACATCCGTCACTAAACACTTACAGCACCTGGTATTCCCAAGCAGTCACCCATCTAAGTTCTGACCAGGCTCAACGTTGCTTAACTTCGGTGATCGAGCGAGAACCGGTATATTCAACGTGATATGGCCGTAAGCCCGCACATCCGTCACTAAACACTTACAGCACCTGGTATTCCCAAGCGGTCACCCATCTAAGTACTGACCAGGCTCAACGTTGCTTAACTTCGGTGATCGAGCGAGAACCGGTGTATTCAACGTGATAGGCCGTAAGCCCCATATCCGTCCTATGGAACGGATAATATTGGTAGGGCTCAAAAAGACGTTCACAAGTTTGGGTACACATTTTCTTTCGGGATCTAATAAGAAATCCAATTCTGATTCAAAGAATTCTTTCTACATGGGTCTGAATAGATAAATCCCTGACTAAAGATAATGGTCCATATCCCTCTTCCGGATTTTCTTGACAAACTTCAAGACCAACGAAGTTATAATTATTTGCTTACTAATGCTTGAAAATCACTCTGTTGGCACAATAGGGGAAGCTTCACTCCTGGTAAAATAATTCGCAGAAGGACAAGCATATTTTTTCTTCCGAAAGACAACTCAAGTCATAATTGTTCCAATATGATTCTTCCTGTCCATTCAGGACCTGGGTACCAATGGGAAAGTTTATTTTTATATTTTTTCAAGGTCAGCCCTCTGGTAATATTATCTGCTGGATTATCCGCAGTTGGCACATATTTGAAGCTTAACTTCAATTCAAACTCAGATTGCATGTTAGTGGTCATCTGAGTGATGTCTCGAAGTCTTTTGCGTGCAAAAATGTTTTTTGATTTTTAGTGATGATCCAAGCCAAGAAAACTTGAACATCTGTAACTACATACACTTCTTCTATTGAAGTGTTCCTTAAAGCTTCCTTTAAATAAGAAAAATATTTTAGTGTCAAGGAACACCGACAGAAGCTCTAAAGTGGGGAGAGAACGGCTCTGTAAGGGTGCTACTTTTGTTTTTGCAAATACCTAGGAGGACTGTTCATCTTTTACGGCATACGCAGCAAATCCATACACAGAAGCATCGCAAAACTGCCATGGTGGCATCACCCATTACAACGGCTTGAACTCTTCCTAAAACTACATATACTTCCCCTCACAAGAGGAGATCAGAGATCGAGAGCTCAAAGAGAGACCAGACTGGGAGTGAGAGACCCACAGGAGATCAGCATAAGCATATCAGCGGAGAGTGATAGGCAGAGATAGCCAAGACTGCTACTGTACGACTATTGCGAGTCCCAATTATAGTATTACTTCCTAACCCGTATTTATTCGTTCTACTAACAGAGTTCCAAGTATTTGTATTTTGCTGTGTTTATAATATATATTCTTATTTCCTATTTTGGTTGTTGTTGTATTATTTTCTTGCTGGGCTTCTTAACCGGGTCCACAACAAAAACAAAAACAACTTTGTTGAAAATGTTGTCTGAGACTTTAAAGGTATTTGACCATCTATCTCTTTATCTACCCGTAACAGTGAGAAGTCGGATATTGATAAGGGAGCTTTGGAAGCAAAAGCTGGATTCGGATTATGTGGTTCTGGAAGAACTAACAAAAACTTGGAAGGCACTTGTCAAAGATCTATCAGAATTGAGCTGCTTATCATTTCCAAGTAGAGTCGTGGATGAAAGAGAATCTACAAAGCTGTTTGTAAATATGACCAGTAAATATGTTCTTGGCCGACATAAGAAAGTTTTATAAATTTAAAATTATAATATTTAGATATAAATATAGATATAAATTTAAACATTATAAATTTTACAATTTGAACATAAAGGCATTTCTTATGATTCGCTTGTCTTTGGAGATGGAGCGAATACGGTTTTAATGCAAGCCCTTTTATTCTAAATTATGTGTTGGAGTACCTCGCAGACAAATTCCCATCGGATGAATGCACCCAGATGCTAAAGTCCAAATTTTACATGGCTTACGGCCATATCACGCTGAATACATCGGTTCTCGTTCGATCACCGAAGTTAAGCAACGTTGAGCCTGGTCAGTAATTAGATGGGTGACCGCATGGGAATACCAGGTGCTGTAAGCGTTTAGTGAAGGATGTGCGTTGTGGTGCAGTGGATATCGGCTTGGAAAGAGAAATTGGTGAGCCGAGTTCGAATTCCAGTTGAATACCCTGCATTCACTTAAGCACTTATTAATCCGTCTCTTCCTTCCAGTTATGGGTTAAATAACAGGACAGATTGGGTTCTATAGCCTTGGTCGGCAACCTGTCTACCGCAGAAAGCAATGGCAACCTACTGCGGGATAATCGTCTGCCCAGTCAGTCATGTCTTTTTCGAGACATGATCGCCCAAGCGTGTATCACGTATGGCACTTTAACTGACTGATTGGTCCCTTAATAACTTCAGAGCCACTGGGTAACTATTTTCAGTGACTGAAAGATGGTCGATGAGTTGGAGGGATCTACTCTCTACCCTCTAAAGAACATATCAAGAAATTATCAAACTTGGTGAGAAAGTCTGTAAAGCTCCGTTATATATATATATATATATAACTATTTACGCTCTCACGCCCTGATTGGGCACTCTGGAAGAACAGTAGCTACTCTGGCATGTATACATCGCTCATTCAGTAATGAATTGGAGCACTCTGGTTATTAGGCATGTATAATGATAATATATACGCTAAAAAGTATGCCTTCTTCTACCGAGCGCCCATAGCCCAGAGGTAGAATCGCCGACTGACGCCAATTCGGTCGGGTTTCAATCCTGGGTTAAAAGCAATCGGAGTCTAACCGTACTGATGAGCTGTGATACAGCGAAACAGATCTGTCTGTGGATGACTATATATATATATATATATATATTTCCCTCCTGTAACGCTCATGGAGAGAGAGAGAGAGAGAGAGAGAGAGAGAGAGAGAGAATGGACAAATATACGTTCAACATACATTCTTTAAAAACATTTTTAAGAATAATTGATGAAAGACAACAACATTGTTATAATAAAAATATATATTTGTATTAACAAAATATCCAATGGTGATGAAAGAATAAACCAGTTATGAGAAGGGATTAAGAGATTAAGTAATGTAGGTAAGGATTAAAATGTTGTATTAGAAAACTCAGATGTGTGAGTTAAGGAAATGTTCACAGTATAAAAATGGAGTTGTCTCTCTTTAGCTGTATAGTTTGGAGAAAGTAGAATTACTTGTTAAAATTACTATTTTCTTGTTGAATATTCACATGCAGTTGAATTAAATTGTAAGTTGAATGTTCTGAAATATAATACGCCTGCTAGAAAGTAATCTATGTGAAGATAGTTGTTAAGTAATGTGTGGCAAGAGGGGTCACCACTGTAGCAGTAGGGAGATGGTTAATGTTTATTAAATTTGCCTTGTGTCAAATATAACCGAACTCCCTACAACTTAGGGTTAATCGCTATCATCAGAAGGTTGGAGATTGGAATGTGTGGAATAATGAAAGTATAATTTTTGTATGCTTAAATAGAAATTTATTAATAGAAAAGAATAACATGAATTTGTAGAAGTTAACCGTACATGAGAAACAGTAGTAAGGAGTTAAGGGTATCAAGAATTTGTAGTAATAACTTGTGTGTATGTATGTATGTATGTATGTATGTATGTATGTATGTATGAGCGTTATCGTTGGATAGGAATGTCTTTGAAGTACTTGTTCAGTCTTAAAGAGTTCCGTTCGGTTATAAAGTATAAAAAGAGACAGATGGGTGAACAATGAAAAGGAAGGAGGTGAGAGAGAAAAGAGAGATAATAATAATGATCGCTTGACATTTGTCAAGGGACGTGTTAATACACTCGTCTCCTTCTCTCTGGTGACAGGCGAACTTGCCCGACTTTTATTCTGTTTGTAGGCCTCGAAAAAGCCATTTAGGAATTCACTCTCAAATGTGATTCTGGCCTTTCCCTTGGACGACATACAAACTTCGCGTCGGCTCGCGAAAAGGGCCCGTAAAAGAATTTGTTTCTGAGAACTGAAGATTATTTTAATTTTGTTTTTAAAATGTTTCCTAAGTTTTTATTGGGCGAAAAATATTTCGCGTCAGGATGTGAAATTTCACGAGTTTTGTTTTGGATTCGCTTTTGCGTTTGTGCTAAGCAAAGTTTGTAAATTCGAGTCATCGCCGACTGATGCCAATTTGGTCGTGTTTCAATCCTGGGTTAAAAGTAATCGGATGTCTAACCGTCTTGATGAGCTGTGATACAGCAAAACAGATCTGTCTGCGGATGACTATATATTATTATTATTATTATTATTATTATTAATTTAGAACATGTACAAACTGCTACAAAATTGTACATTTAGTTTCTACATTGAAAGAACAATGTCTCATCAGCTAGCTAATAATGATGACAATAAACGTTTTATTGAAAAAAAAACTTTTTAAACAACACCACTTCCTTTTATTTTTTGGAAATCTTTTTGTACGAGGTAAAAAGATATTAAAAAAGAGGGGAAAAAGAGGGTAGAAAAGATGAGAAAATAAGATGAGAAATCAAGAAAAGGAGAAAAAAAGAGGAAAAGGAAAGATACAGAGGAAATAGAAAGTAAAGAGGAAAATAAGTGAGAAAGTATTGAGAAGAAAGAGCCAATGAAAACGGCTAATAAAGAGAAATTTTAAATTTAGGCCGGAAGACAGATATTGATATCGGTTACATGGAGTCTGGGCTTAAATCTTTTGGCATTAAAAAAAAAAATAATTATACTTCTATAAAGGAAAAGGAAAGACACAAAATGAGTAGAAAGTGAAAAGGAAAATAAAGAGGAAAAAAGTGAGAAAATGTATAAAGTGAAGAAAGGGAAGAGACAATAGAAACGGCTAAGAGTGAGAAATTTTAAATATTGGCCTGAAGTGAATTGCAAACAGATACAGACATCGGTTATATTGTTTCAAGCTAAATCCTTTGGCATTTTTTTAAATGATGAAATCACATACAAAAAGAGAAATTTTTCAAATTAATAAATTAGAAGATATTTAAAAACATAACACGAACATATAAATTCATTAAAACTAACATAATAAATTACAGAAATAAAATAAAAGATATTTAAAATTTAAACTTAAAATAAAGAGAAAATAAATTTAAATTTAAGGCAGTAAATAGATCGCAATTTGTAATAGAAAATAAAGATAACATTAGAAGACAATAATTAACCTTACAATCCTGCTAGGATTACAAAAGCTAAGGTATGAAAATATAGCAATTGTAAACTTTCTACAGTATTAACCTTACTATCTTGATAATTTACTTTAATTGTATGATCTCTCTTATGTTATTTTATCTTTATTTTCTATTACAAATTGTGATCTATTTACTGCCTTAAAGTTTAATTTCAATTTTTAATTTTAATATTCATTTTAATTTATTTGCTTTAATTTTTATTTTTAATTTCATTTTTTTTTTTTTTTTTTTATTTAATTTTTAAATTTAAATTTTTAAGTTTAATTTTAATTTTTTTTAAAATTATTTTACTTCTCCAATTTATTATCTTAGCACAAAGGAATTTAAATCTTCGGGTTATGTTTTTAAATATGAACTTTTTTAAAAAGCGTTTTTACAATTATCTCTCATCTTTTACTAATAAGGATGAATAAAACATGACATCATTTTCTAAATATTTTTGGAAGTTAAAAGAAGAAAATAAAACACCTAAAATTAAATAGAAAATTCTCAAACAAGCTAGAATATCTAGATCAGTAAATGAACCATATTTCCTTTGTCAGCAAGAAAAAATGGAAATTATTAAGTATATAAAGAGTGACATATTACTTAATCAGAGGCATGAAACTACAGTAAATTGTAAACATATTAAAGAATTAACCTTACAATCCTGTTAGAATTATAAAATCTAAGATATGAAACTCCCCAGCAATTGTAAACATTTTACCCTATTAACCTTACTATCTTGATAATTTACTTTAACTATATGATCTCTTTTCTTACGTTATTTTATCTTGATATGAATGAATGAACGATGCCTAGACACAATATTTAGACAAGAAATCGACACGTGTATATTGTAATTAGCTCGCGTTATTTACTACGCATTAATTGCTGACTAGTGTGACGTCATTTATTGGTCGTTTCTTTACGTCTCATTCAGAGAAAAAAAAAAAGAAAGGAAAAAGAGAAGAAAAAACGAAAATAGTTAATTTACTGTCACTCTGAAAATAATGAGTCCTATTTTATTAAACTATTCCACAATGTTAAACGGAAAATTCCGACCAATAACCCATATTTTATTCCGTCGTTACAGATAATAGCTGAGTGGTTATCTGGGAAGATTGCGTCTAACAGGAAAGTGTGAACAAAACATAACTATATCATTGATCAGTTCCATGCGGAAAAATTGCACCTATTGATATACATCGTTTGCTGAACACTTCAGTCAATTAAGTGTCATACGTGATACACGTTTGGGCGATCATTTTCCCGCAGTAGGTTGCTATCACTTTCTGCGGTAGACTGGTTGCCAACCAAGGCTATAGAACCTAATCTGTCCTGTAGGAGGAAGCGACGGATTAATACCTTTCCCAAGGAAATTGAACTCTCCGATTTCTTGTTCCACTATTCCACAACGCATCGAACACTTACGGAAATCAAACAGTGGATATGAGCACATTTTGTTGGTGGGTTATGTGCTTCATTTGTGGCGACAGTTCAACTTTGCGGGTTCAGATTTTTACGAGATCACAATGTAGACTTTTGTTCATCGCCAATTAAAATGCATGGTTAGTGAAGATGTGAGGAAAAAAGTATTTTGTAAGTGAAAACTTGCTCCATAAAATGGTGTCATTGTGCTCTCTGCATCTGCTATAGTCTATAGATAAGTTAATTCTACTATATATTTTTTAATTACAATTTTTTCTGTCGAATTGTTAATAATATATATCTGTGTTTAGTAACGTAAACATAGATAATTCTTTCTGTAATAAGTTCGATCCTCACTGGGTATCACTGTGTATAAGGGATTAAATATCAACGTAGTAGCTTGAAATAATGAATATATATATATTTGTCTATATTTTTTATATGAGGTAGTAACTTTTAGTATTTACGTATTTACACTATTTGCATTATTCGGACTATTGTCCTCATCTTCGTTGTCATTCTTATGACGTTTCGGCCGTTGTACGCTCCGACCTTCTTCAGGTGCTAAGAATTTCGAACCGAACCCTTTATTACGATCACTGGGGTATATTATTCTCCTTCCTTGTGCAAAGCCGCTTCTGGTAGTCATGAGCTATCTCCCTTTAACCCGACTCTCTAAGTTATTTGTTCACTATGATGGAGGGAGAAAGAGGATCACCGCCCCCTATGAGATAAAATTGAACTAATAGAGAACGCCACTGGCAATTACGTAAACTTAAGGAATCAGCGCATATGCTAGGCTACAAAAATATTTTAAGTCGACCAAGCATTGGAACCAGTAATATGGAGTGCCAGCGAAAATCATTAATGTCAAAAACTGTGATATGAGCTCTGGTAAAAATACAAGAGAAAATCATTAACATAAAAAAATACTAACATAAAAAAAATTGCAATATGAATTCCGATAAAAAAGAAGGGTTAATGAAACGTTAAAAAGACGTGAGCGCTTTTTTAATATGATTTTTAAATACTCAGTAATCTTAAAAATTAGGAAAATGTTCTCCGTAATCCAATGTTTTATTGAATTAAGGATATTATTTTGGCTTTAAATTTACTGTAGTTATTGCTCTTATTTTCCGTTATAGTGCATGGTTACCTCTACTTTCAACACGCACAAAAAATTCAAAATTTAAAAACAAGTATTAGTGTTTGATTTGTACTAAGGTTTTCCCTTTATGATTAGATTAGGAAATATAATTTTCACTTAGTAATATCATCTAAAAGACAGAAATTAATGCAGAATTTTAAAAGATTTAAAACTTAATAAAGTTTTCTAATTAAACTTAAAAAAGAAGAAAACAACTCTTGTAAAAATTCATTATTCATCAAGTTTTTTTTTTCTTAAGACAATAGTGTGCTACTTACATATGAAATAATGTCAGTTTTGTTGCATTTTTTTTGGTGGGGGGTTACGATTCAGAGCAGATTTCCGGTTAATAGTGCTTATGTTTGAAAAGAAAAAAAAAACAATTTGATGATTTAAATGCTCCAAGAAGTCCTGCTTTTAAATATAAAGGGGTAAAATTTTAATTTCTTGAAATTTCATAAAGTTAAATGTATGGGAGTGTGGGTAACAGATGTAAAAAAAAAAGTCATGAAAATGTTATTAATATCCAACAATAATTTTCTTTTTGCAAGAATTTTCAAAAATTATGTTGTTTTTACTGAAGTAAAAATAAAAAGGCGCGAATTTTCCCATACTAATCTGTTGCCCACCCACTAACGCAAAATAAAAAATAAAAAATTAACCAAAATTTCGATCGTGCTAGAAAGGATAAAAAAAATTATTTAAAAAATTAAAAAATATTTTGGTCTTTCGTTTTAATAACGACACAAATTTGACTTTGTTATCAAATTTTGGCCTTTTTCATCACACGACGCTCTTTTTTTTTTTTTTACATTTTGGCGGTACCTAGTTTTAAAATGATAAGAATCTGTCGGATTAATAAAAAATCCATAAACATATTCCACTTTTTACTGAATTAAATTATCAGTATTTCTTAAAACAATAACAGAAAATTCAGTAGGAACTAAAAATTTTACATATGTAAAAAATCTGTTCGTTCTTTTCTTACAATTATCTTTTCAATATTGCTGTCTCAACTTCCTCAATACTGTTTCATGAAGATGAATTAAAAGATATTCTTTTAAAAACTATTCCGCAGTTTCTAATATTATGCTCAGTCTCAGCTTTCAAATGATTTTTCAAAATTTCCAGACTCACAAATAAATATTATATAAATAATGATTTTAGTAATAATTAATCCTAATTTTTATTTATATATTTATTTGGGAAAAAATATTTTGTTATCTAGCAACTGACCCTTTTATATATTTATATAAATCAATGAAAAGAGCATTTGCAAGATCAAAAATTGTACTTACCCTGAAACACCACAAGAAGCGACTTCTGTGAATTTTTTTCCCTTGACACATCTTCTTGTTTTTTAAGCCTAATGCTAAGTAAAAAAAAGTGAATGTAGGTATCTATCCATCTCCTTAACAAGGTTAGTAATCGTAAAACAAAACAAAAAAGAAAAACAAATAAAAAAAAACTAATGAGTAACTAAAAATTAAGAGTAACATCATTTGGAACCTAAATTGCAACGAAAGAAAAACTAAAAAGCAGACGATTGAAAATTACTTTAATGGCGCAAAATTTAAATTGACAAGTAAATTCTCATTGGTCAGCAAATAACCAATCAGGGAAATGTTACAAATATTTTCGCTCTGCAAACAATTCCCTTGAGGTAAACAGCTTTTTGCTTTTTTTTTTTTTTCCTATTTTTAAGTAAAAATAAAGGGCGTGGCAGACCACACCAGAAAAAACCCCAAAAAAAAACAAAAAACAAAAAAAACAATACAAAAGAAATTTGACAACCACCAGACGAGAACTGAAAGGACATCAGAGTCGCTCCAACATCAGAGAAAAGTTTTCAGATGGGGCCATTGCTCTATTTTTCAATGTTACTTCGCTTCGAAAATTGTACCGATTCTTTGAAAGAATCAGGGAAGGTTTTTTTTTCTCTATATTTTCATTTTGTGTAGTTTTCTTTTTTGAGGAACTTATGCAGAATTCTAAATTTTTATGGTAAAAAAATGGCAGATTTCATTTGCATTGATTATTTTTATTACGTAATGATTAAATGTTATTGGCCATCATTTGGCACACAATGCACTTTAATTTGTGTGTTATTTCAGTTTTTTGTGTGTTAACATTTAAGTATACCTCACCTTACGTTGGCAATTTGTTCCAGAAGAGGTGACTTAAATCGAAAAACAACTTAAGTCGAATTTTACTTGTCTCCAGGCTAAAGCACAAATATTTTCAAATAACCATTCCCAGTTCTGTACTTTAAATGCATTTTTTATAGCCAATAAGAATCTATTTTTAAGCTTACAAGCAAATAAATTTTAGTTTTTAATATAGTACAGAAAAAAGTAATATAAATTTACGAATACAATATGTACATAAGAATTCAGATGTTATTGTTTAATTTGTTTACCTTGTCGCGGACTCTAGTGAATGTGGCTTGCTCTCTAAGATATTAAAGTGATATGATTTTGTAAGATTAAATAACAAATGCAGTTTTTTAAATTATTTTTCGATAGTAGAAAATAAACTAATTTATGTTAAATTTAACAATATTTACATTCAATTTTTGTTTTACATCGCGGACGTAGATGGCTAAGAAATTGAAAGAAATGTGGATTGTCAGCATGCAACAACAAAATTTGATTTTTATGTGCTTTTAAACGATTTTCTACTGATATTTATGACTTTCAGTATTGGTGGCAGACAATTGTAAAGTCGAATAAAATGACTTAGACTTGATTTTTATTTTTCCATGTATATTTTCTTTACTTTTTTTTTTTTTTTTGAGAAACGACGTATAATCGAGTACGACTTAAACTCGAGATATACCTGTAAGAAGTGTAAGTAAATTTATAGTTTGTTCTTTAATTCGTCTCGTGTCGTCTGCCTTTGTTGTGTGCTCCTATAAATGTTACATCAAACAACATTTGCTTTAACTTTTTTTGTAGGTTTTTATTTTACAAAAGAAAAAAAATTAGTTTTTCAGTTCAATTTTTCTGTTAACAAAGACGCCAGGCAATCACAAAGTCAAGGACCAGATTAGCAATCAATATGTTTAAATTTAAATATTTGATTTTTAATGTCAAACACAAAATTAAGGTTCACTTTGGGATTTATAATTTTGACTCCCTACTTTATTATAGCAATTTAAAAAAATTAGCTTAGTCGAATCTTAACCTTGCAGTATGAAGCAAAAAAAAGATTGAGAGAAAAGGTCGGTAATCCTTATCAGTCGTTGGCACTGCATATTTTTCTCTTCAACACAAAATTCCTTCATTTATACTTGTACTTATTAGACCTTGGTTAAATACACTTTTAGAATAACCTTGACTATATTTAGCAAGATGAAAGCTGAGAAAGCAAGAAAGAAAAAGGAACTTATTAACACTGACATCACAGCCAGACGCTATCCCTCACGTGAGGCAACAAGAAATCAAAGACGCCGACCTTGAATTCGATAATAATATTAAACTGGAAATATTGAGTTGAATACACTCACCTTCCGAGTTCAGCTATTTTGTTCCCTCTGTCTGTATTATTCGTCAAATTTTGATCTTTCATTCTCTAACATATTTATTTTAATCATTATTTAGTTGGTTGGTTGATTTTAACGGCATATCAACCTCTATGGGTTATTTAATACCGAAATCTAAATATTTTTATTGGTTAGGTTGGTTGATTTTGTTTAGCGGCATATCAATCTCTATAGGTTATTTAATGCCAAAATATACACAGTTATTTTTTATTTATATTTTTTTCGATAATAATGTTTTAATGATACAACTCTTACTAATTAACCCATTGTTGGAAGAAGAGGTGGATTTATATTTGTGTGTAAATAAATATAATGAACCCGACTAGAATTGAAACTCGGCTCTGTTTAACAATTTTGAGCCATTATCTATTACACCACTCGCGCATCGAATCTTACAGTACCTCGACGTGGTGTAAACAGTTACCAAGCTTGTCTTACTAGAATTATTACAACTGAGTGCCCCATACTTTCGGCCTTATGCCAAATCTAAGCAGTGCTTAGAAAATCAACAATCTTACAGCACCTGATATTTCAAAATGGTCACCTATCTAGGTACTGACCAAATTCGACGTTGCTTAACTTTAGTGATTATACAGCAACCAATGTTTCAACATGATACGGACATAAGCCTGGCTTTGAGGGCATTGTCATAATCATTAAAAAGTGAATGTCGAGGAACTGAAAAACGAGTCTTACCCATGGTTGGAAGAGGTGGATTCATGCCTTTCCTAAGGGTATTTGTGTGTAAGTGAATATAACAAACCCAACTGGAATTGGAACTTCACTCTTCAATTAACAATTTCAAGCTATTGTCCATCACACCACCTGAACATCCAAGCATGTCACACATGGTATTCCCAGGTGGTAAACTATGTAGGTACTGGCAGGGCTAGACATTTCTTAACATGGTTCCAAGACATGTATTTACTTGTGCTACTAGATTGGCATCACAGTCCCACCTTTTTTCTGTCAAAATAGTTAAATCTAAACAGCCTTTTCTACTCTAACAGTTTCTTTTCTCGCACTTCCCATTTGTGGAACTTCCTTTCATTTGCTTGCTTCCCTGATAGCTACAATCTCCAAAAGTTTAAATGCAATGCAAATTGCCATCTTCCATCTACTTGATTCCTAGCCATATCTTTTCTTTGACATCCCCTGTATCATCTTTATTCTTTGACATCCCCTGTATCATCTTTATTCTTCGACATCCCCTGTATCATCTTTATTCTTTCACTGTAACTCCCTGCACACCAGTGGCGTTTCTGCCTTGCTTGTGATGAGATGACTATAAAAAAAATGTTTCAATACTCAATCATTAACTTTCTTCTTATTTGTAGCTTAAGTAATTCAACACAAAAGTTCTAAGAAGTGAAGCTGTGATGTTCTTACGGCAATTCTGTCAAGGGCAGAATGTTAAACAATAAACTTAATTTATCAACCAGTTTCAAATGTCTGAAGTTTTAACATATTGTCCTGAGAAGGAAATGTTCATACAACATATCAAATGATCTGACACAAATATTTACTCACCATTTACTTATTCTTTTCCTGTATCTTCTTATTCTCTCCTATATCCTGTCCAATCTTTGTTGCTTCACCATATTTTCATCCAAAGATTAAACACGGATTAGTTTCCTCTTAAAAAGGAAGGAAGACAGTCAAATCTCTTTAAACTGGCACTTTTTTTTTTAATCAGCCCACATTAGTTAGTTGAATGTTTCTGAAAACAGCACCATGTTGTTTACAACTTTCTACAGCAGCAGAGTGTTTTGGTGATATGGTCTTGTTCATTTCTTATATGTAGCTGCATATTTATCCCTACCCACAAAGAGAACACGAGATGCAGAAGATAGGAAGTGTAAACATAAATCTTTACCGATGATTGAAAAGATATTGTATCAGTACTATGGGATCAGGATGTGCATTGTGGTGCAGTGGATATCAACTCGGAACGACAAATTGGGATTCTGAGTTCGAATTCCAGTTGAATTCCTTGCATTCACTTACAAATACTCTTGGGAAAGGTATTAATCCGTCTCTTCCCTCCAGTTATGAGTTAAATAATAGGACAGATTGGGTTCTATAGCCTTGGCAACCTACTGCAGAAAGCAATGGCAACCTACTGCGGGATAATCTTCTGCTCAGTCAGTCAAGTCTCAAAAGAGAAATGATTGACCAAAGCGTGTATCACATATGGCACTTGACTGACTATGGGATCAGATTTTCCACTTTGTCTGACTGAAAGAAAGAAAAGGGCCAGATTTTTAAACTTTTTGGTTTTAGGCCTTTTCTTTTGTCCTTGTATTGCATGAAACAATAAAAACCTTATTAGGAAACATTAATGATTATTTTATTTCCTGTGTTAAGTTATGTTCTACCTTTGATAACACAGCAATATATATGTGTGTGTGTGTGTGTGTATGTATTTGGGTAGCAAATTTTCTTTATGCATGTCAGATTAAATAAATTGCAAACATTATGTCTTCTTAATTTGAATAAAATGTTTGTACTCAGGAATAATCTTTCATGTATTATAATTGAAAGATGTAAGAAATGCACAGTAATTTTTACAGTGCATTTTATTATCCATTCCTCGATGTTCCCAAGTACTTTCAATCTCCTTCCGAGATCATCTTCTGAAGTGTAAGTTGTGGTAACAAAAAAATAACTGCGTTGCTAAAAATTACCGTAAATTTTTGTTCTTGCTTCAAATGTAACAGTTGACAGTTATGCTTAACATTCATTAGAACATGAGAATTATTCACTATGGAATTCTTTTTACGTTGTAATGTCATAGTCATGCACATATTAAAGCATGAAAAAACTGTAGAAATGGCTGTTTCTCAAATGTAAAATATTCAATTTACACACAAAATATATATTTGAGTTGAGGATATCAGACAATTACACTACCATGGTTTCAATCTTTTTGGCTTCCTCAGGTGATTTGTATTGCACTAATTTAAATCTGACCTTTTGCTCAATACATGTTTGAAGGAAAATGAAGCTTTAACATGTAGGGTTTTTAGATACTTGAGTATGTGTATATATATATATATATATATATATATATATATATATATATATATACACTCAAGTATCTAAAAACCCTACATGTTAAAGCTTCATTTTCTTATACAATTCAAGAACTATACAGTTCTTGAGTATGTGTATATATATATATATATATATATATATATATATATATATATATACTCAAGTATCTAAAAACCCTACATGTTAAAGCTTCATTTTCCTTCAAACATGTATTGAGCACTTTCTAATACAACTGTTTACTGCTCTAATTTAAATCTGACCTCTTGCTCAATACATGTTTGAAGGAAAATGAAGCTTTAACATGTAGGGTTTTTAGATACTTGAGTGTATACACTTAAGTATCTAAAAACCCTACATGTTAAAGCTTCATTTTCCTTCAAACATGTATTTTCTGTCAATATACCACATAAAAGATAAAATATGTCAGTTGTTAATCCATTTAATTAATATCCAGAACTTTCCATAATATATATATATATATTATGGAAAGTTCTGGAGATTAATTAAATGGATTAACAACTGACATATTTAATTTGTTTAAACATTATTTTTAATAGAGACTTGTATTTGAGTAGATATTCTGTTTTTAATGAAACAGTATATTTGTATATATAATTCTACCAGCCTGAATATTTTTCGAGAATTTTTTTAGATAAATGTCATTTGGCAGGATTTGAACCTGCAACTTCTAACAACATAGGTAATGTCAGTTGATCTGATTCATCTTGACTGCTCGACTACAAATGATTTCACAGCATATATACAGTACTGTGCAAAAGTATTAGGACAAGAACTATTTTATCTTTTATGTGGTATATTGACAGAAAATAATCAAAGTAATTTTATTTTATTTACTCAACAAATGCTTTATCAAGAAAAAATACTTGTTACAAAATAAATTTAATATTTATTATAATAGCTTTTGCTTTGATTACAGCCTTCATTCTGTAAGGCATTGACATCACAAGCTTCTTCAATGTATCTAATGCTATCTCCTGCCAAGCAGTTTGTATTTGTCCCCAAAGTGTGTCTTGCAAAGTAACATTAGATTTATCAATTCGAGAGGGGGGAATAAGAAAAAAGTCAGTCATATCCTAGGATAATTGAATAATGAGTAGTTTCAAAATAACTTGTTTAATAGAAAATAGGAAAAACTAAATATAACTTCTTTTTAATACATTTCTTTTACACCTAGTTTTAAATAATCAATATTTATTAGCAATTTACTTGGCTTTTCACCCTGTATTTGAATTTCAGTGACGTTTTTAGGAAAGTCACCCGCTGTCCTAATACTTTTGCGCACTACCGGTAGTGTGCAAAAGTGTTAGGACAGGGGTGATTTTAAACTTTATTTTGATGCCTCATAAAAGATAAAATAGTTCTTGGCCTAATACCTTTGCACAGTACTATATATATATATATATATATAATGTGTGTGTGTGTACGTGCATGCAATGAGCTGGTTGTTTCTTGTCCTGATTAATAAGGTTGAATTGTAATACAGATACATTCTAAAGAGCCTCTGTTTTTTCTTTCTATTTTTACTCGTTTTGAGTGTTTCTTGTTTCTTAATATCCAGCACATCTTTGTCTTTTTTTTCTACCTATATCTTCCTCCTCTCTTATATTCGTATTTTTTATTTTATCTTTCTTACCTCCTATCTTTGTTCTCACATACCACCTCTTTTTTTGTTTTGCATTCACAATTCCTTGGTTGGAAAACATTATTGCTTCCAAAAGAGCTGGGCATTCAACAGGTGCTATATTCTGATCCAAGATAGAATTGGGTTTATTTGGAGTTGGATGCTATGACTGATTACTTATTACATCAAGATATACCAGAATCACATTTTTACCAAATTCTTTTCTTTAACGATTATTGTAACTAAGATGCTATGATTTGTTACTTATTAGATAATGGTACACCAGAACCACATTTTTTTTTTTTTTTTTTTTTTACAATTTCTTTTTTTTTGAGGATTATTGCAAGTGGGAATGTATGACTGATTACTTAATACATCACAGTACAGAAGGACCACATTTTTTCCAAATTCTTTTCTTTGAGGATTATTGTAACTAAGATGCTATGATTGATTACTTATTAGATCATGGTACGAATAAAACCACATTTTCTTTTCCAATTTTTCTTTTTGAATCAGGCTAGTTTTGCTTAAAGCAAAACACTGCACCTCCTCGGCCTAACTCTCTCAGCTGACCTCAAGTGGAATGACTACATTGAATCCATAGCTAAATCTGCTACTAGAAAAGTCAATTCACTGTATAGGGCCAGGAAGTTTTTCTTGTCTGAATCTATCTTGCACATATATATATCTATCATTCACCTGTGCATTGAATACTGCTGTCACATCTGGTCAGGTGCCCCTGCTATTCATCTTGGGGTTCTTGAAAAAAAATCCAACAGAGAATCTGCAATGTAATCAGTCCCGACCTTGTAGCTTAACTCCAGTCACTTTCTCGCCAACGTAATGTGGCTTCCCTCTGTCTCTTCTGCAAATACTTTCACAGTTTCTGCTCCAATGAGCTTAGTTCCCTGGTGCCTCCCCACCACATGAATTTACTCAAGCTACTAGACTGGCAACCAGGTCCCACCCTTTTACAGTGAAACTGATAAAATGTAACCGTAACTTCTACTCTTCAGCTTCTTTGCTCACGCTTCCCACCTGTGGAATTCCCTTCCGTATACTTACTTCCTTGACAGCTACAATCTCCAAGAATGTAAATGCAATGTTAATTGCCATCTCTTATCTCCCTCACTCTCATCCTTTCCCTGATAACCCTTTGTCATTTTCTTCACCATTTCAACTCTACTCTCATGCAGCTCACTTCACACCAGTGTTCTCATCCTTCTCTTACATATTCTCTGACACCCCCTGTAACTTATTCCTCTTTCTCATCACTCTCCTCTTATATAATCCCCTTGGGGTGAAATGATTATTAAAAAGAAAAAATATTGACATTTATTTTCTTAATTGATTTAGATGAGGGTTCCTGTTTATAACATGAATATTTACAAATTGATCCCTGACTTTTTACAGAGTTATCTGGACTTAATTTATTATTTAGTTAAGCTTGAAATTTTGCCTATATCATTGATATTTACATTTTTTTTTTAAATTTCTTGAATTTTTAAAACTTTATTTAATTTTTTTTTTTTTTTTTGAGGGGATTTTTTTAAAAACCATAATTGGGGAATAATATACTTTTATTAATTTATGTAAATTTTATAAAATTTATTTCAAAGAAATATTTAACTGTGAAAAAAAAATATCTGTTTTTATACACAGAATAGGTAAATCCAAATAACTCTGTATAAAGGCTGGAATCAATTTTATGCCAAATAGATACTATAAACAGGACCCACTTCTAAAATGATTAAAAAAAAAATCAATATTTTTCCATTCTGAAAAAAAACCTTGAAGAAGAGCTTATGAATGCTAATCTATAAAAATGATTCCCTTTGAAATTGTTCCCTATTTTTTACAACTGGACCAGTGTTTTTAAATAGTGCTAAATATTTAAGCAAGTGACAGCTTAGGAAAACAAGCTAAGGCTACTGTAGTTAAATTGGGTTACACTTGAAAGTGTTTCTAGATTTTGAACCAACTTTCTTCTTGTCAGTTGCCCAAGAAAGCCCAGCTAATTTTTTAAAAATTGTCCCAAAAAGATGCCAAACTAAAAATTTACTAGTGCCGGTCATTAAACAGCATTGCCAATCTGGCCACCTTGAATACTGTGGGTAATTTCTTGTAAAAGCTTTCATTTATAGCCTGGGGACATTTATAAGCAGATCAGCCATTCAGTCAGTCAGTTGAGTGCCAAACGTGATACATGATTGGGTGATCATGTCTCGAAAGAGACATGACTGACTGGGCAGAATATTATCCCACAGTAGGTTGCCATTGCTTTCTGCAGTAGACTGGTTGCCAGCCAAGGCTATAGAACCCAATCTGTCCTGTTATTTAACCCATAACTAGAGGGAAGAGACGGATTAATACCTTTCCCAAGGGTATTTGTGCATAAGTGAATGCACGGAATTCAACTGGAATTTGAATTCAGTTCCTCGATTTCTCATTCCGAGTCGATATTCACTGCATCACAACGCACATCAGCCATTACCTTTACTTAATTTTAATTTTAATTTAATTTTATTATTTGGGAATTATTGAACATAGATGAGAAGTTTTTGATATTGAACAAGAAAGCAATGCAACAGCAAAATTGGATGGGTATGTACGTGGAAAGTGGGAGTAATGTGCTGTGTTCAAATTGGGGCCAAGTTTAATCAATTCACTTTCACACAAATAAATTTGGGAAAAGGTATGAATATATCTCATCTCTTCCTTGTAGTTATTTAAATAGCAGGAGAAACTGGTCTTTCTAACCTCAGATCACATCCAGTCTAGAAGAATAACTCTAAATTCAAATCTGGCTGGGCATGGGACTGGCAATTCCAACTGTAAAGATCTAATTACTACAAAAAATAAGGCATGGCATGAAGAGGGTGTGGCTCTATGTAGAATGGGAGTGCATATCAGAAGTAAAAAAAAAAAATACATAGATATTCAATTATTTCTTGTTCGTCTGAGTAAATGTGTTGCATGTGTGCTTGTTAATCATAGCCCAACAGTGTTTTTTTGACAATATGCTAAGAAACTTTTTCAGTGTACAACATAAAATAAATAACACTTATCTCAGACTGCCTTCTAACAGAGAGTGAGAAATTGTACATTAATTTGCATATTGCAATATAATAATAACAACAACAAAAAAAGATTGTGAATACCTAACAAAACATATAGTCTTGTAAATTACTAAAGTTTTAATTATTTTAGAAGCCATCAGATTTTTGTAAACGAAATGCTTTAATAAAAAAAATAGAGCAGCTATCTAAACTTATTTATAAATGGAACTTTGTGTGTGTGTCCATTACCTATAGACTCTGAAACGGCTGAATCGATTTTCTTAAAAATTTACACAGTTGTACTATAAGCGTCTGTGAGTGTTCTCGGTTAGGTTTTGTGTCGAGGTACCCCCCGATAAATATTGGGAATCGATAATCAAAAAAATCAAGTTATAGAAGGGGTAGTCTGATTTTAATCAAATTTGATACACTCATAGACAAAGACATAAGAAACGATATTCAGAAGTTTCAAGGTTGCAGTTATTACAATAATGCAGAAAATTTGATATTGATACCAGGAAATCAAAATTTGACTTACATCCATTCATTTTTCTTTCAGTCTGTGGTTTTGCTTTAACTGGAAACAACTACTGCTTTTTATTCTTTCATGCCAACGTCCAAAGAGTCTGAGCTCCAGAACCACGGATTAGTTTTAAAGCTTTCATTACACCCAAGCAACACGGGGCTATACTGCTAGTACTTAATCAATAAAGAAATGTTCAAAAGCCTTATCTTCCCATTTTGCAGATACATCGCTTGTCAGGGTGAGATAAATAAATTAAGTTAGCTTTCCTTTATTGTACCTAGCCTTTATGAATTTAAGCACAGTACAAGATTAGTGGTGAGATCTTACCATTTTACAGTTGAAATGGCTGAATGTAACTCTGAGTTCTATGTTAACACTTTCTCCTCTCACAATTCTCATTTGTGGAACTCCCTTCTGGCTTCTCACATTCCAGTCAACTTTGATCCAAAATTTCAAGGCAATGTCAATCCTTACTTTCTGTTTTCTTAATTTTTGTTCTTTTATTGGCCTCTCTCCTTAATAGTTCTTTTTTCATATTCTCTAAAATAAAACTGAGTAATCCCTTGTGTCTTAATAAATAACATTATTGCCTGGCTTGAGGGGAAATGATTAAAAAAAACATATCTGATTTTGACAAGTGGTGTATCTGTAAAACTTGAAAAGATAAATAAATTGAACTTTTCTTTATCAATTAACTATTGCAACATATATATTACTGAAAAGAAGAAAACAAAAATAAAAAAAGGCAGCTTTATATAAAAAATTTGCCATTTTATTTCCAAAAAAGTATAAAATAATCTATTTTACAATTTATTATTATTTCTTGATACTTTTTAATGACTATGAGTAGCGGAGATATCTGGGGTGAGGGTTGAGGGTGAACAGGGCTCTGATGTGGACTTGAGCAGGCGGGTATCACCCATCTGGTGACGGGACTGATTCAGTAGAGCTGTCTTCAGTCTCTGCTTGATGTCCTCTGTGGATGGTGATGGCTTGATGGTCAAACTGTTAGAATGCATGAGGCTGCGTGGAATGGCTGCTAGTTTCACCGTGCAAGGTTTGATGAGTTTTCGCGGGTCAACAGGAGCCATGTCCACATCCCCTTCTAGCCCATCCATGCCCAACATGGAGTGATAAGCGTTGCTATGTGACATGGACATCAGCTCTGGATTAACTCCTCCTGTCAGATCTATTGGTTCCAAAGAGGACATTTTAGCCTGCAGAAAAACGAGGAACCATGTTAGGACTTTTGGAGAAGGCTTAAGAAAATTCTGGTACAACCTGGATTTTTTTTTTTTTTTTTTTTTTTTTTGATGAAAACTGTAAATAAGGTTTTTTGTTTTTTTTTTAAAAACTTTAATTTATGGCTCTTCCTGCCTTTGTTGCAGCCTTTTAGCACAGTCTGGATCAATCCATAAGGATATTTTTACTGGGTTTACACTTGTACTCAGAGTAGACTATATGAAGTTTCTTCAGGAAAATTTTTGATATGGTGTAAGGTCCAAAAATGGCAGATCATTTTTACAATTAATAAATGGTATATAATCATCTGTTTGTTTTTCTTTTTGTTCTTTTTTTTGTTTTTTTTGTTTTTTCTTTAAATATATAGAAATGACTTGTTGGCAGGTGTTAACAAAAAGGTGGGAAATAGCACTTGACATGTTGGTAGAGGAGGTTACTTAAATAAATAAAAAAACATTACTTTCTATTATTATACAGATTACACTTTTTTTTTTGAAGTAATGTTTTTATAAGTTGATAAACTGATGAGAGAGTGGTGCTTAAAATGTCATCCATGGTTAATGCTAGCATTTTTATTATAATTTGATTGCTTATACATAATTTTTTAATATTATTACTTTGAAAATAAAAGGAAGAGCTTTGTTTATTATTCAGTTAGAGAAGAAACAAAATGGAAAAAAATTGATCCTTCTGAGATTTTAGAAGCAGAAAAGCAAGAAAAAAATCTACCAATACATCTTGAATAAAATTTGTATTTTTTCTCATTATTTTTATTTTTGTACTTTACATTATGTTGAGAAAGTAGGAAGAATCTGGAAATGCTGCCTGCCTTTCTTGAAAATGAAATTGATAGAACAAATGCAAAAATTTCTTGCTCAGAATCTCTCAAATTTGCAAGTCCATCACTGGTTGACAAGTCTCAAAAAACAAAAATTCTTGTAAAGTGAATTCAATTGGAAATGTTGGTGATTTTAAAAATAGTTGCATAAATAATGAAGAATTAGCACTATCTTTATTTTTCTTTTTTTTTTTCTCAATTTAATTATATTAGATAAAACATTATCAACCATTATTATTTATTTTTGATAAGCATTTACTTCTTTAGCTGCATTTTATTTCACCTTTATTGAAGCCATCAGTCTACAGCAATCAGTTTACAAATGAGAATTAAAGAATAAGTTTTTAAACTGATGTCCCTTTTGCATCGGGAAAAGTAAACTGCTCTTACTGACGAAATTATCGGAGCTCAGTGGCTTCCTAGAAGATCAAATTAAACTATTAAGATTTGTGAGTGTGGCCTAATTGCTAGTAGCTCAGAATGAGAAATTGACAAGATAAGTTCAAATTCTAGAAGAGTTAAATTCTCTTTTACACAAATACCCTTAGGAAAAAATGAATCAATCTCCTCCCCACAACAATGGAGTAAATAGTAGTACAGACTGGACACAGCAATGGTTGGCAACCAGTCTAGAAGGAGAAAAACTGAATACCCAAATAAAGGTAGATGGCAATCATTAGCATGGAAATATGTAGTCATCTAAGGGAAGAAAAACACTGACAGAAAATCGAACTCTTCATGAGGTTACAGAAACTAGGCTTGGAGCCATTCACCCCACCTAATCAGAGAAACCTTACCAGAAGCCTGATGTGGCATGAGGCAGATAGCATAAAATATAACTTTTAAACACGGATTATACCATGATCATTCTCCATTCCAAATAAAAACAATTGGCTTTTAATTTTGATCAATACTGTCTACTCACTGTTATAGACTGATGGCCTGAATAAAAGTGCAATAAAATCCTTGTCAAAAATTAAAACAATAATGGCTGATTTGATTGATGCATTCATTTTTTTATGGCTTATCAACCTTTTCCGGGTTATTTAAAGCTAGAAAATATTTTTAGATTGTAAGAATTTTTTATTTGAGATAATGATTTACTGATACAAATCTTACTAATTAACCTATAGGTGTGAGGAGAAGAGGTGGATTCATACCTTTCCCAAGGGTATTTGCGCATAAGTGAATATAACGAACCCGACTGGAATTGGAACTCGGTTCCTCGACTTTCAATTCCGAGCTGTTATCCATTACACCACCTGCACATCCAAGCTTACAGCACTTGGTAGGCTCAATGTTGCTTAACTTCGGTGATCGCATGAGGACCAGTTTTTCAATGTGATATGGCCATACGCCTATAATAGATGACAATGTTTTATCAAATATATAAATAAAAAATAAAGATGATGCTGTATCTTCCAAAAAATAAGATTAAAGTAAATATTTGTCAACATTAATAATAATTAAAATAAGAACAAAGTTAATTAGTAGAATTAATTATGATGTGGCTATCCACAGGTGAGAATCAAGATGACTTATGATCATTTGAAAACAGATGAGTAGTGATATGACTTTGCATAGTAAAAGGTGATTGCTGTTAAGGAAGAAATAATTTAATGTGTGTAGTAAAATTAACTTTTATGATTAAGAAAAGAAAAAAGTGTTAACTATAAGAAATGTTGTTAATGACAGTAAATAGGAAATGAATGGACAAACATTTTTTTTCCTGAAACTGCAACAAAGGCAGGAAGATGAGTTTTGGAGTTAAAGGGAACAATAGCAATTATCACACAAAAAAGAATATTTGAGATTCAAGGATAAAACATTGACTACAACCATCAGATCACAGCACAAACTCACATACAAACATAGGCATTTATATATACATGCATTACATAAAAACAACAACATAGCTGGGCTTGCTTTGGTACTTGAAGCAGAAAATATTTAACTGTATAAATTCTATCAACCTCCAACATATTTTGCATGCTTTCTTTTACATTTTTTTTAAAAAACTGTCTTATCAACCAATAACATGCCAATTTTGTTGAGAAGCTGAATTTTAGCTTTGAAATTAAAAACCTAAATTTCTTTTTGAGTCTTGACCGATTTAACAAAGCTGATATAAGGACTCATAATTTATAATTAAGTACAGTTTTATGTTTATGCAAAAAAAGAGAATATTTATGATTTGAACTTATTTAAATAAATTTGAGATGCCATAAATTATGCTAATGTTTGTTTAACAAGTCGAATCCATGTGAAAACTGATTAACCAATGAAAATCAAACAAAAATAAAAATACCAGAATTTATTTTTTATTTTTTCCATATCTCTTTCTCTGATGAAATTTTAATAAAAGTGAAATGTGTTAGATTGCTAAACATTACTTGTTTTTTCTTTATCTTATCATTCTGTTGAATTTTGATCTATATTTGATCCCAATTTATCTAAATAAGTAATGTTGATTCCAAGTGCTTTTTTTTTTTTTTTTTTTTGAATGTATAGACTCATTCTTTATGTTATGCTTGTCAGGTTTCAGCAGATCCATTCTACAGCCTTCCTCAGGTTTACTAGCCAAATAAAAAGAGTCTATTAATGTATCTTTCAGTAATACAAAAGTTCTTTGCTAACAGTTTCTTCTATTGTGCTTCTTGCTTCAACTTTGATCTTCAAAAATTTAAAGGCAATGTCAATCTTTTTAATTCCTTTTCTTTTACAGTTCTTTCTTCTTGATAATGTTTTCTTTTTCTCATATTCTCTCACACTCAACATGTTAGTGGCTTTATTGCCTTGCTTGGAGTGAAATAATTAAAAAAAAAAAAAATCTCCAACAGAAATTTAAAAACATATACAACAAAGTCTGTGGATTTCATCGCTCAACTTTAGAATTTGTTTAACAAAAGAAAGAACTTGTGGGTGATGAATTTTCTACCCTACAATCCCTTTCCCCACAGTCGAAATGTTGCAAAACTCTCCTTACTCCATTACTATTTCCTTGGAAAATGTTCTGACAAGCTACATTTTTTACTTCCATCAGTTCAGGCCTTTAAAGTCAAGACGCATCATTGTCATGTAAACTGGGATGAATCATCAACATTCACATTATATTCCAATTGATTAGGAGAAAATTGAACAGATTCTTCTTAATTTCTGTAACAGTCTCAAGAGTGAATGATTCCTGATCTCTACAATCTTAATCTCTTCCAGTCTATGGTCAACCATTATCTATACTCCATTTTCACATAATCTGCAGTTCTCCCCTCTTCCTCTTATGACCATATAACAACTTTATTCAGTAATCCTCTACCTTGAGTGAAACTTGGGCCTTGTGAATAATATTAAAATTGTATATTGTTGCCATATCTAACCTACTGCTTTTGCTATATATCTTGAGATTCTGGAAAAAAATCCAAAAAAGAATCTGCAATATTTTCAATCCTAACCTAGCATCTTGGCTTCCTTTTCCCATCACCATAATCTAGTTTCTACAATTATTTTGATAACAATTGTTTTAATGTCTTTCCTCGGTGGTACCATGATTTCTTGAATTTTAGTGAAATACCAGATTGTCATCTAGGTCTCATCATTTTGTTGTTGAAATTGCTAAATGTAATGAGAGGTTCTATTTTAATCATTTAATTTCTAACCCTTCTCACCTATGGAACTCTCTTCCAGCTTCTCTCAACTATAATCTACAATAAACACAACCCTGAAAACATTTCCATGTATCAATTATGAAACAAGCTGCACTGCCAAATTTTTGAAAAATCAATTCACCTGAAACAAGGCCATTAAAAATGCAGGTGGCTACTGGAAGTGAAATAGAAAAAGATTTTGGAATGATCCAGAAACCCAATCTAAACTTATTTATAAATGGAACTTTGTCTTTGTGTGTGTGTCTGTTACCTATTGACTCCGAAATGGCTCAACCGATTTTCTTGAAAAATTACACAGTTGTACTATAAGCATCTGCGAGCGTTCTTAGCTAGGTTTTGTGTCGAGGTACCTTCGATTATATATATATATATATATATATATATATATATATATAAAAGGCAAGATGTTTGTGTGTGTGTGTCTGTTTATCTGCCTGTATGTCTGCATTTTTTTCAGTCCTTTTATTTTAGTTTTTGCTTCGGTTTGGCTCTAAGTAGGTATAATTGTAGTTCTTAGTCTCAGCCATGATACCATTTACTCAGAGTACTTATTAGCCTTCAAAATTCAGTTTACGATGAAAAAAACTTATTTGATATCGATACCAGGAAATGAAAATTTGACTTACATCCATTCATTTTTCGTTCAGTCTACGGTTTTGCTTTAACTGGAAACAACTATTGCTTTTTAGTCTTTCGTGCCAATGTCCAAAGAGTTTGAGCTCCAGGACTGTGGATTAGTTTTAAAGCTTTCATTACACCCGAGCAACGCCGGGCTATACTGCTAGTAATAATATAAAGATGTACATGGGGCGATGGATAAATTGTTGTCTTAATTATGCAAAAATAAAAATAACACTGACATTTCCTTTTAACAGATATATTTACTAAAATTACATAAAAAATATATTAAAATACTAAAGAGTAAATTCATTGGCTCTCCAAACGACTTTGGAATCTCCTGAAACTCTTCTTGATGGTTTCCTAGATTAAGTTGGTGAATGCTGCCATAACCTTGCCTTCAGTTCATCTTTGGTATTACAAGGTGTTTTATTCGACTCTTGCTCAATTGCACCCCATGCAAAATAATCAAGAGGTTTGCAGTCTGGGGAATTAGGTGGCCAGATACAAAGGGGTGATGTGGCCGCAGAAATTGTTTGACAACCATGACTGTTCTTCTGCTTGTGTGGCATAGTGCAGAGGCCTGTTGCTAGACAAAGGGTCTTCCAGCAGCCACCCCCTTGCCCCAGGGCAGTACTACCTCTTCAAGGCACTTGATGTAGGCCACTATATTGACTGTGAGGCCGTGTGGGAAGATGACTGGAGGCATAACATCACCAGCACTTGTAATCACCATTAGACTCTTCCAGTTTGACAAAATTTTTGAAAAATTTATTAAAATATTTTGGGACAATTGAACTCATTCTTTGTGCTATTTATCTTGATTCCACAATGATCTAACTAACCGATTCTATAACATACTTAAGGGTTATTATCCATATGAAAAGAACGCATCACTTTTTCTTTATAGTGCAAATCAGAATATGATCACTGACAAAAATTCTAAATATTCACAGCAATATCAGTCAAGTGCTATATGTGATACACACTTGGGTGATCATGTCTCTTTCAAGACATGACTGACTGGGCAGAAGATTATCCCGCAGTAGGTTGCCATTGCTTTCTGCAGTAGATTGGTTGTCAGCCAAGGCTATAGAACCCAATCTGTCCTATTATTTAATCCATAACTGGAGGGAAGAAACAGATTAATACCTTTCCCAAGGGTATTTGTGTATAAATGAATGCAAGGAATTCAACTGGAATTTGAACTCGGATCCTCGATTTGATGTTCCAAGTCAATATCCACTGCTCCATAACGCACATCCGCCACAGCCTTATTTTACTTTTTGCAATAATCATGTCATTGAGTAGTGAAGAATATACACACACACACATATTATATATATATATATATCCTTCCTGTTACGCACATGGAGGTAGCTTTGGCTCAGTTCATTTTCTTTACTACCAATTATGAAAGCTCTTACCACGTATTTGCTTTTTAACAGTGATTATTATTTTATATTTTTGCAATAATTATATTGTCGAATAGTGAAGAATATATATTTTCCTCTTGTCATACTTAAGGGTTTGGATCATATTTTTTTTTTTTTTTTTTTTTTATTAATGTAAGATACTCAATAGTAGGTACATCAATATATATGTGTGCATATATATATATTGTCATTTTTAGGTAGCATATTGGTATAAATGTTTTGCCATCATTTTTTAAGGCAGGGGCCCACTCGTGTTATAATAATAATTAAGTTATAATAATAGCCTATCAGTCAGTCAGTTAAGTGCCATACGTGATACACGCTTGGGTGATCATGTCTCGAAAGAGACATGACTGACTGGGCAGAAGATTATCCCGCAGTAGGTTGCCATTGATTTCTGCGGTAGACTGGTTGCCGACCAAGGCTATAGAACCCAATCTGTCCTGTTATTTAACCCATAACTGGAAGGAAGAGATGGATTAATACCTTTCCCAAGGGTATTTGCACGTAAGTGAATACAATGGATTCAACTGGAATTCGAACTCGGCTCCCCAGTTTCTCGTTCCGAGCCGATATCCACTGTACCACAACGCACATCCTATACTGTTGTATATAAAATTATGTAATTTAACATATGTCAAGGTGAACAGAATTTTGCCAACAAAGAATTTTATAGATATTGAGAGCAATAATTATTGTTATCAAAAATATAACATTTTTAGGATACTTTTCAAAGGTCGACTTAAAAGCTTTGCAATGTTTAGCTTTTTCTTGTCTAAACCCTGCTGAGCCTAAGTCAGTTTTTGTAAGTATTGTGAACTTATATATATATGAGATAATATGACTGATATGAGTGGAATATCTGGATTAAATCTGACAATAAGGAACAAGTAAACGAGCATTTATACATTTTTAATGTTTCCCTCTTTATTGAATTTCATCAGAAATTTTGGAAGTAGAATAGTATAATAATTGACTAAGAGATTAAATAATTTTATTTTAAAAATTGTATCTAGAAAGAAAAAAATTGCACATCAATTATCCAGAAATTATTAAACATAAAAAACAAAACCAAAACATAGTTCATATTTGAAGAGAATTTTTTCATGTACAGTATAATATTGTTATGAGATATTAAAATGATTGAAATTAACCATTTTCTTTAGTTCTTTTGATATTTTTGTTGTAGGAAAGTATTGTTTTTATTAGGAAAGGTAATATTTGCGGGAAGGAGAACCAGAGGGAAACCAGATTGATTGAATTTTCCTTCTGCATAAAATATTAATTTTTATGGCTATGCCATTTTTTTTTTTAGGTTGAAATTGTGGTCAAATTTATTCCTTTGTAATAATGAGTGCATTTGTTAAATTATTTATGAGGTTTCTTCTGTGTTCATATAATTTTTTTTTTCCTGCATGTTTCTCCAATATACTGTACTTTTAAATGTTTAATAATTTCTGTTAATTTTATGAATAATTTATGAGCATTTTTTTTTTTTTTTTAGCTACCAACATTTTTTTTGGTTTATAGATATGTTATTTAAAATAAAATTCATTTCATCTCCTTGCATTGATAAGTTCATCACAGGACAAAACGCGTAAGTGAGAAAAATATAGTTTTCCTCTTGTCTTCTTTATTTAACCATACTATTCTTTTCCTTGGATTATAATTGAGCATAATTTTGCTATTTTGAAGTTCTATGACATCACACTGTGTTATCACATCATAGAACCGCATTGCAAATTTGTGAACTGCATTTGTTATTTTTGGTAACTATAGCCGTTGCCTAGTGGAGTTTTATGTCAACACAAAATAAAATCATCGTTGATGGTGGACGTTATTGTGTTACTGCCTTAATAACCACTCTGAAGATGGCTCATGTGAGCCGAAAGCTTAGAACCAACTTAATAAAAAAATTATCCAAATGTTGGAGAATTTTTGTCTTTATTTTCAACTGAAATTAAAGCCAAAATACGACGTTTAGAACGACCCATGATTAAACATAATAGACATTCGTTGTCTCTTATATTTAACAGTATATGTTTAGAAAAAATAAATAAATAAATAATTTAATTACTTAGTTTTTGGTCATAATTAAATTAGACCACTACACATTTGTATTTAAAAAGTGTTCAATAAATACAATTATATTGTAGAACTTTTGAATATTTTTCATTTATAAACGAGTTATATTACACAACCCAGGTTTCTACCATCTAGTGTCTTCAGGCAATTTACAATAAATTTATTTACAGTAAAGTTACTGTAAATCTCCTAAAAACACCAAATTGTAGAAACCTGGGTTGTGTAATATAACTAGTTTACAAATTAAAAATATATATATCTTATTTGGGCAGCAGCCTTTCATTAAATATGGCTGACAAGGAAAATTTTATCAATATTTTATTGAGTTGTTCTGTTTTGTAGAAATGAAGGCATATAAAAGAAAAAAGAAAATTGTCCATAATTTTTATTGTCCTGGGCATTTTTGGCTACTTCTATAGCCATTTTCATAGGCGATTTTATCCTTGGTGTAGTTATTTTCCCATGTGTTGACCATTACACAGTAGCTCTGTGCGGATTTGAAGAGGAGTACTCATTTCTAGCAGCCATATGCTGTGTGGCTGGAATTGGCATTAGCATATGCAATCTCCACTACTAAACGATGTAAGGTTAATGGCAGGAGAAAATTAATATTAATATTAAGTTTTTATTATTAAACAGTATACTTATTTATCTCCATTTACCAGCCTGAATATTTTGAGAAATCTTGTTAGAAAAAGAAGAGTGTATGTTTTTCTAATAAGATTTCTCAAAATATTCAGACTGGTAAATGGAAATAAACAAATATACTCTTCAATAATAAAATCCAAGTATATATGAATATTCATTACAAATAATTTTTAAACAAATAAGTTAGATATATATATATATATATATATATATATATATATATATATCTCAGCATGCAGTGTGGATATAGAAGAATCCAAAGGAGTATCCTGTACATACAGTGGTAGGATAACACTCTAAGAGAGCTCTAAATATATATGTATATAAATACATATAGAGAAAATATAAGAAAAATTAAAGCAGACACATTATTTCGTGGTAAATCGGAAGTATAGGCCTATTTCAGGTGAACCATCACCAGCTTCCATCTTTATTTTATAAAGGATTTTACACAAATCTATGTACAGAATACTCCTTTGGATTCTTCTATACCCACACTGAATGCTGACATATATATAGATAAGGAATTAATGGATTTGTTTTTTAACCTGACATTTTTATTCAAATGTTATTAATCAATGGATATTCATATTTTTATTTTAAACTGTGTATTTGATAAATCTTAAAAGAAATGTTCTCTCAAGCCAGCATCTCCATTTGTAGGAGAAATTATAACTAGAAAAAATAAGTTATCTTCTTTCAGAATTATCTTTCCTTTATCCTGGGCAATGCAAGGTACCCATCCCTGTATATCTGTAAAGCAAAGAAGTCCCATATATTTGAAGATGGAAATGACAGACTAAGAAAAAGTGAGGAGTAAATAGAAAGAAAACAATATTTATGCCCAATATTTTCTCCTTGTAGAAACTACATGGTGGTTAATATTTCCATTGCACCCCTAATGCAATATTTTTGTTAACCATTTATTAACTCTATGAAAAAAAAAACTAATTAAAATATAACAAGACTAAACATCCAGTTCACACTTGTCCCCAGTCTTTTGAACAGGAGTAGAGGTTTAAGATTGGGTTTCTAGTTCCTTCTAAGACAGCTTCAGCTCTTTACTCATAACAATTGTTCTTTCCTATGCTAATATAACTCCACATAGTAACTCTACCTTGAGTGGCTCTTAGAGCCTGTATTAAGTGAACATTAGTAATAAAAAATAATAATAATAATAATAAAAAGAAACAAGCCTACACATTAATTTTTATCAAGAAAAATTTTCTTCTAAATTCTTTTAATCATGATATTGTCGTTATCTGTCTCTTTAAATTCTATTCTTTTTACTATCCTTTCTTCTGTTTCTTTTTCTCACTTCCAGTAACTCTTTGCACCTTTGCTTGGGATGAAAGGATTAAAAAATAATGCACTTGTTAAAAAGCAAGAAAATGTTTGGTGTTATAATTACTATATATTACTCATTCTACCTTTTTACTAAACTTGGCACAAGTTCACAATTGTACAGGTTCCAATGTGGCTCACATTTACTAATAGTAAGATCTTACTAGATAAGCTTCTTTAAGTGTTACCTGACACAGTATTCATGAGCTTCATGAAAATATAACATAGTTCAACAAATACCTCAAAATTAATGATTCCCAGATGTCCATGTCATATTTTCATCTCAATTTCTGTTATAAATCTGGGTTTTTTTTATTCATCTTTTATACTTATGACTTATACTAGAAATTACCTCCCCAATATCCCTGCTTGGTTAAAATTCTACTTCTTAAATTCAAAATTCTGCATATGGGGTTTAAGACTTTCATTACAGCTCAATGTAGGTATAAATCATATAACTTAATCTATATATCGGGGAAACATTAAAACGTATCGACTGTATTTTTATAGACCAAATTTTCAGCAAAAATTTTATTAAAATATTAAGGGATACAAAATTTTACTCAGGCAATTTTTTTTTTTTTTTAAACCACCTGTTAACACGAGAAAAAAAGAAAACAAAAACTAATCACAAGCAAGTGGGACAACAAAAAATATTACTGTGAAATGGTAATATCAAAATACAGCACAATTGTCTTTTTTGTAAATTATGTTTTATTTTTATATTACCATGTTATGGTAATATTGTTTTTCCCCCCTCGACACACACACACACATCTTTCTGTTACAAACTTTCTTCTGGTTTTAACATGTCCCTTTAATAAGTTGTTTTTGGATAGGCAAATCACCTTGAAACACTGATTCTTGTTTGATCACCAAAATTAAATAATGTTGAGCCCATTAGTATCTAGATGGGTGACTGCTTGGGAATAACTGGTGCCGTAAGCTTGGGTGGGGAAGGTTGTGTGATTGTTAGTGGCTTAAAATTAAAATACCAGTTGTTTCTTACATTCACTTATGCACAAATAACCTTGGTAAAGGTATGAATCTATTTCTTCTCTCTCCAGCTATAGGTTAAATAGCAGGACTGACTGGATACTATAGCCTGGTTGGCAACCAGTCTACTGCAGAAAATAACAACAGGCTATTATTGGGTATTCACCAAGCGAATCCCCACAATAGCCTGTTGTTATTTTCTGTTGCTGAGTGATCATGTCTATTCAAAAATGTATTGCTGGAATTTTTACTATAAAAGTTTATTTTTATACTTTCATAGTGTTTTAACCCAGTGTGAAGATAAACTATTTGCCCATAGCTTGGATCCTAACAGCTACTACAACTCCAGATCAGAACCTTCTAACCAAAGGCCTTGCTAGTTTTTTCATCATAACTAAGACCAGAAATTTTTCTCATGTCTACAACTGAACTTTGAAATATTATTCACTAATTAAATTTTGACTTCTTCAAGTCTAGAGTTAGAGGATATCTTTTCTGCATTGTCTCTAAGAACTTTACTTATTGTCCTTTCTTATGCTAACCCTCTACCTTGAGTGACTCTTGTGCCTTGTATCAGGTGAACATTAATAGAAAAAATATATATATATGTAACTAGGTTTCAATTTCTCCAGAATAACTTTAATCATCTCCCTTGAGCCTAGATTTTGCAAACTGAAAAAAAAAAACCCTTATTTTAATCATTATTATAACACTGGTTAACAAAATATTTTTGAAAAGGTATATTAAGACACCAAACATCTTTTTTAGCTAATTTGAGGGTGCTAAATCTGAAAATGACCTTGTCTTGTTAGCTGCTATTTTTGCTGTACAGAAATGCTTCATTTTTTGGAAGAAAGCAGTTTTTTTTTTCATTTGTTTTCTGTATATATGATATTTCTCAAAGTAAAATTGTAGAAAACCCTCAATTCATATTTAAACCAACAAATATTTGTCTGCTTATTGAGAAATACAATTTTTTCAATAACAATCAGACCCTAAGTCTTTAAGAATAACATGATTGAATATACCAAGACCAACAAGTATTTTCATCAAATCATTTAAACAGTGAAAATAAAACCTTTGTGAACATAAGAACAGTATTAAAAATTTTCACTTTCTTGATTGTCAAGTTCAATGTCCCTTTTGATACTCCAGCAGTAGTTAGCCATTATTTGTTTGTCCCACCATCCCTGACAGTGTTTTTCATTGTTTTGATATCCTGATAGAATCAGTCTCCTTGTTCTTCACTTACATCGTCATAATTATTCGAAAATTTATCTAGACGGCTATGTAAAAAAAAATGAACCTTAATACTTATATTAGTGTATTACTAATAAAATGTATTACTGATAAACTATATCAGTTAATTTGAATTTGGGTGATAAATTGAAAAAATTCGGCACATCTATTTTCAAATTTTTGACTCAAAAAACACCTTTTTTCTTATAAAAATAGTTTATTTTAATTGACTGACATAAATTGCTCAGACCCATCTAAAAATTGATGGGTTTCTACGACCTTTATTAACTAAATGTTGCAATCACTCAAGATAGTAAATTGATCTTTTATTAAAAAATGAGCAATTTCAGTACAGCAAAAACGGTATCTAACCATGAAAATCTAAGGTCATTTTTGGAATCAGGACCATCAAATTGGTTAAAAAATGTGTTTTGTTTCTTGATATCAAAAATTGTATTGATCAGTATGATCACAGTTAATGTTATCAAAATAGTGTGTATAAAAATGAACTATTTTAAATCTATCTTAACCAAAAAAATAAATAAAAATAAAAACAGTTTCATATACAGAAGAACCTGTTTATTATAATCAAGAACATTATTGACCAGTTGTTGTTACTAAAAATATTTGGTTTCAGATGTTTTTCTTTAATATCATTTTTAAGAAATTATCCAATGTTCCAGAGATAAAAAAAAAAGAAAAAAAAAATTGTTGTTTATAAAAAGAAATATAAATGATTCCAGTGTTTATATTTTTGTTTAATCTTTTCAGTCACTTAACTAAAAGACTCTTGTTTCCAAAGATATTACCATCAATAAAGGCTTTCTTATTAATTATGTGCTGCTGAGTGTAAATCAACTAACGAGGACAATTTTGAATTTTACTTATTTTACATTCAGTTAAATGCCAAAGAGACATGACTGGCTTTTCACACAGTAAGTTGCCATTACTTTCTGCTATAGACTGGTGGCCAACCATGGCTACAGTACCCATTCTGTCTAGTTATTTAGCCTATAGCAACCTTAGCATGGTTGCAGTATAAACAACAGGTGGACTCTTTAGATTGAGTGGGTGTCTGTAATAAGGGATTTGCAAGTTGCTCTAGCAAATGTGTGGTGATTTTCTAAGCATAGCATAGATGTAGCACAAGGCCAAAAGTATGGAACACCCAGTGAGAATCGAACTCACTACTCAACTGTAATGATTCAAGTGTGACAAACTTTCTAACCATTCACAGAAAAGAATGGCCAGCCATTTTTATACATTGAGAGTGTGTGAGAGAGTTGGGGACATGGTAACCTAATGATGCAAAACAAAGTTCACCGGGCATTCAGAAAGATTTAACTTAGGGAAAAAATGAAGGCCATGTAGGCAAAAGTTTTTGTTTTTTTTTAGGTGAGAGGTGACAACACCCTTCCTGCATATGCATGTAAAAGTTTTCACTGGTAGGCCACATCATTTCCACATTTATGACTAGAGTACAGATTTTCCTTTTCATTCAAGATGACTGAATGCAACAAGTTTTGCCAAAAGATTGGTGATAATCAAGTTCAAACCATCCAGAAGATTCAACAAGCCTTCACCGATAATGCCATGAGCAAAACTCAGATCAACCACTTCAAATATAGCTGCATCTCACTGGAGAATGGGGCCCGCACAGGAAGGCCATCTACAAGCTGAAGTGAGGAGCCAATTGACAAGTGTTGGTGAGTAGTCATGGGAGACTGAACAAAATTGATTCTTCACCCCCACTCAAAGGTCAGATACTTTTTGAATGCATTGTGTGTGTATATATATATATATATATATATATATATATATATATATATATATATATAATTTATTTAAGTAAGAAGTAAAGGAGTAATTTTCTATAAAAATCATTCCCAACATCAGTCTCCAACCATTGCCTGACAAAGTACAATTAAAAGTACTGAAACAAGATAGCTTTTGTGTAGCAATGGCAAATATTTTTATAATTATCTATAATAAAAATATTACAATATATATATATATATATATATATATATATTAGATATGGTGTACATTTTTTGTCCTCTGTTGAGCTTTGATAAAAAAACCAACTAGTTTAGCTGCTTGTTTTTTTTTCCTTTGTTAACCATGCTGTATTTCAATATTACTAATTTACAATAATGCTGTTTTTTGTTGCTTCTTTTTTGCTATCAGTTTTTTCTTGTTTTAACATCTGTCTTATCACTTTAATAAATAAAATGGTTATTTTGTATAAAGAAATATTTCATATCCTATATAATCAGAAAAAATTTTCCTTTATTTAATTAAAAATGAACATGGACTAAATAGTTCTGCACTGCTGTTAGTCTTATAAAAAAAGAGAGTCTTTGCAAAAAGAAAAATTGGTTTTAAACATAAGAAAAATGTGTATAAAAGATTAAGAACAAACTCAAATACTTAACCCAATTATTAAAATTTGTATGAAGTTTAAGACTTAAAAAATTATTTAGGTTGGTTTAAAGAAAAATATTCACTCTCAACTAAACTTTTTTTTGCACTTCAATATTTTTTATCCTTTATAAATTCATTCAAATATTAACTGCTGATATCAGTGACAAAGTTGACAATGGATATAGCAACCGCTATATGTGCAGTAAAGTAATTATGGCAAGTTGATTGTTAACATATTAAGTCACATCTTCTTCAGTCTCCTATTATGACATACCAGTGACTGGTGATAGGACAGAGCAGAGGGAGAATTGGTTTCATGCCTTTTATCAAGAGCATTAATGTAAAAATGATATAGCAGTCTCAACCAGAATTCAAACTATGCTGATTCCATTGAGCTGAAAATCAGAACTGTTTTTCTTTAACTTTTTTTGACAATTTTATGTGACAAAAATAATATATTTTGCACGTTTTTTTCTTTGTAAAAATAACCAAAATCTTAACAGAATTTCTTGTACACTAAATCTGCAAAGTAATTTAACTGGAAGACTAGATTTCATTAAACACTGTTTGGGGATCTCTGAAAAGTGGTGACAAATAAAAGTATAATGATTTGCTTCAAACAATATGCACAGTATCATGAGTGAGTCTATTCCACCAAAAAAAAAAAAAAAAAAAAAAAATTGTTGGTATTGAAAAATTAAAGCTAGTGTTTTGTTTTGTTTTTTTTTTTCTAAAGAACATTACAATATCTAAGAAGGTGCATGTGAAGCAATGAAAAAGAAATTGACAGGCAGAGTTCAAATCATGGCTGAGGTTGTTCATTTTGCACTAAAACTCTAATGAAGGCATGAGTTCATCATTTCTTTACACAACTACTGGTGAAATAATAGAGCAGACTAGGCTCTTTAGACTTGTTAGGCTAACAAATTGAAGAGAAGGAGAATTCTTAACTGAAATCCTATACTAATATATCATGAACAAGCATAGTAGAGTAAAACCCCACATTCTTCATGCTTTACAGACCTTGCGAAAGGCCAGAATCCTGAGAAATAGGCTAGAATAACATGCATATATATATCGTGTTGAATACACTGGTTCCCATCTGATCACCGAACCAAAGTTAAGCAACATCAAGCCTGATCAGTACTTAATGGGTGACCATTTGGGAATACCAGGTGCTGTAAGTGTAAGGACCAAGAATAGTCCTCCAGGTTTGGGGGTTGGGTACAGGGCTAACAACCCTGCCCCATAAAAAACAGTTTGTTACAGAAACAGCAACAAAAAGTTGCTGCCCTATGCACCATCTGGGTGTGATGGATAAATGATGATGATGATGATGATATATATATATCATTTTAAAAAGAATAGACGTCATAATTATCCCAAAACTCAAGGAACCTTTCGGCCAATACTTATCAAGGGCTTCATTGGCTTAATTATAAAGGGTCATGAAAAAGGACAAAACCAAAAGGGATTACTCACAATAATGTGTGTGTGTGTGTGTATATATATATATATATATATATATATATATATATATATATACACACACACACACATTAATCCAAGGAATAAAATGCTCTTCATTTTTAATTTTTAACAGCATCTGTCTAAAAAAAAAAAATGGTCTGGAAAGTGACAATATATTATAGATAAATGATATTTTTAATTACTCCGTTAAATGCCATAGGTGATATATTTTTGGGTGATCATGTCTCTTTCGAGACATGACTGACTGGGCACAAGATCTTCCTACAGTAGGTTGTCATTACTTTCTGTGACAGACTGGTTGCCAACAGAGGCTATAGAACCCAATCTGTCTTGCTATTTAACCCATGGCTGGAGGGAGAAGCAACTGATTAATACCTTTCCCATGGGTATTTGCATGTAAGTGAAAGTAACAAATTCAACTGGAATTTGAACTTGGCTCTCCAATTTCTTGTTCCGAGCCGATATCCACTGCACCACAATGCACATCCTTGTGGTACAGCAGATATCAGGACAGGTCAGTCATGTTTCTGGCAACTAAATCAATTTCTCCATCAGGCTTTTTCTGGTAAGGACAATAGCTAAGACACCCAATAGGATCAAAGACAATACTTGTCAAAGGATAAACATTCTTGTATTGTTAATGATCATCTAGCACAATGGAGCAGACGGGATTTCATAGCTATGGATATAGTCAGCCAATGTGGTGCTGACACTGTTGGGCAGTGGGTTTCTTAGACTAGTCAGGGTGAAGGGTTCTCCCATGGAATCAATAGCTATGTGACTGTGAGCCATTAAGTTTGAAGATATCAGCTGTGGTTTGACCAGGAGAAGGATCAGTGACTTCTGTGACTGTGATGCATGAATGAATATATCTCGGACTTTCAACCCAGGAAGGTGGAAGGGAACAGGTCAGACGTAAAGTGACACTACAAATACGCCCAGACCGATGATGAAGAGTCTCAATGAATATTCAATAATTTCCAAAGCAGAATTCAGATTTCTGCGGTCATAGGTGATACAATAAATAGTAATTATTCTGCAAGTTTTGCTTATAAAAACTATTAATAAATTTAAAAAATAAATATGGTAGCATGGGTCAGTGTTTTACATACATAATTCAGTTTCTAAACTGTTCAAATCTATAAATGTTATTTCATTCCTGAAGAAAACATTTGCATCGAGAATCAAATTTTGAAAGGTTTATTTAGAGTTTGAGAGAAACAGATGATATGACATCATTATGATGATTAGGCTTTACTCCTGCCTAAAGAAGCCACCCCACATCCTTTGCCACAGATGACAGTGACAATAATAGTTTTGACTAAGGCTCATGTTATAATTGTTTAGAGGATTTATTGAGGATACTCCCTGAGCTGATGATGATGAGTATCAATGAATATTCAATAATTTCCAAAGCAGAGCTCAGATTTCACTGACCTTCTAAACTAAGATATATTTTTTTTTTTTTTAACTATAGCTGATTCCACCATTGGTTTTGAATTCAGAGTTCTTTCTTCTTGCCAATCAAGGCTAGATTGGCTAATTTGCTTTATCCTTTTATTCATCACTTCAAAGTGGGGAACAATCAATACTGAAATAGTTCATCAGCTCACCACCCACAAACTGTTCTCTGACAGGCAATATGGATTCCGCTTTGCCAGGTCCACGGCCGGCCTGCTAACAACCGTAATGGAGTACATGCTACAGGCCCTTGATGAGTCTGACGAGGCTCGTGCGGTTGCTCTGGACATCTCCAAGGCCTTCGACAGGGTTTGGCACTCTGGCCTCCTATGCAAACTACACGGTTATGGTATTACCGGTCGCCTGCTTGACCTAATCCAATCTTTCTTAAATAACTGCAAAATGAAGGTCGTTCTGAATGGGCGTGCCTCTTCGTCCTACAGCACGAATGCTGGTGTCCCACAGGGCTCTATCCTGGGCCCGACGCTCTTCCTTATTTTCATCAACGACCTCCCAGATGAGATCAAGTCCCAAGTAGGCATCTACACAGATGACACTACAATATACTCCCACTCCAGTAAGAAACCTGTCGTGGCGGACAGACATAATCTCGCTGCTGACCTTGAGCGGGAGCTACACTCTGTGGTGAACTGGGGCAAGAAGTGGCTTGTCAACTTCAATTCATCTAAGACCAAGCTGTTCTCTGTCAACCATTACAGGCAACCTCTTCTGCCTCCCATAAGCATGGACCAAGTGATTCTCCCTGAGAGTAATACACTACGCCTCCTCGGACTTACCCTGTCCTCAGACCTCAAATGGAACCACTATATTGAATCCATAGCAAAATCTACTGCTAAGAAGATTGGGTCACTATGTCGATCCAGGATGTTTTTTCCACCTGAATCCATCCTGCATATATACAAGTCAACCATCCGTCCGTGCATGGAGTACTGCTGCCATTTATGGTCAGGTGCCCCTGCCGTTCTCCTCAGTGTTCTTGACAAGCTCCAAAGGAGAGTCTGTAATGTGATAGGTACTGATCTGGTGACTCGACTGCAGCCACTTCCCCATCGTCGAAATGTGGCCTCCCTTTGTCTCTTCTATAAATACTTTCATGGCTTCTGCTCGGACGAGCTTAAGTCACTGATGCCTCCTCAACAGGTGTTTACTCGTGCAACCAGACTGGCAACTGGGTCCCACCCATTCACAGTCAGGTTAGCCAAATGCAGACGACAATTCTACTCCTGCAGCTTCCTCTCTCGCACTTCCTGCCTGTGGAACTCGCTCCTGTATTCTTGCTTTCCTGACGGCTACAACCTCCAGAAATTTAAATGCAAAGTCAATACTCATCTACTAACCACTGGACTCTAGCTCTCTCTCCACCTCCGTATAACCTTCCCTTTCTCTCCACCTATGTATCTGTCATCGCACCTGCTTTCTCAGCTTTCTAGTGTTCCTTTCTAACTAGTTTGTACTCCTCACTCTTTTCTAATTAATCTTTTTACATTTATGTAGCCCCCTGCACATCAGTGGCGTTTCCGCCTTGCTCGGGCTGAAATGATTAAAAAAAAAAAATGATGAATGCAAACCATATGTACAACTAAACTTAAGTAATTTGAATTTTGGACATTCCAATGTTTTTACTCCTTTAGACTCACCAGCTTGCAGAGTTATAATTTGAAACTTTACAAACCTATAAATTATTTTCTTTAATAGATTTGCATCTTTACAATAATTCAAATCAATAAACAAAATATTTGACCCAATTATGATGATAACATAATTATTTTGATTGCAAGTTTTATAAGTTAGTGAGGAGCAATTCTGTAAACTATAATCTATTTAGAAAAGGGGAGGAAAAAAAAAGCAAAAAGAGAAATAATCATTCATAATGACCCCCTCCCACCCTCATCAATAAAAGCAATTTAATAATTCATTGATTTTAATCGATCTGATTCTATCTGTTCAATATAATTTATAGTAGCATAGTACCCACAAAAAATGGCAAAATTCCTGGCATATGGATCAACATTTCCATGAACAAAGTATCTGTACACTGCCTAGGAACAGTGTAGTATGGATGCATGCTTTCTAAAAACTGTAATATGTGTACTGCCTAGGAGCAGTAAGGTATCTGTGCATTTTGCCTAGGAACAGTGTAACTTGCATAAGATCAATGTAGTATCTGTGTACTTTACTTAGTATTTGCAAGTTAATGTTACTGTGCTGTTCAAGTAGCAGAACGTTGGTTATTATACATGTTATTTGCCTGCTTACATTCAAGTCAAGGAAGGATTCACTTGTTAATTTTATATAATTGTTTACTTTAGCATGACAAGTTACAAACAGAGAAACAAAACAAAAAAAAACACAAAAAAAGTCACACTTTATTGTTATACCTGATATTAAAATGAGAAATGCTAAAAATAAAAATAAAAATGAGGAAAGCAAATGTTTAGTAAAAATGACGAACGGCCACCAATGATGCCAAGTTATTAGAAAGAGCCTGACTGCATCTGCTGATTTGAATATTTTCCAGAAAACATAGCAGATAATGAATTAATGTTTCTTGAAAAAAAAAAGGAGTTTTACACTTACAAGAGACCCTGCAGCCATTAATAAAGAAAGAAAAAGTCTTTTAGAATAGAATATTAGCCAAAATTAGTTTAAGACGGATATTAATATTGATATGTATATTTTTTTTTATTCAGAACAGCCCAGAAGATATTTACTTAATTCTTTTTTCTTTCTTTTTTTTTTTTTTTTAAATTTTTAAAAAATAAAAAGCATGAAAGTGAAAGTAAATTTTTTTTTTAGTCAGCTAATTGTTTGGATAGCACACCTAATTTCAAGAAAAATTGAAGCTCAAAATGTTTTTGTACATATCTCTTTACACACAGCGTTTTTTTTTTTCTTAGATGGTTTCATGTAAGCTTTTCGGAATGTTTGTAAGTATAAAGAATAAGAATTAACCATTGGTGTGTCCTTGAAATCACAAACTCCATTCTCTCTGTTTTAGGGTTATAAATCTGTTCTCAGCTGATATATAAAAAGTTATAAGCAAGTGTCCGATTTGTTAGGGTAAAGTAAATATATAAAGCTTTGGTTCTCCAGTGCGTGTAGAGAAGGGTAGCGTTTAGGTTGTTAATTGGGACACATTTGGCAGCAGACAGATGGGAAGATGACATCCTCGAATGTACATTTGCCACAAACAAAACTAGTGCAAATGCTACCGGCCTGATATATTTGCTCACAGTCGTAGAGAAAGTGGCTTTGTGGTGTGCAAGCAAGAGATAAAGGATTACTTAGCTGATCCTTCAACATCCTGGTTTACACAGTGTAATAAAAGGCAAACATATGAAGATGTAATGATTATGAGGCTGGTATTTATTTTGGGATGTCCACAGAAAGGCAGCAGTAGGTTATGTCAAAACAAAAAGCCAGCAGCCACAAATAGAAAGATAGTAGCATAGTATCCAAGAACAGTGAGGTGTCTGTGCACTCCACCTAGGAACAGTGTAGTATTACAATTCTCTCTTTTAATAGGGAGAGTTATTTTTATGGTGAAACACACCTATTCCTCAGACAATGAACTCTCCCTCCTATATTAATAAGGGTTAACAGGAAGTTAGCTCGAAGTTCTTGGAAGTTTAATTTTGTTGTTATTTGCTGCCCATGCCCCCCACTGAAAATTGTACATATGGGAGTTAAGTAGGACTACATAGAGCAGCTGAGGTATTATGGTGGATGAAGTAAGAATGGTAAGTAAAAATGTGGTATTGTGGTGTAAGGTTTATTGTAAGTGTGTCAGGGTCGACGAAAGTGAATAGCTAAGTTAAACTAGGACAGATGATGACCGGCCTTCCCCATCCCCAAATTCGGCCTCGTGCCACATTTGTACATATGTACAATAAATAATGAAGTTCTTGGAAGTTCCAGAAAGTTCTTTAGAGTTCTATTGGAGTTCAGTAGAACTACTAGGCAGTTGATATTAGTCGGCAGTTAGCCGAATACTAAGGTGTCAGCTTTCTGTGGAAGATTACCCAGTTCCTAACATTTAGGGTGCGTTAAGTCAATTAGCAGCTGACATAGCACGATTATAACTTTCAGTGCAAAAACTACTCTACAACAGTTATATATTGAAATTACGAGACTATTTCCGTAATAATGCAATATTAAATTTAAATGGGAGTCATATGTGTAATGTTCATGTTCCTGGTAGGCTATGTACTCCCAATACCTGAAACTAGTCTAGTTCCATAATACTGTAATATTAAACATATAATTGGAGAGTCATATATGTAGAGTTGAGGTATCTGAGAGGTTTTGTGACATGACAGCAGCTATCAACAGATGACAATTTTAAAATATCTTTTTTGTCAGACAATTTTGGATGTGAGTAAATAGATATTGATAAATTGGGAGTACAGACAAAAAAAATTGGGAATCACTCAAATAGGTAGATGACAATAGAATATAAAATGCCTTTAACTCCTATCATATTTCCTATCCAGCCAAATCCACCCAAAACAGAGAAGATGGAAGCTATTTTAATCAAAAATATAATGATTCCTCAATCTGTTTGCTCTTACCAAAATGTATTTGAGGAGGACTGAAGATTAGTTTTGTTTTTTTTTAAATCAGTGTACAGTCCAAACAATAATTAAATGTATCATAAACCCTTGTTCTTTACAAAGAGAAGGAGAGCAAAAAAGAGAGAGAGAGAGAGAGAAAAAAAATCAGTTTCATTTAAAAATGTGTATAAAAAACAAAAAACAAAAAAATGTGTGACAATTTCAGCCCATGTTTAGTGAATTAACAAAAATAGTTTTTTTATCTACACAAGTGCATTAAACAAATGAAAGCTTGAACACACACACACACACACACATACACACACACACACAGATAGCAACAATAACAATCACAACAATAAAATGTAGAATTAGAGAATCTGAGAGAGACTGAACAGTCATACAAAAAGCAAAAGATTTGAAGGAAAGGAGAGAGGAAAGAGAGAGAAAGAGAGAGAGAGAGCGAGAGTGTAAAAAATAATGACGTGAGGTGGTTGTAAGAATTCTCAAGACACCTCACCTATGACGAACAGTCAGCACAGTAGAAGCGCAGAGTTAAAAGATCATAAAAGACTAATTACCATATTTCCCAGATTCTGAGTTATTTGGAATTGTAACGTAACAGCATCAGATGATCAAGTGATAAAGGCAGATTTGAAAATACTAACAGAAACGTACGAAAATATTTAATGGCATCCAAGATTTCCGCACCAATCATTCCTCTAAAAATATCTCCAATGTTTAATATGCAAACTTGTGGTTTCTCGGATGTGCATTGTGGCGTAGTGGATATTGGCTCAGAACGACAAATTGAGGGTGCTGAGTTCAAATTTAAGTTGAATTCCTTGCATTCACTTACTCACAAATACCCTTGGGAAAGGTATTAATCCGTCTCTTTCCTCCAGTTATGGGTTAAATAATAGGACAGATTGGGTTCTATAGCCTTGGCTGGCAACCCGTCTACCACAGAAAGCAATGGCAACCTACTGTGGGATAATCTTCTGCCCAATCAGTCATGTTTCTTGAGACATGATCGCCCAAAGCGTGTATCATGAATGGCACTTAACTGACTGAATGTTTACCCAGACCCCATAGACTACCAGTACTTGTGCTGAACCTAATTAAAAAAATTATGAAATATTAAATATAAATCAGGGGTCATGTATGCAAAGTATGCAGGCTAATAACTTGAATTTAGCCTAATACTGTAATATTAAATGTAAATGGGAGTGTTATATATGTGAAGCTGGCATAACTGGTAGGCAAAGATTACCAAAACACTATAGACTACCAGTATTAAATATTAAAAAAAAAAAAAAAAATGGTGTATAGTGTTATTGCTACGAAATACATTTAAGAAATGACCCATATAAAAGCTAAACAGTTCATGTATAATCGATGTATAATTTAAGCATTAACAAGTTTGACTTAGTAATTATTTGTGGTTTAAAGATTCAACCCAAAGTGTCAGGGTAGGAATTCCATTATCCCAATTTTGTACAGAGGAATAATCTAAACTTGTTTATAAATGGAACTTTGTGTATGTGCGTGTCCGTTACCTATAGACTCCGAAACGGCTGAACTAATTTTCTTGAAAATTTACACAGTTGTACTATAAGAGGCTGCAATTGTTCTTAGCTAGGTTTTGTGTCGAAGTATCCCCGATAAATATCGAAAATCGAAAAAAATCGGGTTATAGAAGGAGTGATCTGATTTTAATCAAATTTGATACACTCATAGACAAAGACACAAGAAATGATATTCAGAAGTTTCAAGGTTGCATTTCTTACGATAGTGCAGAAAATCAATAATTGCATATATATATATATATAAAAGGCAAGATGTTTGTGTGTGTGTCTGTTTATCTGCCTGTATGTCTGTATTTTTTCAGCCCTTTTATTTTAGTTTTTGCTTCGGGTCTGGCTCTAAGTAGGTATAATTGTAGTTCTTAGTCTCAGCCATGATACCATTTACTCAGAGGACTTATTTAGCCTTCAAAATTCAGTTTACGACGAAAAAAACTTATTTGATATCGATACCAGGAAATGAAAATTTGACTTACATCCATTCATTTTGCTTTTATTCTTTCATTTTTTTTTTTATAATCATTTCACCTAAAGCAAGGCAGGACTGCCACTGGCGCACAGGGGGTTACTGTAAGTGAAAAACAAGGCGCAGGGGATATTGAAGAAAAGATAAAAGGTGTTAGGGAATCAAGTAAATAAAAGATGGCAATTGACATTGCATTTAAACTTTCGGAGATTGTAGCTATCAGGGAACCAAGCAAATGGTAAGGAGTTCCACAAATGAGAATTGTGAGAAAAGAAGCTGTTAGAGTAAATGAGGCAGTTACATTTAACTAAATTATACAACTAGCAATAACTGTGCCTCGGAAATTCCTCATAGGCTACGGTACTGCATATGCGCAAAGTTACTATTTTGACGGATGGGACCTAGATTCTAATCTAGTAGCACAAGTAAATAATTGTGGTCAGGGAACCAAGGTGGGGAAAAAAAACTTCCAATTCTGAGTCATTATCTATTACGCCACCCACACATTCAAGCTTACGGCATCAGGTATTTCTAAGCAGTTATCCATTTAGGTAATGACCAGGGTTGATATTGCTTAATTAGCAGATGATTATACAAGAAGCAATGTTACAACATGATATGGGGATAAGCCGTTTTCTCCAAAAGAAAAACAAGACACTTTTTCCTCAATTTTTAACATAGATGCTTACGTGTATTCTGCAGTGAAAATAGCCAAATTACCCTCAACAAAAAAATCACCTTGAATCTTTTTAATAGTGCAGCCAACTTTATGATAAACTGTATCTCATGCAGCCCACTGGTCGGAGGAGGTGGCAACCCATGCCTGAACAAAATTACTGATCTCTTTTTATTAACTTTTTTTCTCTTGTAAACTTTGAATGAATAAGTAACTATCTTGAAACTCCTATAATTGCAATGAGCCATTCTATTTTGATTGTGAAGAGGAGTTATGATAAGACAATGTCTTTCACAATTAAAAAGGTGACAAATATGTAAAACTATTCAATCACAGTCAAGGAATAGAAGGCTGTATGTATGCAGAATGGGGACTTATTTATAGATGCCCATTTTGTCAAGTAGCCATTTACATTCAAACAAGTGAGGAAGGGTACAAAGTTAAAAAAAACAAAAAAAAAAAAAAAAAACACAATACACTGTATATAAGTTTTAAATAATGCAAAATAAATCCATAGTAAAGTAAGTGGAAATATCAAATGATTCAGGCAGAAATACTTTAGGTTAAGAATATTAATAAGAATATTTAAAACTTAGTATAAAGATAACAAAACATGAGAAAAATAGCAGTCAATTGCTGAAACCACCTGGGGTGAGTGGACTGAGAAATTACAAGAAAGGTTTGTCTCCAAAACTCTAGTGTTGAGGTGCTCAATATAACCTCAATCAGGTAAGTGACAAATTTTATTTGTATTAATCCTAAGAATATTTTCTACAGTTTGATATGAATATCAAACATTTCTTTATTTGTCTGTATTTCTGAGACTAGGTATTACAATTATTTATATTGTTTGGACTGTTGTTCTCATCTTTGTTGCCAATATCTATCTATATTTCTGAGATGAGGTACTGTAATTATTTACACTATTTATATTGCTCAAACTAAGCTGTACCCTACAACATAACAACTACCCTGGATACATAACATCAGCTCCAAACTGGGATAGAAGGGTACAACAAGACAAGAACACTCAGAAAACAAACTCAGCCTTCCTTCTCTATGTGAAAGGATTATCGGAAAAAATACAAAAGTTCTGTGGTCTATATAACATCAGGACAACCTTCAAAAATGGTTCAACACTTTTCAGACATCTCTTCTAAGTAAGACCTCCTATAGGCAAGAATATGGTTAAGGACTGTGTGTACGCCATCCCATACAGGTATGGTAAGAATTATGAAGGAGAAACAGGCTGCAAGAACACTGTAAAGCTGTAATGCTAGGGGAAATAGAAAAATCAGGCATAGCTGACCACATATGGAGGGAAAAGAGAGCTCACCATCCTCTGTGAGATTAAGTTAAACTAATAAACAGAGAACATCAGTGGAAAATATGAAAACTTAAAGAATCAGCGTATATGGGAGGCCACAAAAATCTAAGTCAGACAAGCGTAGAAATGAACACAATATGGGAACAAGTAATACAGAGTGTTAGAGAAAAAGAATAACAAACAACAAAATTGTAATATGAGCTCTAGTAAAAAGTGGCTACTGGGACATTAGGTTTATAAATCCCCAAAATTTATACACTTGGTGTCCTCAAGGCCCAATGGATAAAAGTGTTTAGCTCAATACCTGACGACAGCAGAATTGAGTTAAAGGGGAATAATGATACTGAGATATGATATCTAGAAGAGGCATAGCTTGTAGAAGTAGAACAATCTACGCCAATGAACAAAAGAGAAGGTTCAGTTCGAAATTCAAATCACCTGAGGAAGACCAGAGTGTACAAGAGCCAAAACATTGTGAATATAACAACAAAGATGAGGATAACAGTTCAAACAATGTAAATAGAGTAAATAATGAAGCATTTCTTTTTTAGTATGTTATATCCATTTGTCACTTAGTTTATGACTTGTTTACAGGTTTCTATCTTATGGTATTTATTGAATTTCCATATTAAATAGAAGCTTGATTAATGATGTAGTTATCAAATTTTAATCATTATTAATAATTATTACTGAGAATCTTAATAGCATTGTTTTTTATAAATTCTTAGTATGATAATTTTTGTTACCTCAGGAACATATATATATGTTATTTTTCATTAGTCACAAATAATTTAATTTTTATTTATGGAAGGCCATAAGTATAACTCATTGTAATGAAGATTCGAAAGAGGCTTGCATTTATTTTTATTCTTATATTTAATTACAAATATTGTTTCATTTGAAATCCTTGCCAAAAGAATAAACCCAAATTGTCCAAGCATTGATGTTAGTTGTTTCAAACTTCTTTTTGAAAAACTGCAAGAGGCAATAATAAGCAGGAGTAAGTAAAAGTTAATTCTGTACAAGTGTTCTACTTTATAATGAATTATTCCAATACAGGTTTAAGCTTAACTCTCAAAAGAGGACTGTCCATATCTTCAGAAATGAGACATTTTTAACCAATAGATTAAAAAGATCCAAAATGAAAAGGATATTAAGCAAACAAGGCCAATAACCTCTTTGAAATCAGTGCGTAAGCAAACAATTTACATCATACCATAGACTGTTAAGTGAAAGGTTTAGTAGCTGAAGACTACGGAGCAGAAGATCATCTGTCACCTCTCATGAATCAATAGCCAAGACAGATTGAGGTCATCTTACCCAGATCCTAAAGATCTTATGTCAGGGAAATATGGTAACTGAAAGAGAACATTCCAGAAAATCCATTTATGAGAAACATTAAACAGAAAAGAAGAGAACAAAATAATAGATCAGAAAGAGAAAGAGAGATAGAGGATATTAAAATAGACATGCAATAATAATAATAATAATATGAACACTGATGATGGTGAAAATAAAAAGAACAATAATAATTTGAAAGTTCCACCCTACCTCCCCACCATTCACGAGTTAAATATGCAAAGGATATGTATTGTTATGATGTTTTTATAATACTACTATGTGGAAAAGTACAATACACATACATTTGTTGTGTGCGCATGTGAGAGCATATCCATATATCAAATGCTATAAATGAAAGAAAGTTTCTGTCCAACTTTCTGGTATGAATAATCATTGTTTACATTCAGACTAATGTTCTCATTTTTATTGCTGTTGTCAAAATGTTTCAGCTGTTGTGCCTTCCAAACTTTCTTCAGGAACTTGCTGATCCAGGTAACTGAACCCTTTATTTAATCTACAGAGGTAGATTTTTCTTGCTGCACTGTCCATATTTAGGGATATCTCATTTTGTTTTCATTTAGTCCGTCAGTCAGTTAAGTGCCATACATGACACACACTTGGGCAGTTATGTCTCTTTCAATCCATGACTGACCAGTCAGAAGATTTTTCTGCAGTAGGTTGCCATTTCTTTCTGCGGTAGACTGGTTGCCAACCAAGACTATAGAACACAATCTGTCCTATTATTTGACTCATAGCTAGAGGGGGAAGAGATGTATTATATCATTAACTAGTAATTAGTGCGTGATCAGTTTATTACTTCATAACAATAGAAAACTGATCCCCCACTTTATGCCCAGTAGAAGTTTTAATCATGTTTTCAACTATTATATTCAGTCAGTTAAGTGCCATACATGATACACACTTGAGCGATCATGTCTTGAATGAGACATGACTGACTGAGCAGAAGATTTTCTTGCAGTAGGTGGCCATTTCTTTCTGTGGTAGACTGGTTGCCAACCAAGGCTATAGAACCCAATCTGTTCTGCTATTCAATCCATAGTTGGAGGAAGAAGAGATTGATTAACACCTTTCCCAACGGTATTTATGCAGAATTTAATGCAACATAGTCAACTGAAATTTGAACTTGGCTCTCTGATATCTCATTCTAAGTTGATATCCATTGCACCACAATGCACATTTTATTTCTCTTATTACTTACCTTGTTTCCACTGAGTCTAACTTTGTACTAACCAGCTACAACATTGAACTCTCAAATATATGCCTAGTAGATTAAAGTAATAGTTTGTGAATTTAGTGATATTAAGTTCAATCCCTGGACACAGTAGTATACTGTAGGTGCAGATTCAATGGAAACAGGCTGATTAGTACTAAAATAAGAACCAGATGAGATAATATCACTAGATATGGTGAATAGTAATTGTGAGTTCAATCCTTGGGCTGGGCAGTGTGTACTTAGACTCAGTGGAAGCATCAACTTGATCAGACCTAAATAAGAACAGGATGAGATACCCTAATTGACAGTAGAACAAGAATAATGTATTCCTGTAGCTTAAATAAAGGGTTCAGTTCAAAATTCCCTGAAGTTGACCCGGTTCGACATACATCTGAAGAAGACTGGAGAGCACAATAGTTGAAACATTGTGAAAGAACTAAGAGGATATGAGTCTAAATATAAGTAAAGTAATTACAAGAAAGCTGTTATACTAGAATATGGAAGAGGGTGAAGGTTTTTAATAAGGTAACAGCTGACTGCATCTGATATGAGTTGAATATATATTTATTTAATAAGATTTGAAATCTGGGTTTACATCAAGGAATGAATGGGTAAAGTGGAAGGGACGGGAGAGGAGAGACACAACAGCTAGTAGAAAATAATCTGCAATATTAGTTACTAACAATAGTAGTAGTTGTAATAGTAAAAGCAATAACATCTTCAATAATAAGATTGTGGAATAAGCCTAAGTGTTGTAGAAGGGAGACTAGCATTGGTGTGGGTTGAGTACAATTTGTTAGGACAGGAAGAATGGTCATAGCACCGGTTTAGATTATGTTATTTTTTGGATGAAGTAATAGAAAAATAAACTAAGGAAATAAGGATTTTTTTTGGCTTTTTAATGCAGTAGTAACAAACATGATCTATCTAAATCTAAACTTATTTATAAATGGAACTTTGAGTGTGTCTGTGTGTCCGCTACCTATACACTCCAAAATGGCTGAACCTATTTTCTTGAAAATTTACACAGTTGTACTATAAGCGTCTGTGAGTGTTCTTAGCTAGGTTTTGTGTTGAGGTACCCCCGATAAATATCGAAAATTGATAATCGAAAAAAATCGGGTTATAGAAAGAGTGGTTCGATTTTAATCAAATTTGATACACTCATAGACAAAGACATAAGAAACAATATTCAGAAGTTTCGAGGTTGCAGTTCTTACAATAGTGCAGAAAATCAATAATATATATATACAAAAGCGTTCATTACACTCGAGCAATGCCGGGCTAGTATAGCCCGGCATTGCTCGAGTGTAATGAAGTATCAATATAAAGGCAGGATGCATACACACACACACACACACATATATATATATATATATATATATATATATATATTCACACAAACATACATATCATGATGACTGTCATTTTCATTTCTTTGCAGAAGAAAACCATATCATCACTTGGTAGCTTTTTTGGTGTGTTTTTCATTTGTAATTGATACTTAAGGCTAGCTTCACTTTTACAACCTCTCTTACAAAGTTTGTCTGTGTTACCTATTTTAGAAAATTGCCTGTCCCTGTGCGCGCACACACACACACACACACACTACCGGCCATAATTATTAGGCCACCCCAGTTTTTTAAAAATAAATAATGTATTTCATACTATTTTTAGTATTTATTGCCAAATGAAAATAGAATAATTCTTTTGTTATTATTACTTTGCTTCCTTGCCTTATAAAATTTTACAAAGATGAACTCGTCCAAATCATCCTAAATATTTTTCATTCTTTCATTGATGAAACTGCAATATAGGTCATTATTAAATATCTATAAATTCATTTGATGCACATGTTATTGTGCAATATTAACAAAAGAACCATTCTATTTTTGTTTACAATTATTCAATTGGCAATAAATGCTAAAAAATAGTATGAAATCCATCATTTTTTTTAAAACACTGGGGTGACTTGATAATTATGGCCAGTAGTGTACATACACACATACAGAAGGTGCAATGGATAAATTCTCACCATTTTCTATTTTTAATTTCACATATGTGTGTTGTTTGTTTTTTTTTATTGTCAACTCCACAATAAAGTAGTGAGAAAAAGAGATGCATAACACAATTCACTTTGCCAGAAATTTGGAAATGACCTGCTGAACTGCTTGGCATTTGTGCTGGAAGTTCCAATACAAACATTCCAGAATGTTTGGATGCCAATCTGGGGACAGCACACAAGATTCAAGAAGAGTTGAAGGTTATATTCAGTGAACATCATAGTGTTTGTACTGATTACTAAGGAAGGCAATGTTAGTGCCCTGAGGAGGTAGTGCTGTCCTGGGTTAAAAGGGTGGCTGACTTTATGTCTGGCATCAGGACTCTGTACCATGCCACACAAACAGGTGAACCCAGTCATGGCTATCAGACAATTTCTGTGACCACATCACCCTTACATCTGGCCACCTAACTCCACAGACTGCAACCCTCCCACTTACGTGTGGGGCAGTTGAGTAAGAAACCAACAAACTCTTTGTAACACCAAAGATGTACTGAAGGCAAGGATTGTGGCAATATTCACCAACTTAAAGAAGACAGTCTAGAAGGGCTGCAGGAGGTTCTTTAGATGACAATTTAGCCATAGTGCCTTGTACATACAGATAGGAGCATACACTCACACAAATAAAGCCAGATATATGCATATACATAAAACCATACAGGTTTGCACATATTTATGCTGTTTGAATATATATATATATATATATATATATATATATATATATATATATATACTGTCATCTGCAGACAGATCTGTTTCGCTGTATCACAGCTCATCAGTACAGGTAGACTCAGATTTCTTTTTAACCCAGGATTGAAACCCGACCGAATTGGCGTTAGTCGGCGATTCTACCCTCTGGGCTATGGGCGTTCGGTGGAAGAAGGCAGACTTTTTAGTGCATATATTATCATTATATGCGCCCAATAGCCAGAGTGCTCTAATTCATTTTACTGAATGAGCGATGCGTACACGCCAGAGTAGCTACTGTTTTTCAAAGTCTACCATACAGATCTTATATATATATATATATATATATATATAAGATCTTTATTCTCAAATAAACAAGGTTGAAGCATTACAAAAAACATGGAGTTCATGTCTTCTGATTTAAAAAAAAAAATTAATAAACATAAGACAGCAGTACTTTCAAAAAAAAAAAAAAAAAAAAAAAATACATTACTAATGCACAATTAATACCAGAAACATTAACCAAGTTATGGAATTTAAATAAAAGATGTTGAGGAGAAGGATTGAAAGGGTCGGGAAATGTCTATTAAATTTGGATAAGGATACCCCACTGCACATTTATTCAAGAGTTAAGATTTTGAAATTAGTGTAAAACTGCCATGAAAAACATTCATTCAAGATTGTCTCCTGCATTGTCAACAAAATGTCTATTTTAGCGTTTCAGATGATATGGATTTTGTGAATTAACAAGTTTGAATACTCATTAAATTAGTTTCTATTTATAACAAAGAAGTAGATATTTAAATGACATTAATATATATATATATATATATATTTCCAGTTAGATAGGTGTGAGTTTGTGACCCTAGCATGAAAACCAGGGTCACAAACTCACACCTATCCAACTGAATATGTTAGCTCTATCACTGATTTTGAGTGCTTTCAAATAAGTACCACGCATATATAATATATAAATAATATATATAACAAATTGCATATATATGAATTGGTGTTTTGTGTCTTTTTTAATCTAATAATATCACCAATATGCCAGGATTTACTATATATATAGTAAATCATGTTACTACATTAAACTCGATAACTCTAGGCCCATATGATATACACACTTGAGTGATCATGTCTCTTTCAATTCATCATTGACTATGCAGAAGATTCTCTCACAGTAGGTTGCCATTTTTTTCTGCAGTAGCCTGGTTGCCAACCAAAGCTATAGGACCCAGTCTGTCCTGCTATTCAACCCATAGCTTGAGGAAGGAGAGATGGATTCTTACCTTTCCCAAGGGTATTTTTGAATGTAAGGAACTCAGCTGGAATTTGAAGTCTGCTTTCTGTGGTTGTTATTAAAAGGCAAAGGCAAGGAAGCATGGGGTGGGGGATATTGCAGATGACATCAATTGACCATAATCCAACCATATACATGAAAAATCAAATATCAAACTCCTTAAAAGCTTTTTTATATTTTATTATGAATATTCAAGTATCCAAATAACAAACACTACTATTAGTCCAATATACTAATTAACCAATGTTTTTTTTTTTTTACTTATTGTTATGGGGAAACACATCTACTCCTCAGATAATGGACTCTCCCTTCTATTTTAATAAGAGTTAACAGGAAGTTCATGGGAGTTCTTTAGACTTCTATTGGAGTTCAGAAGAACTATTAGGCAGTTGATATTAGTCAGCAGTTAGCCTAATACTAAGGAGTCAACTTTCAGTGGAAGATTACCAAGTTCCTAACATTCTGGGTACGTTAAGTCCATTAGCAACCAACATAGCACGATTATAACCTTCAGTGCGAAAACTACTCCACAACACTTATTAAAATTAATTTTGATTTGTGCATTTTTATTATGAGATTTCTCTTAAAGCTAATCAATATTAATAGAATCATTTCTCATCAAATAATGGAAAAGGAATTTATGAAGACCTTTTATACATAAATGAGTGTGCTTACATTATAGATGAGGAGCTAGCTCAAAGTTATCTATCAAATTAATCAGCATGTTTTTTTTCTGTGAAATTTCCAGATATTTTACACATTGCTCAAAATCACTTCATGATGAAAGAAAGAACATCTTATCATTTTTGTCTTTTAGCCATTTTAGGTTTTACGATCATGAAATTCTTTAAAAGCATTATGCATATATAATTTTCCTCCTATATACAAATGCTTAAAAGATTCAATTTATAATTCAGCAGACTTCAGTCATAGAAAAATCAGCACCTAACCTGTTTATTTTCTTATCTTGACATCATCATTTCAGATTTGCAATGCACACAGGAGAGAAATCTTACAAACAACAGTAGGGAAGAAAGACTTGCTCAACATTCACACATCCACTTATAAATATATGAACATTATTTTTGAACAAGTTCAGACCACACTTCTAGAATTGTTTTTTCTTTTAAAGTTATCTATACAGGTCATTCAACTTCAGGTTTCATTTGGCAAGCAGCAAGTTCACAGATAAAGCCTCACATATTCTTCATGTAACGACATTGATAACAACTGTTACTGATAATGCATATGCAAAGTGTAATCTCTTTAGAGAAAAGGAATACTCTCCAACACACACACACACACATAAAAGCATATTATTAACCATTTCAATGGTAAAAAATGTCTTCAATTTAAAAAAGGACAGACCTGAAGCAAACTACCACCACGTTTAATTTCATTATTTTTAATTTTTTTTTACTTTTGTCAGTGCAGTAAGATCGATTGTTACTTAAACCTTCCGATTATCAAAAGAAATTTTGAAAAATTAGAATATTTAAACAAATTTGGGAGGAGGGTCAGTTTCTCATACAACATTAAAGTAAATCAATCCTCCATTTTCAATCCACTATAAGGTTGTATGAGAAACTGGTCCCCCCTCTTAAAATTGTTTAAATATTGAAATTTTTGCAAATTGTTTTTGTCATTCATAAAGTTTAAAGTGTAAAAGATAATATTGCACTGAAAAAAGTCCAAAACATTTGATAATGAACAAATTTACAGGTGGCGGTAATGTCGTACCGGTGACTGGTTTCAAGATGGAGGCTCGATTTACTATAACGTTGTATGAGAAACTGATCCCCCCTCAGAAAATGTTTAAATATTGAAATTTTTCAAATTTTTTTTGTCAATCGTAAAGCTAAGAGGGGGTAATCGATCTTACTTTGCTGAAAAAAGTAAAACAAAAGGAAATACAACGAAATTAAACATGGTGGTAGTCTGCTTCAGGTTTACCAAAACTGTAGTGATTATTAGAGGTCTCATCAATTCAATAATTTAAAAATAATAGATGCATTATGAAAAAAAATAATAAGCAATTTCCCCATTAAACATCAAGCCCCATTTACCAAATGCTTCCCATTAAACCCTATTCAGTATATAAAAATTTTCCCATTAAACATCAAACCTCATTGTAAAATTTCTCCCATTAAATATTAAGCCCCATTCATTATGCAATGTCTCCCATTAAACCCTATTAATTATAAAATTTTCCCATTAAACATCAAGTCACATTTATTATTAAATTGTTCCCATTAAATATTAAGCTCTCTTCATTATAAAACCTCATCACTAAATATCAAGCCCTATTTATTTGTTATGAAACTTACCTCATTAAATATTAAGATTTATAACTATGAACATTATATTTAGTGTGTTTGAGTAGGAAAGTTTTCAAAAACTATTAATAAAATAAAATGAGAGAAAAGACCAAATAGAATTTGCATCTGAGGAATGCTTAACAGTGTTTTTGCCAAAACATTGTTCATAACTGAACAAGACAGACATTCTTTTATTTGGTTTTTAATTTTTGTCTTCTATTAGTACAAGTGTCTTATTCTCTGAACTTAACCTTTAGAACTCTGCATTTTTTCAAGGCCTCTCATTTGTAATATCCTTATTGTTCATTTCATTCAAAGGTAATTTCTGTTGCCATAGCAGGATATGACAACACATCTATGAAAGTCAAATTCAGAGATCAGTCACTTTCAGAGGCAGGATAAACTTTTTGTACCATAAAGGAAGTCACATACAGCATGATAAAGGTAATGAATGTAGAAAGTGTCCAAATGTTTGTGGACTTCAATCACTTTTCGATAAACTATTAACCATTTTCAAGGATATTTGTCAACCTAATAAAGTAAATGGTGTATAAGTGTTATCCTTGAAAATGACTAAGAGCTTAGTTTAACAAAAAGCACTCAAAATCTGCAAACAATTTAATAAAAAAAAAAGGTCTAGAAAAATTCTTTTAAAAATTGTTTAGAAAAATTAACAAAAAAGTCTAGAAAAATTAAAAAAAGGTCTAGAAAAATTCTTTTAAAAATTTAGAAAAATTAACAAAAACGTCTAGAAAAATTTTAAAAAAGGTCTAGAAAAATTCTTTTAAAAATTGTTTAGAAAAATTAAAAAAGTCTAGAAAAATTTAAAAAAAAAGGTCTAGAAAAATTCTTTTAAAAATTGTTTAGAAGAATTAACAAAAAGTCTAGAAAAATTAAAAAAAAGATCTAGAAAAATTAAAAATGTCTAGAAAAATTTTTTAAAAATGGTCTAGAAAAAAGATATATGTATGCATACAAGAAAAACCTAATAAAAAAAAACTAATCATAAATACCGTATCAGTTGTGTTCAGTGAAACATGTACCCAAACACATAACTATAAAACAACTTCTAATGAAAACAATTTCTTTCTGAATTTATGAGATCAGGAATTGTCATTAATATGCTGACTCAACAATCAAAATGAAAACACCAGTTTGAGTAAATCAATGTATAATAATAATAATAATAATAATAATAATAACAATAACAATAATATCTTAATATATATATATATATATATATATATATATAACAGTAAAAAAGTTTCACCTTAGAACTGACAAAAAGAAAAGAACTCAAATATATAATGTATATTTGCGTTATTCCTACAACATAATTTCTTAAATACAGACACATGATGTTATTCCTAGATACTTTTTAATCTTGGGTACTGATTAACAAGCTCAAATCATAGTCTTACAACTGAGTAGTAAGTTCAATCCTCACTTGGTGCTTAATCCCTACAACCTTCTGCTAAATTTAAACTAAGTTTAGAAAATAACTATATTACTAAAATCTTGGACACTTCATCTTAGTGTAATGGTTAACAAGCTATACTTTCAGATCATTACAGCTGAGTAGCATATTCAATTCTTTCTGGATACCCTATATATGTTTTAACATACAAAAAGAGTTGCAGAGATATATATTTGAGTTATTTTCTTTTCTTTAGTTTTTGTCAGTTCTAAGGTGAAACTTTTTTTTTACTGTCCTGTCAATTGATTCTGTTTAAAAAAATATAAGCCAGCAGTTTCATGCAAAGCCTCAATCAATTCAAATTTGAAATTTAGAACAAATAACCTCAATTTCTAAAAATTTGAATAAAGATATCAAAGAAACCTTCACCATTCAAAGTTTTACATATTATATACTAGCACTGTCTGTGTAACTCAGAACATTTTAGTATTAGGAGAAGATGTCATTGAGAGGAGTAGAATAAAAATTAAATATAAAGGCTCATTTTTTTTTTTTTAATAAAAAATATTTTAGTCGTGTTTGACACGTGTGATTTGATTTCTGTGACGTAATTTAGCAACAATCTTAGATGTTTTATGGAGCAAATGTAAACAATCGGCTCCATTGGCCAAAAAGTGCAAAAGGTAAAAATTGCTGAACTTAAACTCAAAAAGTATGTGTTGACCTGGCTTCCCTGTAGATATGTGTCCCTAAAAAGTTTGAATGGCGTAGCTTAAAAAAGTGTGCATAGGGAACAGTCACACACAGACTCACAGATTGCTATATATATATATATATATATATATATATATATATATTGTATTGACAGGCTAATAGATAAATGACAACAGCGAAAAATGTCCCGAGATCATCCCTGTTGCAAAATATCTAGACTTGTAGGTCAGTAGTTGGATTGAAGTGTTACATATGATACAAACATAAGAACTGAATAGGGTTGTTGGATACTCATGTGTCTAAATCAACAGAAGAGTCTATCACACACCACACACACATTATATATCAATCAGTAAATTAGTTGCTGGTTGGACCAGCTGACGGTAGATTAAAAAGTTCTCAATGCACAATCAAAACAAACGAACTGAATATGCAGAGATAACAATATGTCAAAGAACGGAACATACACCACTTACTTGCTACCTAGGTTTCGACCACACCAGTCTCATCAGGCAAAGTAATTCATATGCCTGCTTATATACATGATAAATGGAACTTATGTGTTGTAAAATATAACAGCATCTGTTTTTATATATATATATGTGTGTGTGTGTATGTTGAGTTGTGATGATGCTTAATGCCAAAATTGTTTTTTCAGTGGTTTACTGATAAAAAAATGTTTTGGCAAACAGATTTTTTTTTGTTGTAAAGTGCTCAATATCAAGATACAGCATCAATAGAATTAATGTGAAGAAGTTTGTCACTTAACTGAGCAGAGTCATGCTGACTTCGAAGTTTTATGAAGGCACCATTATAATGTTCTCACTCCTCAGTGCTTTTTTTTTCAATCTTTTCAATGCCTTCACAATACCTTGTCAGTTAAGTGACAAAAAAAAAACAAAACAAAACAAACCTCTGGGCTCAAGAAAACCAATAGGCAGTAACCTTTTAGCACTCACCATTTTAGGTTTCACTAGTGGAACAGATGTTAAAAATTGTTTTGATACTACTCGAGTTATTTTGATTAATTTATCAATAATATACATGGAAGAAACTAAAATATAATATGTGCTTACAGATCAGGTTTAAATGAAATTAATGCTTATCAGGTATCACGAATTTCACTAAAGAAATAAAAACCACAATCCATTTTGGTATATTAATGAAGAATTTCTGTTAAATTTTGTTGTCTGAAGTTAATATTTTCTTGTGAGAAGTGAATTACTCCAGCTAGGAATTAAACAGCAGGGTAAACTGGGCTCTCATCTTGAGTGGCAATTAGACAAGAAAAAGGAAACTTCTGAAATTAAATTCCTGCTCTCTTGTGGGTACCTTTGAAGAACTGAAACTTAAAGCGTAAACCCTACACAAATGTGGAATGGGGTCCATAAAGTAATTGGGTGGCATACCGCATTACCCTTCCAGAAACTCTGGCAGGCTTTGCCGCTACCAAACTGTATTGGTTTAGGGTTAGTTTCAATCTAGTGCTAAGAATACCTCCTCCCCAAATTTATAGGCAAATCCCAGCATGCCTCTGTGGAATTTGTCAATAAATTTAGAGAAGGGATCTTTTTTTTTTTTTAACTCTACTGGCAACACCAAGATCTTGATGTATAGGCAACTGAAGATTTTTATAGTGTTTGCTCAGGCTCACAGTGCTATCCCAGTTTCTCAAGGTAAACAGATACAAACACAAAGCAATACCTAACAACAGTTGAAGAGAATAGATCAGCCAAAACAGTAGAAATAAATATACAGATTTAAACACATGGTTAATGTTGAATATATTTATACTTGAATAACTTCAATCCAGTTTTGAAAATAGAATTAAGGACATTAGATCTAAACCAACTCGGTCGGAAACTGATTAATACCATTTACACTTATTTTTTTTAGTATCAAAAGTTTTAGGTTATTTTTCATTTGGATTTTTTTTTTTTTTTTTACAATATTAGGACTGCCATTTTCATTTTTATTGCCATGTTTAAGACACTTCAGCCATTTAACACTCTGGCCTTCTTCAGGTGCGAGAAATTTCAAACCGAACCTTTTATTCCTAGGACCTGAAGAAGGCTGGAGCATACAATAGCCAAAATATCGTAAACATGGAAATAAAAATGAGGACAACAGTCCAAACATTGTAAATAATGTAAATACTACCTTATCTCAGAAGTATAGACAAATATTTCTAATTTGCATTTTAAAACATTTCTTGGGCAACCGACATTATAAAAAGCAAACTTGCTTTTCTCACTTCTTCAGTATTTCATATACTCTACTGGTTAAAACATTTACACCAATTTTAGTTGGATACAAAATTCACTAAGAAAAATAACAGGTTAACATTTAGAGAACTACAATATCACAAAGTCTGATTCAATCCCAAGAACCCAGCAGAGTCAATTCATGAAGAACTTTACTACTGACCATAATGTTAGTATTGATATGTTTATTTCAGATTTACTGATGCTTACTTGTTATACACAATGAGTCATTCTTACTAAATAGTTTATAGTCAATTATTATCATCATAGAAAATGTAACATAGCATAGTTATCAGTTCAGAAAATTGAATTGGTAAAGCAATTTTGAATTTGGGGTTGTAACCACTTTTAACACTTTCTCATAACTGCCCTTGAGAAAAACATGAATCTAACTCACCCTGTGTTGTCTTTATGCCAGTGATCTTGTCATAATGGCAGACAAACGAAATAGTGTGTGAATGAATACCCTTTCATAATGACCTTACTTCACTAGACAGTCACAACAAAAATAACTGCTATATCCATTGTTAACCTTGATAAAAGCCTGTGATTATAGTTACATTGGAATAGATTGGAACTTTTCTGTAATTCCTTAATACATAAACTGTGGATAACAAATTCCCATCAGGGCAACTCTGTAGGATCGACTGCGGGTGACAGAAATTTATGCTGTGGTTAAAGTTAATAATTTGGGCTAATATCAATGTCCTTACTCATTACTTTCCCCTTTTTGAAAATTAAAAAACAGATGTGATGAAATCAACACAGATAAGATATTCAATATTTTGGGATTTTTTTTTTTTTTTTAGAAATACCAATTAAAGACAAACAAAAAAACAAATAAAAATAAAAACAAACACTTTCTGAAGAAAGTCATATAAGCCGGCAGATCACAACGCAAAACTGTATGTTAAATGATGCATGACAAAGCATTCAATAACGATTCCTCAACCAAAAGAAATTTGAAACTTCCTCTTCCTCCTCCTCCTTTTTCTCTCCCTCCTAGAACTCTCCTTACAACCAACTTTGGAAAGTTCTTTCACAAAGTATGAATGAAAAGTTTGTAGTTGAGATCATATTTTAATGGTTACCTATTACATTTGCCATAAGAATGTAACAATTGATTTGTACCTTTGTCTTTTGAGTGTTATCATTTTAATGACATGCACTCATGACAGAAAAAAAAAAGAAAGAAAGAAACAGGTATAAGAGCACAGCTTGTGGATATTTCAGTCTTTTATCCTAGAATTTACAAAAGATGTCGGTTCCAAGGCTTATTAGAAACAGAAAGCTAAATGAAGCCACTGTTCTACTTGTGTTTCTCCTGCAGCTTTCTAGTCTTTATAGAAAAACTCTGTGAAAAAAAAAAAACAAACAAAAAAAAAACAAAACAAAAAAAAACAAAACAAAAAAAACTTTGTCATTCCTACTTTTCACTCTTTCTCTATTTTCAAACTGCTCACAAAACTATTAGCAAATTCATATTTAAAGCTTGAAAATGCTATTTACCATCTTCCTTTGACTTCTATAATGTTTCCTGAGGCAATAATTCTTTAAAAAATCAACACCAGCTAAAGTGAATTAGAAAAGGGAGAAATATCCATCAGTAAATTTCAACACCTGGTTTGATTCTTAGTCTTTTTGGTGCTTGTGACCAATCCATTTTACAAACTTTTCTCAAATACAGAATCTATATGCAAAAACAGGGAATCAAGTAGAGTCAACAACAGTATTTCTTAAAACTGAGAGATTTCTAATCATACAAACTGTCCATCTGAGCCATCAAATGAAAAGCAAGAAAAAGAGGCTCATCATTAGGCTAAACAACTCATGGAATGATAATGCTTCAAAGTTACAGTGTGTATCTTTGTACACCTGAGAAAGGCTGTAGAATGTATTGACTGAACAGGTGTGTTGACAAGAAAGACAACAAAGAAGAGAACAATAAAATGAACTACTCATGGAATGGTGATTTCATAAGTGCAGCTTAGATGAGGCACAAGGCAGAAAGTATTGGACACCCAGTGAGAATCAAATTCCTTACTCAATTGTAACAATCAAAGTGAGACAAGCTTGCTAACCCTTATACTACATTGAGGGGCCCAAACTACTAGTGGAATGATGACTTTAAAATTATAGAAGGTATCATCAGAAGTAAAATTATATATGGAAATTATACATGATAAGATAAAATTATATATAATTATAAATATGTATATAAAATTATTCTATATAATAAAATTATATATAATAATAATTATATAAATTATATATTATCATATATATATATATATATATATATATATATATATTCTATATTTAATATTTTTTTAAATATTTTAAATATATATATATATATAGAGAGAGAGAGAGAGATATTTATAATTATACATTTTATATTTAATATTTTAAAATATATTTTAAATTTAATATTTTAAAATATATATTATATTTAATATACATATTTTATATTTAATAATATTTTTTTAAAAATTTAATAATATTTTAAAATATATAATTATAAAATTATAGACAAGTATCATCAGAAGTAAAAATTAAACTTGTACATAAAATAATTAAACTTTTACATGGATGCACATTGTGGTGCAATGGCTATTGGTTTGGAACAAGAAATCATAGAGCCGAGTTTGAATTCCAGTTGAATTCGTTGCATTCCCCTATGCCCAAATACCCTTGAGAAAAGTATGAATCCATCACTTCTCAGTCCTGCTATGGGTTAAATAGGAGGACAGATTAGGTTCTATAGCCTTGGTTGGCAACCAGTGTCTAACACTTTCTACTTTGTGCCACATCTAAGCTGCACTTATGAAATCACCACTCCATCAGTAATTCATTTTATTGTTCTCCTCTTCTTTGTCATCTTTCTTGTCACCACACCTGTTCAGCCAGAATGTAATGGCAACCTATTGTGGGAAAGTTTTCTGCCCAGTCAATCAGGTCTCTTTCAAAATATAATCACTCAAGTGTGTATCATGAATGACACTTAACCGACTGACATAAAATCACAGTGTACAGAAAAGAACCTATAAATCTTTGATTTAATGGATTGTTTTCGGATAAGCATTACTAATATTTTTTTTTTTTTTTAAATCAGTTACAGAAAATTCCTAGTATTTCAGCAGTTTTCTTTGATCTCCAGCATCCTTCCTCCTGCTCTCTCTAGCATTCTTTTATTTTCCTCTCAGTAATATATTATCTCTCAATTTCAGTTTCTCTCACACATTCTTCCTCCTACTATATCTCTCGAGACCTTTTTTATTTTATTTTATTTACCAGTCTATGGTGTCCCTTCTCTCAATTTAACTTTCTCTGACATTCTTCCCCTCACTCTCTCCAGCATTCTTTTATTTTCCTGTTGTGACTTTTCTCCTAATTTTACTTTCTCACTGAAAACTCTTCCTCCCTCTCTCCACATTTCCTTTCTCTCGCCTACATTCTTCCTCCCCACTCTCTTTCCCAACATTCTTAGCTGAGTCTCTTGCTCTGACAATCACCCTTTCTGCTTTCTCTCTCTCAGCATTCTTTTATTTTCCTGTAGTGACTTTTCTCCTAATTTTGCTTTTCTCTGAAAGCTCTTCCTCCCACTCTCTCCACATTTCTTTCTCTCGCTACTGACTACTTCCTCTCTCTTTCCCATTCTCTACTTCAGTCACCTCCTGACAATCACCCTTTCACTTTCTCTCTCTCCAGCATTCTTTTATTTTCTGTTGTGACTTTTCTCTAATTTTACTTTCTACTGAAAACTCTTCTCCCATCTCTCCATTTCACTTTCTCTCGCCTACATTCTTCCTCCTCTCTTTTGTATTCTCCTTTGGTCTCTTGCTCAGGCAATGTACTGCTTTCTCTCTCTCCAGCATTCTTTTATTTTCTATGATGACTGTTCTCTAATTTACTTTCTCTCGAAAAACTCTTCCTCACTCTCTCCACATTTCACTTTCTCTCTCGCCTACATTCTTTCCTCCCTCTCTTTCCCAACATTCTCCCTTCAGTCTTGCTCTGACAATCATAACCTCTTTCTCTCTCTCTGGCATTCTTTTATTTCTCTTGTTGACTTTTCTCCTAATTTTTACTTTTTCTCACTGAAAACTCTTTATCCCCTCTCTGCATTTTCACTTTCTCATGCCTACATTCTTCTCTCCACTCTCTTTCCCAACATTCTCCCTTCAGTCTCTTGGCAGGCATTACTTCCCACTTTTCTTTTTCTCTCTCTCTCTAGCATTCATAATTTTCCTGTGGTATTTTCTCCTAATTTTACTTTTTCTCACTTTAAACTCTTCCTCCCTCTCTCCCTGACTACACTTTCTCTCGCCTACATTCTTCCTCCCACTCTTTCCCAACATTCTCCCTTCAGTCTCTTGGCAATGCCCTTTCTTTCTCTCTCTCAGCATTCTTTTGGCCTCCTGTTGGCTGACTTTCTCTAATTTTACTTTTCTCACTGAAAACTCTTCCTCACTCTCTCCACATTTCACTTTCTCTCGCCTACATTCTTCCTCCCACTCTCTTTCCCAACATTCTCAGCAGTCTCTTGCTCTGACAATCACCCTTTCACTTTCTCTCTCTCAGCATTCTTTTATTTTCCTGTTGTGACTTTCTCCTAATTTTACTTTTTCTCACTTTCAAAGCTCTTCCTCTGCCCTCCACATTTTTAACTTTCACCTAGCTACATTTTCTTCCTCCCTCTGCTACTGTTTCTCCCTTCAGTCTCTTGCTCAGCCAATCACCCTTTTCACTTTCTCTCTCTCCCAGCATTCTTTTATTTTTCTAGCAGTGACTTTTCTCTAATTTTACTTTCTCACTGAAAACTCTTTCTCCCCACTCTCTCCATTTCACTTTCTCTAACCTACATTCTTCCTCACTCTCTTTCCCAACATTCTCCTTCAGTCTCTTGCTCTGACAATCACCCTTTCCTTTCTCTCTCTCCAGCCTTTTATTTTCCTGTTGTGACTTTTCTCCTAATTTTACTTTTCTCACTGAAAACTCTTCCTTTCCTCTCCACATTTCTTCTTTCTCTCGCCTACATTCTTCCTCACTCTCTTTCCCAACATTCTCCCTTCAGTCTCTTGCTCTGTGTCTCCCTTTCACTTTCTCTCTCTCCTTGTTCACTATTTTTCCTGCGTGCTTTCTCTGTTTCTTTCTTGCAAATATTGCTTCCTCTCTCCATATTTTTACTTTCTCTGTCTCCATTCTTCCTCCCACTCTCTTTCTGTAACATTCTCCCTTCAATCTCTTGCTCTGACAATCACCCTTTCACTATATCTCTCAACATTCTTTTATTTTCCTGTAGTGACTTTTCTCCTAATTTTTACTTTTTCTCATAAACTCTTCCTCCCTCTCTCCATTTCTTTCTCTCGCCTACATTTCTTCTCTCCTCTCTTTCTTATTCTCCCTTCCAGTCCTCTTGCTCTGACTTAATCCCTTTCCTTTCTCTCTGTTCTTTTTATTTTCCTGTGGTAGCTTTTCTCCTAATTTGCTTTTCTCACAGCTGTTATCCCTCTCCCGTTCACTTTCTCTCGCCTACATTCTTCCTCCCCACTCTCTTTCCCAACATTCTGTGGTCTATTTTCTGACTCAATCTTGCCTAACTTTCTCTCTCTCAGCATTCTTTGTTTTCCTCTTCATGACTTCTCCTGTTTACTTTTCTCCCTAAGCCTCCTTCCTCCCTCTCTCCACATTTCACTTTCTCATACATTCTTCCTCCTCTCTTTTATGGCTCTCCCTTCAGTCTCTTGCTGACAATCCTGCCCTTCTCTCTCTCCAGCATTCTTTTATTTTCCTGTAGTGACTTTCTCCTAATTTTACTTTCTCACTGAAAACTCTTCCTCCCCTCTCTCCATTTCTTTCTCCTTCATTCTTCCTCCCTCTCTTTCCCAACATTCTCCATGATCTCTTCTCCTGACAATCACCCTTTGCTTTCTCTCTCCTCCCATTCTTTTATTTTCCTGTTGCCATTTCTCTAATTACACACTTTTCTCACTGAAAACTCTTCTCCACACTCTCTCCATTTCCTTTCTCTCGCCTACATTCTTCCTCCCTCTCTTTTCCCAACATTCTCAGCCAGTCTCTTGCTGACAATCACCCTTTCACTTTCTCTCTCCAGCATTCTTTTATTTTCCTGTAGTGACTTTTTCTCTGTTTCTTTTTCTCTCGCTCTCCCTCTCTCCGTACTCTCTCTGTCTTCCTCCCTCTCTTTCTTTCCTTCCCTCCATGTCTCTCTCTGACAATCCTGCCTTCCTTTCTCTCTTTCTCACTTGTTCCTGCCCTACCATGGTGACTTTTCTCTCCTGTTTGCCTCTCCTGTCTTCTCCCTCTCTCCACATTTTACACTTTCCGCCTACATTCTTCCTCCCTCTCTTCCCAACAACCTCCCTCCTTCCAATCTCTTGCTCTGTGATCTCTGTCCTTTCTCTCTCTCCAGCATTCTTTTATTTTCCTGTTGTGACTTTCTCCTAATTTTTTTCTCACTGAAAACTCTTCCTCCCTCTCTCCCTTCCTTTCTCTCGCCTACATTCTTCCTCCCTCTCTCTCTCGCTCTCCCTTCGGTCTCTTACTCTGTGTAATCCTTTCACTTTCTCTCTCTCCAGCATTCTTTTATTTTCCTGTTGTGACTTTTTCTCTAATTTTTACTTTTCTCACACAGCTTCTCTTCCTCCCTCTCTCTCGCTACCCTTTCTCTCTCTCTGTTTCTCTCTCTCTGTATTCTCCCTTCAGTCTCTTACTCTGACAATCATTCTTTCTCTCTCTCAACATTCTTTTATTTTTCTGTTATTTCTCTCATTTACTTTCTCACTGAAAACTCTTCTCCACTCTCTCCATTTCTTTCTCTCGCCTACATTCTTCCTCCCTCTCCCCCACTTGTTCCCCTTCAGTCTCTTGCTCTGACAATCACCCTTTCTTTCTCTCTCTCAGCATTCTTTTATTTTCCTGTAGTGACTTTTCTCCTAATTTTACTTTTTCTCACTGAAAACTCTTCCTCCCACTCTCTCCACATTTCACTTTCTCTCGCCTACATTCTTCCTCCCACTCTCTTTCCCAACATTCTCCCTTCAGTCTCTTGCTCTGACAATCACCCTTTCACTTTCTCTCTCTCCAGCATTCTTTTATTTTCCTGTTGTGACTTTTCTCCTAATTTTACTTTTTCTCACTGAAAACGCTTCCTCCCACTCTCTCCACATTTCACTTTCTCTCGCCTACATTCTTCCTCCCACTCTCTTTCCCAACATTCTCCCTTCAGTCTCTTGCTCTGACAATCACCCTTTCACTTTCTCTCTCTCCAGCATTCTTTTATTTTCATCTCTGTGGTGTTCTCTATCTCTATCTCTCTTCCCCTCTGTGATGTCCTTTTCTTCTAATTTCATTTTCTCTTTCTCTCTCTCCCCCATTCTTCCTCTCTCTCAAACATTATTTTATTTTTCTCTCTGTCATGTCTTTTCTCACAATTTCACTTTCTCCAGCATCCTTCCTCTCACTCTCTTTCTCTCATTGGCATCCGCTATCCACCCCACTCATCGTGGCATTTTTTCTCTCACACTCTCTGACATTCTTTCAACTATTTTAAAAATAATTTAATCATCAATATAACAAATAGTTATATAATAAAAATGCAGTATTGATTTTTGCATATCTTTTCTTTAAGTTTTTATATATACAAGAATCCTGTTCACCCTGTATTTGCAAAAACTATAAACAAATCACTTTAAAAAGTTGGAATTTAGCTCCAGAAAGAAATATTTACACATGGCCAGTTGTATGTTGCATGCTCAAGAATAAGAAATACTAAGAATTTATTCTTTGCTGTTAAAAAGGAAAAAAATAAATTTTCTATAAAATATTGTTTACCATGAAGTCCTATAAAATTAAATTAAAGAAATTATTAAACTCCAAAGTAGGGTTTTTCTCAAAGTATTTTTCTAAACAAAGACAATATATAAAGAAACCTACAGAGACAGGAAGGGTAAGCATCTAAATGGTTCTTAGCTCTTAGGAAAGTCAGTTACCAAGAATCCATGCAATTTACCACAAAGTGATATACAATATTGAAAGTAAGGAATCTTATCTATTCAAACAAAGGTGAAAGTATTCAAACTTCTAATAAAACAACAATGGAATACAACACATAAATAAAACCATAAACAAAATATTATACAAATACTCCTCCACAAAAAAAAAAGAGGGATTTTTTTTTCTTTTGAAAGACATCAGGTCAGAAAGCCATAGGTAATTAACCAAAGTACACTTGAATAAATTATATTTTATAATATGGGACGCAAAAACCTATAACCCACAAAAAACTATTTGGGGAGTAAAAGATGGGGAGGAGAGAGAAAAAGTAGGAAAAACTGACAAAAAACATACATCAAACATCATAAGATTCTGAGCAGCTTTTTTCTTTAACTTTGGGAAAATGCATTATATTTTACAATTATCAATCAACAGATATAAAAATTCAGTTAAATTCCAGAAAGAGAGAATCGGTGAATATAAAATATTATCTGTAAAAAAAAAAAAAAAAAAATCCTACTATTATTACAATACTTTTGTCACTTGTATGATATTAAATCTGTTGGATATATTTCAGTGTTTTAGCATTGGAAAAAGTAATTTTTGTGTATTGCAAAATATAACAGAATCTGTTGAATATGAGTGTGAAGTAGGAAGAATATTTGGGAAGCTGTTCATGTAATATGAAAACAATTATAAGTTTCTATCAAAGTTTTATGGCCATCTCAAAAAGAACTTGCAATCAGTGGTTAACTGGGGCAACTAATGGCTTGTAAATTTTAATGCTTCCAAAACAAAACTATTTTTATTTAATCACTACAGAGAATCTTTTCTGCCTGCCATCAGCATGGCTGATGCTAACCTCTAAGGTATCAACTCTTTCTGCATTCTTGGGCTCACACATTCCACTGACATGTAGTGGAGTGATTATATTAAATCTATTGTTCAGTCTACAGCCAGGAAATTTGGCTCACTCTGTCAAGTCAAACAATTCTCATCAGAACCCTTCATGCACATTTATAAATCTTTCATTCGTCAATGCATTGAATATTGCTGCCCCTGTTGTATATCTTGAGATTCTTAATAAAATTCAAAGGGTCTGCAATATAATTAATTCTTATCTGGCATCTCAATTTTAGTCACTGTCTTAGTGTCATCATATTGCTTCCCTTTGTCTTTTCTACAACAATTTTCATAAGAATTGTTTTGATGAGCTATTTTCATTAATGCATCAACTGCATGAATCTGAGAATGCTATAAGATTGGCAATTAGGTCTCACCATTTTACTTTTGAACTAGCTAGATGCAAGCATCAGTTCTATTCTATAGTTTCTTTTCTCACACTTCTCACCTGTGGAATTCCAATCTGATTTCTTGCTTCCCTGCCAACTACACTCTTCAAAAATTTAAATGCAATGACAACTGCCATCTTTTGCCTTTTTAAATCTTGTTCCTTTTCCTTACTATTCTTGACTAAAGTCTTCTCATTCTCTTTCACTTCCTGTAACCACCTGCATATTAGTGGCTTTGCTTGAGGTGAAATGATTAAAAAATATATATATATTTTTATCAAATTTAAATAAATACGCAAAGAACACATTTTTTGTATTCATTCATATTTCAAAACCAGCAAAAGAAAGAAAATTTACTTTCTATAATGTCAAGAATGGAAATTTTCTTTCCAAGGGTTGTTTGGGCTAGAAGAGTTTGTTTTACTATTACCACATTATGAACAATCCATTACAGAATGCTCTATCTAAATTAGGATAAAATAACTAATAATGCATCGGCTCAATCAGTATATTAGAGTAAAACTGATTTAATGTCCTTCAGTTTAAGGAATATCATATTTAAGGAACTAGTCGTAAATTTCACAAACTTATTTTTATTTTTAAAAAACAAAAATTTACACTATTTACATTATTCGGACTACTGTCCTCATCTTTGTTATTTTACAACATTTCAGCCGTTGTACACTTCGGCCTTCTTCAGGTGCTATGAATTTTTAACCAAACTATTACAATCACTGGGGTATATTATTCTCATTTTTTGCATGAAGCCACTTCTGGTAGTAATGAGTTATCTCCCTTTAACTTCAACTCTCTAAGTTATTTGTTCACCACTGTGGTAGCCTGGTATTGAACTTACAACTCTTTGGGTCAAGTCACTGGAACTAACCAACATCTATATCCTAAGTTGGTTAGTTCCAGTGACTTGACCCAAAGAGTTGTGAGTTCAATACCAGGCTACAGCAGGGGGTGAACAAATAACTTAAAAGGAGATAACTCATGATTACCAGAAGTGGCTTTGCACAAGGAACGAGAATAACATCGCAATAAAGGGTTCAGTTCGAAATTTCTAGCACCTGAAGAAGTGCTGAAATGTTGTAAAAAAAGACTATTGTCCTCATCTTTGTTGTCAAATTAATGTAAATAGTGTAAATACTACCTCATCTCAGAAGTATAGACAAATAACAAAAATTAAGGTGAGAATAAATCATTCATTGAGTCCATGTTAAATTACTTGGTACATTTCAATCTTGTTACCTCTAAAAGAAAAATCTTGTAGATTTCAACTATATTTAAAAAGAATTTTCACTATAAACAACAAACCCTACTTGGAGAAAGATACTCATTGCAATGTTTTGGGTTGTTTCATATGTAGCTATGGTCACTTACTTGGAGGTCCTTGAATGAGGGCACTGACAAAATTTCTCTTTTGAAAGGAATGATTCTAGTACATGGGTGTGCAAATAAAGTTTTATCTCTTCAAATAGATACTCATTCAAATCAATTTTCATTCTGTGTGTCACCTTCATCATCATTCAAATTAATTTGTTAGGTACTCTTTAGATTTCAAAGGTCTTTCATAAATTTTGTTTTAATAATGGTCAGAACCATTTTATTTATTTATTTTTGCTTTTCATGTCTTGTATTTGCTCTATTAAATTTTGAAATTTTATCCAATGATCATTAGCAAAATTCCTACACATTGTCTTCTGATCTACAGAATGTGCTTCTTCATTATGAAATAAGGGATTTATTGGATTTAAAGAACACTCTTCACAATTAGTTCTTTACATTGAAATTTTACTTTACTATTATTTTTCTTTTTCTTAAAGTTTTGGTGAAGATAACAGATTGTTTGCCTGATGAAGACTGAAGAATGAATCAGCTGAAACACTGTAGAAACAAGAAGATCAAGACATTTAATAATTCTTCAAATGGTTAAAGATATTTTCATATGCAGGTTAAGGTTAAAAATACAAAAAAGGGAGAGAAAAAATTTTTGGAATAGACTGTTTAACAAAAAACTAATCCGTTTATATTAAATGAGTTTATATGTGTTGAGGAGATGAAAACAAAAAACTAGTTCATTATTACAGGGAAATACTGACATGGAATCTCAGCTGACCTCAAGTGGAATGACTACATCGAATCTATAGCTACATCGACTGCTACGAAGGTTGGATCACTATGTTGGGCCAGGAAATTTTTCTCATCAGAATCAATCTTGCATATATACAAATCCACCATTCATCTGTGCATTGAATATTGTTGCCATATCTGGTTGGGTACCCTTGCTATTCATCTCTGAGCTTTCAACAAAATCCACAGGAGGATCTTCAGTGTAATAGATCCCAATTTAGCAGCTCAACTTCAGTCACCACCTATACAATTTATTTATGCAACTTGATTGGCAACCAAGTCCAACCTCTTTTACCATCAAAACAGTCAAATGTAACGACCACCTCTACTCTATCAGTTTCTTTTCTCGCACTTCACACCTGTAGAACTCTATATGTACTTCCCTGATAGCTACAATCTCTAAAAGTTTAAGTGCAACGTCAATTGCCATCTTTTATCGCCTTGATTCCCATCCTTTTTCAGACAACCCCTGGACTTTGTACTCCTTTTTTTCTGCTCTCTTCCCACTGTAACCCCCCTGTGCACCAGTAGTGATACTGCCTTGCTTGGGAGTGAAATAATTATAAAAAAAAAAATAAAAAATAAGGGGCTCCAGTTTCATGTGGAGGGAATGAATTGTTTGGTAAAAGATAATACAATCAAGTCTTCATCATTGAGTTGTATTGTAATATTAAATAAAACAGCAGATTATTGAAAACCAAAAAGTGATGAAATTATATAAAAACACAAGTTATTTTTTAGAAATAAGAAACTGGAATGAATCATGTACTGGAATTAATCATATTTTGAGAACATATATATATATATATATAAAAACACACTTTCCTAGGTTGATGGAATGACTTAGAGTTTGGTGCGTTATGCAATCATCAGGTGCATATTACAAACTTTCAGTTTGTAATATGCATCTAATGATTGCATAATGCATGAAATTCTAAATTGTGCCATCAATGTAGGTCAATACATTTATTAATATATATATATATATATATATAATTTCTATATATAGAAAGAGAGAGAGATGGAAAATAAATAAATGTACTGTTTAATTAATAAATATTAATATTTTTAATTTATTTAAACATTTTTACTTAATACTTATATTTGCATAGATATTTTTCTTTATTATTTAAATAGTATATTTATTTAATAATGAAAATTTATTTCTACCCATCTATATATATAAATATACTGTTTAATAAATAAAAGCAGAGCATCTGGTCTAATATATAAAATAGGAAAAAGATTTATAAACATTTCCTATTTATTCTAACATTTCATTTTTATTAAAGCTTCATTGAGAATAAAATATGGAGGAGAGAAAGAAAAACAAAAAGATAGAGAAAAACACATTCCTGTACTTTTAAGTTTTGTGTTTGTTTTTCAATGGTAAAGCAGGTTTCATGTGTTCATTCTGTCTTGTCAAGCAACATCCGTGTGTATAATTTATGTATCATAATTCTAGTTTGTCTATGCAGGATTTGGATGATGTAGATTAGTGTGTTTCAAATAGGCATATTTATTTATGTTTGGTGGTTGTCTGTATGTTGATTTAGGGACATTTATGTAACTGAATTACTTTCTCTTTCATATTACGTTCTCTGATGAAGCTTTAATAAAAGCAAAGCATATTAGATTGTATCCTATTTGTTTCTCATCCAATCATTTTATCAGATTCTAATCTATATTTGATCCCAATTCATAATAAATATCAATCTTTTTTCTTTACCAGTAACACGGGGAAACAAATGTATATTTATTAATATATAATTTATAGCTCTTTTATATTACAATGGGGACTTTTTTTTTTATTAACACAAGCACTCTCTCTCTCTCTCTATATATATATAGAGAGAGAGAGCAGTAATAAATGCAAAGAAAAGATTTGGTAAGTAATCCCAATGGATCCTAGTAGTATTAGATTAACTATTACAAGTGATCCCAACAGAGAGCTCAATGTAAATGTATATTTACAGAACAAATATTTATTCCACATATAAATTCATTGGGAGAATAGCCATTTCAACAGGATTTTAAAACCTATTCATTGCTCTATTTTTATATTGAACAGTGTTTTAAATTAATATTTTGAACATTGCAATTATTTTCTTCATTCTTATTCATTTGGCTATATATATATATATATATATATATATATATATATATAAAATAACTGATATGAAATAAATTAAAAGGTAATATGTGAAAACTGGTTGGACGGTTGAAATTTTATTTGGTTGCTAACTTTGTTCCGTAAGAATATCATCAGAATAACTGAAAAGCTAAGAAAAAATTCATACCATGGCAACCTTGCTACTTAGAAACGTTGTGGTTAATTTGAAAGTTTAACAGTCAATCAAAATTGAAAATAAATATCTGTAAACAAATCAATGAGATTTGTACATAAAATGTTAAAATAAAATGATTATATATGTGTGCATGCATGTGTTAATGAAAGAAATGACAAGAGAAAAATTGTTTATGCCAATGTTTTTTTGTTCCTTGGGGAACTTTATCAAAGTTACATAGAATCTAAATACATTTATCAATATATATATATAAGTTGAATTAAATGATAAAAACAGAGCATCTTCCCAAATATGAGTATCCATTAAAAATAAGGTTTAAACAAGCAAATTAAAAGTATAAGTATGGCTATAAGAGTGTGTGTGTATATATATATATATATATATATATATATATAGTTAAGTGAATAAATATACATATGAGGGCACACACATGTATATTATTATTATTCAGGTGTTAATAAAACTGTGTTTAGTGAAGTATAAACAGAGCTATTTTATTATATATATATATATATATATATATTGACCTACATTGATGGCACAACTTAGAATTTAATGTATTACGTAATCATCAGATGCATATTACAGATTGAAAGTTTGTAATATGCACCTGATGATTGCATAACGCATGAAACTAGGTCATTCCATCAACCTCTCTGGCATGTACGCATCACTCAGTAATGGATTAGAGCACTCTGGCTATTGGGTGGGTATAATGACAATATATATGCTAAAAAGTCTGCCTTCTTCTACCGAACGCCCATAGCCCTTATCAAAGTTATCAGAGCTACATAGAATCTAAATACATTTAATTCAGCAGTTAGTCCTTTGTTAGTTTTTTTTTTTTTTTTTTTTGTTATTACTGTATCAGGTGCTTGGGTTAGCTTTGTCACTTTGAACAAGAAATTGATATTTTTTCCCTACTCTTGAAGTTTGTATCTGATCTACTGTTTTTTTCTTTTTTAATAATTATTTCACTTCAAGTAAGGCAAAAATGCCACTGGTGCACATGGGGTTACAGTGAGAGAATAAAAACAGTACAGGGAATGTCAAAGAAAATATAAGAGATGGATAGGACTCAAGTAGATAAAAGATGCCAATTGGCGTCGCATTTAAACTTTTGGAGATTGTAGCAATGAGGAAAGCAAGCAAATGGAAATGAGTTCTACAAACAGGGAGTGCGAGAAAAGAAACTGTTAAAGACGGTTACATGTAACTATTTCAACAGTAAAAGATGCCAATCCAGTAGCACAAGTAAATGTGGTTGAGGAACCAAGGCAAAAAAAGATTGTCAGAGCAGTTACATTGAAAAATACTTGTACAAAAGACATATCACATCGGTGAAAAAGCCACATCAGAGTGTATTTTTGGCCACCAAATGTAGCCGGAAATTTCCCCCAGAGTTTGATGAGAGCACAACAGATTAAGAGACTTGGAAGGATTTGGACTTGCCAAAGAGTACATGGCCAACTGTTGTGCACTTGAATTTAGAGAGAACTCCAGGGCTAGATTGTCATCACTTCAGATGCAGCCAAAAGCAATTGTAGAAACTTCAATGAGAAACCTGCATTTATACACCAAAGTAACATGGTGAAAAATTACTTGTATATAAATAAAGGTTAGTAAATAAAATTTCTATAATTTCTTTGGTAAAGTTCTTCAAGGAATGAAACATTTTGATAGAAAAGGTTTTTGTCTTGTCATACAAGGCCCAATGGCCACACAAGGTAAAGAGTTACTGAAGGTGTTTGTTGTGTGAGCAGTAAGGGCTGCAGTTTACTCCTAGACTTTAAGAGATTAACATTGATCAGGAAAGCATCCTCTTGGGATTTTGTTCCACAAAACAAGTTTTTGCTATGTGGATGGAGCTTACTCCTTACTAGGAACATGAAAAGAATGGGAGTGGTTCGCTACAATGTACACAGCATGGCAGGTCTTTGCTGAGAGAGTTAGAATTGAAAGAACTAAGGTAGCTCATCTGAACATGTTACATGGAAATAGCAATAGAGTAGGGGCAAGACTTGCAATGTTTTGTCTGAGGGGGAGGTTTTGTAAGGTGGAAAATAATTTATCAGCCTCAAGGCTGTGAAGACGATTTTAGACTATCAAAACAGGAAAGAGAAGATTGGGCGGCTTTAGCTCAGACATAGCAGCAATCCTCGATGTTTGACCTCATCTGGCTCTTTTAAAGATAAAGCATAGCAGGAGGTGCCTGGTACTGGAAAATCCAACACCTGTTGAACATTTACAAAAACCAAACAATGGATCTAAACCCAGTTAGATGGTACATAGTACAATTTAGTAGAGGTAACAGTGATGTATATAACAAGTCATGTTCTAGACATTCCTGCACAACTGTCAACTCATGAAATTAAGAACAACTCAATCAGCCATCCAGAAAATTGGATTATTACCAGGAAACTAAATATCAGCTCCAATGCATCAGAAATAATTTTTGCAAAATTGAGTTCTCAAAATCTGTATCAAGTGGGTCCTACAGATTTTCACCACAGAAAAAAATAAATAAATAAATAAATAAAAATTAAAAGCCAAATGTAAGTTTGTGAAAACCTGTTAAAGCAGGCTAAATGAGGTTGGAGGTGACAATTTCCTGTCAACAAATATTGAACAATTTTCCATCAGGCCATGAGACTGGACCTGACAGTTTGTTGTCACATGCTGAACCACTACAAGGCTGTTGAACTGCCAGGAGGTTGAAGGTGATAATTTCCCATCAAGACCAGTTGAACAACTACAAAGCTGCAGGTGACAAGTTCTTGTCAATACCAACTAAACTGTCATGAGGCTGGAGGCGATGATTTCCAGTTAGGATCAGCTGAACTGCCATGAAGCTAGGTGACAATTTTATGTTAGGACCTTTTGAACCACCATGAGGCTGGAGGTGACAATTTCCAGTCAGGACCCGTAGAACCACCACAAGTCTGGAGGAGATGAGATGTAGCACCACCACTATAAAGTGGAATCAAAATAACATTTCATGTATTGACACCATATAAATTCCTCAAAGAAATAGATCCAAGCATAGCCATCATTGGACAAAGTGATGTGTTCTGTCTTTTGAGATAGGAAAGACATTATCCTCCTGGATTTCCTGGAAGCAGAATAAACCAGCAACTCTGACAGTTATGTTGTAACTTTTAGATACATGCATGCAAACACTCACACACACAAATATTACCATATCATACCTACATATATTACCAACCAATATCAGTAAAAATTTTCAGATACACTTAAATTTATAATAATATTTTCTTTTTATTAGGAATATTTAAAATTAATTTCTTTGTAAAGAAATATCTATATAATAGTAGTTACTGATATTTTATATATAATGATCTCCATGCATTGTAAGAAAGAATTAATTTAAATACAAAAACAAGTTGTTGTGTGATGGTGTAACAATCTTAGGAGTTGCCAAAAAATTTTAAAAAATAAATATGTTGGAAAGAGATCAGGGAACAATTAAAAAAAATAAAGAAAGCCAAATCGCTGACAAGATAGGAACAAAATAAAACAACTGGCCTTAAGAATTTGACAAAAAGAAGTTTCAGAAAAATTAAAAACATAATTAGCAAGAAAAATAAAGTGGACTGACGAGTAAGAAAATATCTGAAGAATCTGGTGTTGCAAATGTAAACAAAGAGTAAAGATGTATAATATGAAGAATATCCACTATAAAAATCAAGAACTTACTATCTCAAAGTAAATGTCACAAAAAAAAAAAAAAAATATTGTTGTCCAAGGAAGTACAGAAAAATTGGTTTCTCAACAGTGATTCTTAGTGATGAAAGTAAAACTACATTGGATGGATTTGATGGCTGAGTTGGGTCTTTTACAGAAAGGATCAGGCGAAAGAACACAAAAAACAAGATGAAGATGGAGTAATGTTTTCAGCCACATGCTGTAACCAATAAAGTCATGGAGCTCTTCGAATTTGATGATGTTGTCAAGATAAATGCAGAAAATTATTGGACTAGACATTTTTTTAATCATATAGGTCACAACCAAGAAGCTTTAAGCTAAAATGTATATTCCTGCCTTTTCATATACTACAAAGTTAGTTATTGCCCACCTTGCCATAAAAATTCCAAATACATCAAATTAATAGAATGGTCCTCAGGCACTCCAGATATTAGTGCAATAGAAAACTTGCGGTCCATCATTTATAGAGATGTATATGAGAATGAAAAACAATATTCAAGCAAAGCAGATTTCTGGGAAGAATAACAACTGTTTAAACATTTACATTATTAACACAATATACCTGAATAAGTTGTTTTATTTTACATATTAACATGGCTTTGTTGTCATTCTATAACTTTCATCAATCTTTCATTTTTTTATGGCTTGTATCTTTTGAATTTATTTCTAAACAAATGTTCATGTTTCTGTCTAATAACACTGGACATCTCAAAACGCAAGTTAATCGATATTTTTTTTTTTTAATAACTGTGACTATTTTAAGATGAAACTCATACAACGTATTTACTCACATAAACATATCCTGAAATGTTACTAATATTGATTGATTAAAATCAAGACAATTGTGAAAACATTGATTTTCTTGATAAAATCTGACTAAGTATACACACACAAGGTGCCCCCACCCACAAAATTTACATTTTGTAGCCAATTCTTGCTCAACTGATCTCAAATTTTAACAAAATGTGTAAAAATTAAATTGACTGTGCAGACTTATGTCAATGAGAATCTATCTAGAAGATGGATCAGGTGTGCGAGTGATGACAATGTACCAATGAAATGGCCATCACGTTCACCTGATTTGACATTCTGTGATTTTTTTTTTTCTATGAGGCTATGTAAAAGGACAGGTCTATATCTACAATCACGGAGGTGCTGGAGATTGTTATGCAAGACATGCCGCAGTGTGTTTGGCAGAAGCTGGAGTACTGTCTTCATGTGTGCCATATCACAGGTAGTGCACATATTGAAGATTTATGAAATCTACATCCCTTTGAATATCATTTTCAAATTTTGATAAATAGATCTTTTATTGTTCAACTTGAAGCCTATTTAATTTTGTTTACCTGAGACGTGTAGTTACTGAGATATTCACATTTTAAAGTGATGTCACTTTCTTGGGGACAGCCTGTATATATACAGAAATCCATTGATTAAATCTGCATTCAATTAAAGTGTTTTGGATTAGTGCGGTAAAATATTCTTGTTTGACCATAGTAATTGAAAATTGATATTTTCGTGGTTATTGATGTATACATCAGCCACACTAATTAAGGGATTCCTGTATATATTTACCATATAATTCCATTGTTTGAATTATTGTGCACATCTTTATTGTCATAACATTGTTAATATGACAATAAAGATGAGGACAACAGTTTGAAAGAAAAATGAATGGATCTAAGTCAAATTTTGATTTCCAGGTATCGCTATCAAATAAGTTTTTTTTTTTTCGTAAACTGAATTTTGAAAGCTAAATAAGTCCCCTGAGTAAATGGTATCATGGCTGAGATTAAGAACTACAATTATACCTACTTAGAGCCAAACCCAAAGCAAAAACTAAAATAAAAGGGCGGAAAAAATACAGACAGAGGCAGATAAACAGACACACACACAAACATCTTGCTTTATATATATATATATATATATATATATATATATATATTTTATCAATTTTCTGCACTATTGTAAGAACTGCAACCTTGAAACTTCTGAATATCATTTCTTATGTCTTTGTCTATGAGTGTATCAAATTTGATTAAAATTGGACCATTCCTTCTATAACCGATTTTTTCGATTATCGATTTTCGATATTTATCAGGAGTACCTCGACACAAAACCTAGTTAGGAACACTCGCAGACACTTATAGTACAACTGTGTAAATTTTCAAGAAAATCGGTTTAGCCGTTTCAGAGTCTATAGGTAACGGACACACACACACACACACAGTTCCATTTATAAATAAGTTTAGATGAATTCCATATTATAAACTTATTTCTTTCCAGCTTAGCTTTAAAATGTTCCAGCATCCAGGTTTGCATATAAAAGCATTACGCATACAAACATCAAGGAAGACATAATCTGAATTATAAGAGAAATAATAATAGTTCCTCAAAAAATTACTAAAAGAAATAAAGAATGCTAGACAAAATATTATCCATAAAATATTTGGTTTCTGCAAGAAAGACAATGGTTCCAAAAGGTTAATGTAACAATCACAGCCTTACTGTTATAGTATTTTACTTGACTCTTATCGTTAACTATTGGCAAGAATTTAAAACTATAAATTCAACCTTGATTTGTGAACAACAACAACAAAAAAAACAAAAAAACAAAAAAAAAAAAACAGAAGTTTTTTTATTCATTTTTTGACTTGTCTGTCATTTGATTTTGCTATATGAGTTGTTTTTATTACTAGTGTGAAATAAAACAGTGTTATCACACTAATAATGCAAAACCAATGTTATAATAGTTAAGTGCCATACATGATACATGCTTTGGGCGATCATGTCTCAAAAGAGACATGACTGACTGGGCAGAAGATTATCCCGCAATAGGTTGCTACTGCTTTCTGTGGTAGACTGGTTGCCAGCCAAGGCTATAGAACCCAATCTGTCCTATTATTTAACCCATAACTGGAGGGAAGAGACGAATTAATACCTTTCCTAAGGGTATTTGTACATAAGTGAATGCAAGGAATTCAACTGTAATTATAATAGTACTAGTGTAAAAAAAAAAAAACTATTACAATACTATTAGCGTTAGCAAAATAATATAATACTACTACTACTGTAAAAAACAAAAGCAATGTTATATTACTAGTGTAAAAGCAGTGTTAGAATACTACTAGTGTAAACAAAATAGTAGTATAATACTACTAGTGTAAACAAAATAGTAGTATAATACTACTAGTGTAAACAAACTAGTAGTATAATACTACTAGTGTAAACAAACTAGTAGAATAATACTACTAGTGTAAACAAAATAGTAGTATAATACTACTAGTGTAAACAAAATAGTAGTATAATACTACTAGTGTAAACAAAACAAAAGCAATGCCATAATATCCCTAGTGTAGAAATACTGTGTTGGAATACTACCATAAGATGGTAGCTATCTGACTAACTTGAATACTGGTTAGCTTTTGTAATATAACTGGTAAGGCACTATCAGAGTAACACAGTTGTACAAGTATAAGGATACAAGTTCAAATAATAAGTGAATACTTTATTCTTTAATGATTGTTTGTTATAGAATAAATGTTTAAAAAATGATAAACAAGCTATAATAAAAAGAAGCAACAAGATGTAAGAAAGAGGAATGAAAGATTTATGTTTCATCAGAATATTTCAGACAACTTAAGACTACAGGAAAAATTTGTACAAGTGAGATCAAGGTCACAAAGAGAATGAGCAGAAACTGATGCAATCAGTTTTTCCCAACTAGAAAGCATAAACTACAAATCAGTTTGTTAACACTACGTTCATTTGCTACAACCAAGTTGATATGACTTGGGTGTTTGAAAGATTGCAAAATGAATAGATTAGTAAAAATAGCAATATAGATTTCAGCTACTTCCCAATAAATTTCATTGGTCAATTTTTCATATGGAAATGAATTCAATAGAATTACTCTGAGGTTTAAACTAAAATGATCATTACTGTGTGTCCAGTGAAAATTGATATGACTACATATCAATTAGGATATGATCTAAAGCAATATACCTCAATCATTATGTCCACCAAACCCTAGGGTCCCAGAAGAGGTCGCCAGACGTTCTGCTAATGCATATTGGAGTAATTTTTGTTCAATTTTAGATTTGTAATTTTACTATATACATATGACATATTGTTGGAAAATCCTTGGTTATTATAAAATATAAAAGAGATAGATAACAATAATCATATGTAATAATTTTTATGCAGTGGTTCCCTGAGACATGAAAGTTATTTTGAGGGTTCCACAAAGTTAAATTGGTTGAGAAACCCTTATCTAGAGTATTATCTGTTCCACACAAGTGACAGTTTTGTGTTGAACAGATGATAAAATAAATGTTATAATATTGAAAAACTTACTTTACATTTATCACAACCAAATCATTTTTAATAATGTTTTTTTTCAATCTTCTATTTAATGTAACTGCAAAAGAGCACATTTATTTTTTTTTTAAGTCATTCCACCCGAATCAAGGCGGGACTGCCATTAGTGCACAGATGGTTACAGTCAGAGAAAAGACTGAGTACAGGGGATATTAAAGAAAGGATAAAAAAATGAATAGGTTTCAAGTAGATAGATGGCAATTGATGCTGCATTTAAAATTTTTGAAATTGTAGCTATCAGTGAAGCAAGTAAATGGAAGGGAGTTCCATAGATGGGAAGTGCAAGAAAAGAAACTGTTGGAGTAGAAGCGGTAGTTACATTCAATTATTTCAATGGTAAAAGGGTGGGACCTAGAGGCTAATCGAGTAACACACTTAAATTCACGTGGACAGAGTACCAGGAAAAAAAGCTCATCACAGCAATTGCCATGAAAATATTTGTAAAAAAGGCAAAGGGAAGCCACGTTACATCAGTGAGAAAGTGACTGAAGTTGAGATGCCAAGTCAGGATTGATAACATTGCAGATCCTTCTTTGGATTTTGTCGAAAACCTTAAGATGACTAGCAGAAGCACTGGACTAAATATGGCAACATTATTCAATACACAGACGAATAATAGATTTATAAATGTGCAAGATGGACTCTGACAAAATAATAAATATGAAGCATGAAAATAACTATTGGATAAATACAAAATCCTGAACTGCTCAAGAGTTTTTTGATTTAATAAGAAAAAAGAGAATTATTATTAAAAAGCAAGAACAATAAACCAGTAATCAATAAGACAGTGGATAACAATTCATATTGCATTTAAATTTTTGAAGACCAAAGTTGGCTGGAAAGTATGGAGCTGGAAGAAAGTTCTACAAACAAGAAGCACAAGAAAAGAAACTGTTAGCATAGAATTTAGGGTTACATTTAGCCAGTTCAACTGTAAGCCCCTATATATTCCCTTTTATTTTTTTTTCATTAAATCAGTGTGTCTGGTGTGCCTTTTTTCCTTACAATAAAAACTGAGTAATCTTTTATTTATGAAGTATTGGCTGGGCACAATACATATGTGCTAACTAAGGAACAAACTGAACTATAACATTTTTAAAACACTAAATCTAACAAATATTATAGGACTGATGTAGTGATATTTTAGAGGAGTTCGTATATTATACATGTAGTAAGCCAAACATAACTTCCTTTGACCAACTTAGGCATTGAATTCATATCACAGAGTAGAATATACATTCACAAGTATAAATTGATTTTCTATAGGCCACTTAGATGTGGCACAAGGCCAAACGTATGGGTACCCAGTGAAAATTGAACTCACTACTCAGTTGTAATAGGTTCTAGTGATACAAGCTAACACCACATTGAGATGACCAATTCACAGATATAAAAATTTCAACTTTAAAAATGAGATAAAACCTAAAAGAAACAAAGACATGAGAAACTCTACAAGAGATAAACAATAATAGAATAAATCAAGAAAATAGATCACCAAGATTACATCAGAAATAACAATAAGTAATATCTGTAAGGTTTAATTTATGTACATATTCACAAACAGAAAAAAAAATCTTTTTCAGTATGTTCTGAGACCAAAATAGTAAAAAATGAAATTTGTTTGCCATTGGTAAGAAATGATGTAAATTGATGGTCCCCTTCAGACTCACATTATAATCATGTTATTTCACTGACATTATAATTAGTCTAACCATGAGCTTCCTTGGCCTGTAGATCAGGATCAAAGTGTAGTATCTGTTCTCAGGTACTCATTTCCTGCTTGCCGGCCTGAAAGCAATGATCAGCTAAGACTAGCTTTGTACCCAGTTACTATGTAAGCAGGTGCTGGGTGATCTTTAACCAATGGCCTGAGGGCTCAGGTTTCCCACTTTAGAAAATGACCTTGTGTCACAACCTGCTCTAGTGGGGGAGTAGAGTAAATGTCAAGTGTAGTATCTGTTCTCAGGTACTCACTTCCTGCTCTAACTGCCTACAGCATTTGCCACCTGGTGGCGGGTAATTAAGTTTTGAAGGCAATGACCACCTTTGATATGCTAAAACTAACTTTACGCCCAGTTACCAAGGAAGCAGAGGCTGGGTAATCTTTGACCAGTGGCATTAAAAAACTGACCTTGTGTCACAACTTGCTCCAGTCAGGGAGTAGGGTAAATCCTGAATAGTGGCTCAGATTGCGGAATCGGATAGCTAAGTTTGAATTCCAGGATTGGGAAAGGTATGAATCCATCTTTTTCTCCCCCAAGCTATGAGTAAAATAGTAGGACAGACTATAGCCTTGGGTAGAAACCGGTTTAGGAGAAAGAAAACACTGAATTCAAACCAATCTGGAGAGGATTGAGCTCTGTCAGGTTGTCGTTCCCCAAAAAAAAACACTTTATGTGGTGCTCCTAGAACTTTAATGAGTCATGGGATATCTGGATCTGGATAATTAATTTTGAATTCTTACCTCTCATACAGATGTTCATTTTGGATGTTAACAATATGCAAACTGTTGTGATATAAACACTGCTTCTGTATATAATTATAAGCTTGAATATAAATCTGGTTAGCTGAATGAAAATGTCAACAAGTTTTCAAGATTGTTCATTCCAACAAAAGATGTTTCAAAAAAATGGATGTTGGATATAAAAAATCTCCAGAACAGTCACAGAGGAAACAAGATGGAGAAAGACCTAATTTTGCACTAAAACATGCAGAAAGTTTTTATTAAATGGTCTGAGGGTGATTATAATAGTGACTTATTAAGTTACAAATCTAACTTATAAATCCCGAAAATCGAAAAAAATCGGGTTATAGAAGGAGTGGTCCGATTTTAATCAAATTTGATACACTCATAGACAAAGTCATAAGAAACGATATTCAGAAGTTTCAAGGATGCAGTTCTTACAATAGTGCAGAAAATCGATAATAGATATAAAAGGCAAGATGTTTGTGTGTGTGTGTGTCTGTTTATCTGCCTGTATGTCTGGTAGAAGGAGTGGTCCAATTTAAATCAAATTTGATACACTCATAGACAAAGACATAAGAAACAATATTCAGAAGTTTCAAGGTTGCAATTCTTACAATAGTACAAAAAAATCGATTATTTTTATATATATATAAAGCAAGATGTTTGTGTGTGTCTGTTTATTTGTCTGTATGTCCTTTATACAAATCCACAATTTTTATCCAATTCTCACCAAATTTCACACAAATATTCTTTAGGCTGAGTCTGAGCTTCAGGACCATGGATTAGTTTTAAAGCTTTCATTACACCCGAGCAACACCGGGCTATACTGCTAGTAAATAAATAAAGCATCATCATAGTTATGTTTTTTTAATAAGGCAGGACCAGAATTAATCTTGCACAAAAGTAAGGTGGTTGCTATCTGACAGAAGAGATTAGTTTACCTCTCCACAAAGTTGTCAACATACTGAGACATATCATTATAACTTGAGGCAATGTTTTACAAGACCAGGTGCTCTTCCAACATGGTAGTCCAAGTACACTGAGGACTTTTATCGAGACACCATCTCTAGGTAGGTTACCATTCAAGGCTTCAAACCCCATTCTAGTCTTCTGTCTTTTCTACAAATATTTTCATGGCAACTGTTCTGACAAGATTTTTCCCCTTGTGCCCCAACCACATGAATTTAAGTGTGCTACTAGATTGACATCTAGGCCCCACCCTTTTACTGTTGAAATAGTTAAATGTAAAGACCACTTTTACTCAAACAGCTTCTTTTCTCACATTTCCCACTTGTGGAACTCCCTTATAGCTACAATCTCCAAAAATTTAAATGCAATATCAACTGCCATCTTCTATCTTCTTAAATTCTGTTCATCTTTCCTCAATATCCCCTGTACCCTGTCTTATCTCTCACTGTAACCCCCTGCACACTAGTGGCAGTTCCACCTTTCTTGGGGGTGAAATCATTAAGAAAAAATAAACAAATAATATATACTATTCTTTATTATATGAGAAAGTGAAAGAACAGATGGATTAAAAACCTACTGTTCATTGCATTTACTTTTATGGAAAGTGCTCAATACTGAGTAGAGTTTAATATTGTAATTTTGTTATTACATAGGTTTATAAAAGCATTATATCACTACACAAAAATTAATTGTTTCAGAACAACATTGTTTTTTGGGTGATATTTTAAAACAAATAGTGAGAATTATTTATTTTGAAAAATATAATAAATTCAGGGTTATTTAGTAAGTTAAGGAGGGGTGGTTGAAGGAAGTTAAATTATATTATTATGGGTGTGTCTGTATTACTCAATCAAAAGTGAGAATTAAGTTTAACTATAAAGTTGAACATTTAGGTCATATGAAGGTGACACTTTTTATCTGTCTGGAAAAGATACATATTAGGAACATATTATTCAGATATGTAAGTGGTTTTGGACAACAGGTCAGGTTTTAAATTTTTGGAGAAAATAATTTTTATACTACTGAATTTGTTAAAGGGGCTAAATTGTTTCAGTTAAAATTTAAATTATATATTTATGGTATACAAAGGTATACTGGAGTTATGAAAAGCAAGTATTGTGTAGGTCATTAATTGTTAATAAAATAATTGTTTTGTAATATTAGAGCATAAGTTATAAATGAGCATTATAACTAAATTTTACAGTGAAATATTTACACTGTTAACATAATACTGTTAATTCATTTCTATGGTTTAGTAGTTCTTTATTTTTAGGAAACTGTATAATATGCAGCTTTTCATTCAGGCACAAAGGGCAAATGTCACAGAATGATTTACAGATTCTTGTTTTTTCAGAATTTTCTATTTTACCTTGGGAGTTTTATTCATTTACAATTTATATATATATATATATATATATGTGTGTGTGTTGAAGTTCATCTGTGCTTAGACAGGTCTTATATCTCATGAATGGGTTGGCAATTTGACAGGTCTTCTACTTTCTAAAGTAGTACTATTCCAATCATTGAGAAATCTGGTCTTAAAAGAATAACCCAAGGTGCATATTAGAATAGGCTGTATAAAGATGCTGGTTAGAAGCTATGTCCATTGGTACAGGACATTGAGAAATATGTAATAAATGCTGGTTACACATTTCCAAATACACTTGTCTGCTTAAACAATAAGCCAATTCCTGTTGCAGACACCTGCTAGGGCATATTTGCATCCCCCCCCCTCACACTCACAGAGCCCATCAATAGTTGATACTGAAGTATGTTGTATGGACCATTGTTAGAGTTTTTAGGAGAGAGTGCATAATATGGTGTGATCCTCAGTTTGAACAAATCTGAGAGCTGAGTTCGAATTCCACTTGAGTTTTTTTTTTTACATTCACATACTCTTGCTATGAATCCATCTCTTCTTCCCCTAGCTATGGGGTAAATAACAGAGCAGACTGGCCTTTCTAGTTGTGGTTGTCAAAAGGAGAAAGACAACTCTGAACTCAAAATTATAGAGGAATAAACCTTTCCTAAAATCACAGCCTGGTAGCAGGAGCTGGATACAGAAGGAGCCTTGAACAACAAACCATTATAATTGTTCAATGTTGTCTCAATTGGCATATCCTAATGTCAACTCAGTAAGGAATACTGGTGAGGAAAATCAGATTGCACACAACAATAGAGACACATTAAGCAAGATTTCTATGAGGTTTCAACAGAAATACTTAACCAAAAACAAATCATAGGAGTTGTACAAAGATTATGTAAGCAACTAATGATGAACGAGGAAGTATTTCTCAAACTGTTATTCAATCAATGACTATCATCAATAAATAAAGATAAAAACTTTAAAATCAGGTGTTTTTGGATCCAGGTAACCTTCTAGAAGTTTTGAACCGATTACTTTATTTAACCTTTATCACCTTGTATATAACTTCATTTGTGGCACAAAACTTTATCCTGCCACTGAAGGTGACTGATCCCTGAGCAATAGTGTATTTGAATTTCATAGTTGTCATATCCAGCTATGGCAACAAAAACCAACTTTGAGAAAAATCAACAAGGATAATGCAATTGAGAGGACTTGAAAAAGAATACAGCAAAAAAGTACTATTAATTATACAGAATGTTAACGATTAAAATGCTCCCTGAAGAATTCAGCTCAAAATTCCTGAAGGTCACCTGGGTCAACAAACATCTGATGAAGGCTGCAGGGCACAACAATTGAAATGTTGTGATAATAATAACAAAGATAAGGATAACAGTCCATAAGTAAATAATATCTCTTTATGCCAGAAATTCAAACATTGTCATTTGTATCAACTGTTCAATTTCCTCTGCAATGCAAACAAGATCCAATAAATTTTACAGGTAAAGGATAGGCTAATTATGGTTACATACCAATGAAAATATAAATAATTGCATGTGACTGCTGTTAAAGTTATAATTGTCCATTGCACTGTTCACTGCAAATGCTAATCTTCTTTAAGAATTGAAATCTACACACATTATGTTACCACAATTTTTTTTTCATCTTAGAATTGACTAGGAGGGAAGGCACTAACAAAGAGCTTTCAGTAAATTTTTGTTTTGTTCCCCGAAGGCCTTTACCCCATCAAATCTTTCCTAAACTCACTTAATTATGTGCAAATGTATATGCTGAACTCAAATTGATAATTGTTTATTGAAGAAATCTACCTTTTTTCATGTTATTGACCAGAAAAAAATTGGACTATATCTCACTCCTTACCACCGTTCTCATATCTGATTCACCGCTGAATGACTTGATGCGTAGGATACTTCTTTCGGCCTGTTTAACTTCCTTTGAGCAAATACTCCGCGATTTGTTTGGGTTCAGAACTCAATTTCCGCATAGTAATTGCAAAAAGGAAGTAAATTGGTTGAAAAATCGACAAACTACGCGTGAAGTCATTCTGCAGTGAATAACATTTTTTGAAGCATGGTTACGGGGTGAGATAAACAGCAAAAAGAAGTGCGATATTTTTCTGGTTGTAAACTTGAAAAAGGTAGGTTTCGTCAATAAACAATTATCGATTTGAGTTCAGCATTTACATTTGCACAGAAATAAGGATGTTTTGGAAAGATTTGAAGGAGTAAAGGCCTTCAGAGAACAAAACAAAAATTTACCGAGCTTTCTAAATCATCACCGGGCTATCTAGCACCCCCATCGTGTGAATAACCCCAACACCAAAAAGAATTAGCATGGAGAAGTGATAATGTCTAGTGTATAAAATGGCCTAAATACAAATTTAAATGTAAAGTCAATAGTCATCTCTTATCTCACTAACCTGCATCCTCTCTCTCATGCTCCCTTCTCCATCCACTCCACTCTCATCAGTAGTCTCATCCTTCTCTTACCCACTTCCTCACACTCCTATAACCTGTCACTCTTTCTCATAACTTTCCTCCTATGTAACCCCTTGCAAAACTTGCTTGGGGCGATATTATAAAAAAAAAATATATACTAAATAACTAAGTTGTCCATCGGCACACCCTGATGTGTAATCATAGAGGTTGTGTGTTGCACATATATTAGGAGACACAAGGCGCTACATTCTTAATGTTTTCATCTAACTCAGAATAATTAGGTTTTATCTAGTGTCCAGTATGAAAGATCTCTTTTGCATCACAACATTACAGTTCAATGGCATAATTCTGATTCGATAGATTCTGCCACTGACCACATCCAGCTGCCAATGTCTTCATAACTCTGGCAGGAGTAGCTTCTGAGTGCTATGCCTTGTATAGCAATGTGAGATTTGGTCCCAAAACCACAAATAGATTTGAATGTGGATGTGTGAGTTGTGAAATGAATAGGAACTTGCAAACAAATATTAAAGAGTCAAATTTGAATTCCAGTAGAATCTGTCATATCCACAAATTTTTTTTTTTTTTCATCATATCACCCCGAGCAAGGCGGTAATGCCACTGATGTGCAGGGGGCTACGTAAGAGTGAATAGATTGGAAAAGAGAAAACTGGAAACCACATCCTAAACAGGGAACAAGAGATGAGTCTCTACACCTGTTCAATAGATGTAGGTGGAGTGTGAACCGGGCAATAGTTCAGTCTATCTACTCCAATTGAAAAAAAAAATAAACAAAAAAGAACTCTTAGGAAAGATGAATCCAGCTTAAAACTGCTAGATGTACTCATAAGTTCTATGCTAACAGTTTCTTCTCTTGCAATTCACACTTGCAAAACTCACTTTAAACATTTTGCTTTCTTGTCAACTACAATCTCAAAAAACTTAAATGCAGCCTTAATCATTATGTTTCCTTGAATCCTCATTATTTATTCTTCTCTTTCCTTTTAACATTTTCAAAGTTTCTTTCACTTTCAGTAATCCTTTGTGTTTTAGAACCTGTCTTGCCCTGCTTGGGGTGAAATGATTAAAAAGGAAAAATTACAAATAGCATAATTTGAATCAGTTAGTAAATGTATGAAACAAAAACTTACTGACTGAAAATTAGATACTTATTTTGAATTTTAAAGATTTGAATAATAAATCTATCTGGTTTGCTTTCCACTAACATCCTTGAAAAAGGCATGATTAATCTTCCTTTTGTTACAGATTAAATACCAGGGTAGACGAGACTAACTTGCCTTGGAATGGTAGCCAGGGTAAAAAAAAAAAAAAATCAACCAGTAATAGGGTAGACCAAACTCTCTTGGCTTGTTAGGGCAGTTAATCTAGAAGGAAAACTCTGGATTAAAAACAAAAGTGAAGCGATATGGGCTCCATCAGGTTAGCTTGTCATAGACACATCCACTGCTGCGAGTTGCAGTATACGTGGTGTCCCAATGACTCTCAAGGGTAGTGTGATTACGATTGTCTCTCTCATAGGCACTATATATATATATATATATATATATATATATTTATATATATATATAGTCATTCACTCAAAGGTTTTCTACAACTAAAGTGAATATGATTAGTACAAACTGTCCAGAACAAAAAGAAAATATGAGTTAGCCCCTAAAAAGTATAAAAACAAGAGCTCTATAGCTGAGGATGGTAATAATTACAAGTAACTGTTTAAGAGGATTCAGCTATTCAGTCTTAACTTTTTTTGACTACAGACAGAAATACACTTTCAAAGTAATGTTAGGTGAATTTATTCTTAAAACATTATAATTTTCAAAAAGTAGTGCTTTGCTGCTTTTAGTTATATACTGAAAAAACTTTAAATATTTTTTTTCTGGCAATATTTTGCAAGTAATTTGATGGACATAAAATCAAAATTAGGGTAAGCATTATCAGATAAAGTCTTGTTCTGTTTAATCAAAAAGAAGTTTTGTGTAAAGACATTGTCTACAAACCATCCTAAAGAATTAGAGAAATATGAGATATATATATATATATATATATATATATATATATATATATATATATATATATATAAGCCATTACACTAATGATAAGTAATTGAATGACAAAAATAGAAAGTCCTTCAAGAGGACTTCATCAGATTAAAATAATATTTTTATTGATAAAATTATATATATATATATATATATATATATATATAGTGATGATCATCCACGTATACTGTCTTAATATGTATAGGAAAGAATATTAATAAAAAGTTTTGAATTTTAAAATGTACTTTTTTTTAACAGTATTTGTTTATTTTTATTATATTTTATATTTTAGACCGTCCTCGGTCCTTCATCAGAAACAAGTGATTTTTAAATTTGAATTAGAAACGTATTTCACGATAGCGTTCTAAAATTACACCCACCAAACCTTACTTGTGATAGCAAAAACATCATATACTTTATCTTCTGCTCAATCTGCCCCAACAGTGGATATATCGGCGAATCCGGTAATAGCTTTAGATTTCGCTTCAATAATCACAAACTAAATATACGACAAAAAAATGTATACTCCCCAATTGCAGCCCATTTTAATCAACCTGATCATACTTTAGAAAATTGCAAATGTTTACTAATAGACTCCAATTTTAGTTCTACATACACACGCAGAAAGAAAGAAAAATACTGGATTTTAAAATTAAATACACACAAGCTAGGGTTAAATAGGGACTTAGGTGTGTTGAATCTTTACAAATATTTCAATAGGTAAAAAATTTTTTTCAGATAGTCCAAGAAATTTTTATCTAAAACAAACAGACTTTCTCTACGGACGTGCCGCATGTTATGAACAAACACACCACGTGATGTAAACAAAAAATATTAGAACGCTATCGTGAAATACGTTTCTAATTCAAATTTAAAAATCACTTGTTTCTGATGAAGGACCGAGGACGGTCTGAAATATAAAATATAATAAAAATAAACAAATACTGTTAAAAAAAAGTACATTTTAAAATTCAAAACTTTTTATTAATATTCTTTCCTATATATATATATATATATTGTAATTTTGTTATTACAATAAGTTATAAAAACATATCACATAAAAAGTTTCATTTTCAGAAAAATACTGTTCTTCTTCAAGTAATATTTTAAAATTGTGAAAAGGATTTACTTAGAAAATTTAACATGAATTCATGGTTATTTAGAAACAGAAGGGGTTGTAGTTGGAGAATATGCTTGTAGGTGTTCATCAAAGCTGAGGATTAGGTTGCACTATGAAGTTGAAGATTTGGATCATGGAAGAAAACAGTAGCCTGATGTCATGGCATGACACTTATTAATTTTGTCTGGTTAAGATAGATAGTGGGACTATACATTATTTAAATGGGTGGATAATTTTTAAAAGTAGGTTGAATTTCAGTTTATTTTTTTTAATTTGATTTTGTACTACCTCATGAGTTAAAGGGGCTGGAATGTTGAGGTTAGAACTAGAATTAAATAATTATGGTATACTAAGGTATATTTTAGTTATGAAAGTCCTTTTGAAGGATTAAACGTGTTATATAGAATTTGTTTTTTATTTTGTCATTCAATTATTTATTAGAAAATAAATCCATATTAACTAAAAATCTTAAAAAAAAAAAAAGAAAATGAAGCTTCTAACTGAAGCTTTATGCCGGAAATTATCAAAAATTATCTTTAATTACAACAGTTTTACAATTAAATATTTTATTAAATGTATATTTTGCAAAAAAATAATGTAAATTATTCTATCATTTATTTTGCCTTAAGGAAAATAGTGGGCTACAAAATTGTAAGTTTTTAAAATTTTAATGCTAAAAAATAGAAACTATTTAGCAACATTAGCATTTAAATAAATTCTATGTCTTAAATAATTTGAAATACATTTTTGAATGGTATATATAATTAAATATTTTGCTATAACTTAAATAATTTAGTTTATTTTTTAAATAACTTTATCAAATTACAACAATGATATTATTAAAATAGAAGTTTGAAACAAACATGTAAGCCATGTTATTCAGTGGCTTAGCGCACTTTGAAAAGATTTTTAAAAATGAATGAAAAATTAAGTCTGTGTGGTTCACTCAAAGACTCATTTACAACAGTAATATGCAAAGTTTAACAATTAAACCGGTTTTCATGCACAATGATATTAAATACTAAAGTGCAAAGGAAAATGAATAAAGAATGAGTTTAATATTCAATTTATACCATTCTGCAGAAATATCTCTTTCCCCTGCTAAAACAATTCTGCAGGCCTTAATATTAATAAATAATTATAAAACAAATAAATTATTAAAATTTTGGAAAATAGTAAAAACAATTTTTTTTTCTTTTTTGCAGAACAATTTTGCAGTAACTAATCTAAATACTCTTCATGCTGAGCAACATTGTTGCTTTTTTTCAATGAAGTGATTTTTAATTTTATATATGTGATTTTTTTTTTTTTAAATACAAGCTTAAAAGGAAAAAGAAAAATGCAGACAAATGTTTATAAAATGCATTGGAGGGGTATTTTCAAAACACAGAGCATCAGTTGAGCAAATCATTCAAAGGATATTGGTTTAAAAAAAAAAAAAAGAGAAAAAGAAAGGTCAATTTGAAAATGACTTATCCTGATTTTTTTCTTAAAGGTGTGGGAGGGATGTTTATTATGTAGTTTTTATAATATTCAGATCATCCAAAAAAATTATGACAATATTTAAAAATTTTTCATGTTTTTTAATTTAGAAAAAAACATTTTTGTTATCAAAGAATCCCCCAAAACAGAAACCAAAATAAAAAAACAACAAAAAAAAAACAAACAAACTAAAAACAAAGAAAAAATAAAATCAAAATTGGTCAGGTTGGAGATAAACATAGCCATTATTATTATTATTGTTATTATTACTACTACTACTACTACTACTACTACTGCTACTACTGCTGCTGTTATTGTTTTTGTTGTAAGTGGGTGGAGGAGGAGGTGGCAGAGGAGGAGGAAGTGGATGTGGAGGAGGAGGAAATGCAGCACGCACCTGAACGTCAGAGGTGAGTTTCTCCGGCGCTGAGATAGAAAGTTTGTCATCACTGGCAACAGTGACAGAGTTGCTATGGAGGGGCCGGCCAAAATACTCGGCGTGCTCCATCTGCCGATTGCGGTGGTGGGTCTGCATAGTGCCGTGCTCGGAGACAATGACCACGTCGCACGGCTTCACATGGCCACTTACCCCACTGCTGCTCATAGCGATCATGCCGCCATGACAAACCGGCCCAGTATGGCCAGCACCAGTGCCCAAAGATGAAGATGACTGGCCACTCATCTGATGATGGAGGTGATAGTGCTGCTGTTGGTGGTGATGGTGGTGGTGCTGCTGCTGCTGCTGCTGCTGATGGCGTTGGTAGTCAGTCATAACCTGGAAAGATAAAGAGTGATAAATGTAAATAACCATATATGGGACACAGAAGGATGTATAATATCCAAATAAAAGTGGAGATAATGATATATATCTCCACAATAAACATCAGACCAGGCTCAAACAATATCAGCATGAAATTAAAAAAATAAAAAAATAAAAAAAAAATGAAATGGCAACAATTTACCCCTCTCTTTTCTCTCTCTCTATATATATATATTATAAATTATGTTTTAGAACATGTACATAATTTTTTCTATATATGTCCCCTTCTCTACAGTCATATGTTTGTTTCATAAAAATAAGGCCACTTTTTTACAATTTGACATTGTGGATTTTTACCCATCAATTTCGAAGGACCTATTCAGCCTCGCCTTGGAGTTCACGGAATTCTACTCAGACATCACAGAGGATGAGGTCAGAATTGTCCTGAACTGCAGGAAATCAGTTAGTCCACTGTTCGTTGTCGTGGATTATAAGTACTCAAAGGAGAACTTTGATTTATCCATGGGTGCCCTGGGTTCTGCAGAGGCTTCAGATCTGATTGGATGATTCTTACTGTACAACTTAACTGCACATAAGGAAATCGAAACGAGCAATATAGGACTATATAGGGACGGCGGACTGATGATAATTGATAAATCTACTGGAGGTAAGGTTGATAAAACCAGAAAATTAATCCATAGAGTCTTTAAATCCTTTGGCCTTAACATAGTGATAAACCAAAATATCAAGCAAATAGACTTCCTAGACATAACATTAGACCTAGTATCGAACATTTTACAACCTTACATGAAAAACAATGCTAACCCAATATATAACCTTGCTCGGGGTGATATGATTAAAAATAAAAAAATAAAAAAATACAAAATAAACCCCAACTAATCACCCAGCATCCATTGTTAAGCACATCCCGTCATCAGTAGAATGTCGCATTAACACACACTCATCCAATAAAGAAATATTTTATAAGCACAAGGTAATTTATAATAGAATCCTTAATGAAAGCGGGTATAAATCATCAAAAATCAGTTTTGTGGAAAAATTCAAAAGTCCAAAAAGCAAAAATAGAAGCAGGAAAATAATATGGTATAACCCTCCATTCAACCAATCAGTTAATTTCAAGCTGGGACATAAATTTCTTAAATTAGTAGAGAAGCACTTTCCCAAAAATAACCCTCTGAGCAAAATCTTCAATAAAAATACCATAAAATTAAGCTATAGCTGTTCCAATAATCTAGAAAAAATAATCAAAATGCATAACACCAAAATATTAAAAAAACACAGCAAAAATAAATCCAACACTAATACAAGTCCGTCCAGTGATAACAACCTCTGTAACTGTAGAAACCCCAACCAATGCCCCATGACCAATAAATGTCTGACGAAATCTCTGATATATGTGTTCCATTTCATCCATAGAAAATCCTAAAGATGAAAAAATATATATTGGGAATACCATGAACGTATTTAAAAAGCGCTTTTACAATCACCTCTCATCCTTCAATAACAAAGAAAAACAAAACATGACATCTCTCTCCAAATACTTTTGGAAATTAAAAGACGAAAATAAAATACCTAAGGTTAAATGGAAAATCCTCAAACAAGCAAGAACAGCAAAATCTATAAAAGAACCATGTTTTATTTGCCTTCACGAAAAAATAGAGATCCTTAAATAAATAAATAGTAACAAGCTTTTAAATCAGAGGCACGAAACCACAGTAAACTGCAAGAACATTAGGGACCTAACCCTACAATCATGCTAGGAAACACTAGGAGTTTGATTAGATATTCTTATAATAAAAGATTAAAAATGCTGTAGAAAAAAAATCGATCTAATAAATCCTTAAAGGAAGGTCTAATACCCACAAAAACATCTAAATAAATAAAACGTAAAATTAAAGAAACAAACAAGCTCCCAAACTATTACTAAAGTCTACCATAATAACCTTAAATACAAAAATATCCCGTATTGGAAAAATCAAAATTAAATGACAAAAATGGCTCCCAAACTCGAAAAAGAATCAAAATTCCTATATTCAAAATTAAGAGGAAATATACTATTTCAGAATAATTATATCATACACAAAAAAAAACTGTAAGCACATTGAAGATCTAACCCTACAATCATGCTAAAAAATACTGGAAATTTGAGTAGATATTTTTATTATAAAAGATAAAAAATGCTATAGAAAAAATCAATCTAATAAACCCTTAAAGTAAGATATAATACCCACAAAAATATCTAAATAAAAAATTTTAAAAAATTAACAGGATTCCAAACGATAATTTATAGAAAAAAATCAAAAATTAAAAGAAAAAAAATTGATCCTCTAAACTCAAAATTAAGATTAAATATACAACTTTATATAAAAAACTGATAAAATACAAATTTGCATTTACTTCCTAAAAAATACAAGTTTAGATTTCTTGGAAATAACTTCACCTAAATACTCCAAACTTGAATATAAAATAAAAAAATATTAAAAAAAAACCTACCCCGCTAAAATAAAAATAGAAAAAACAAAAATAAAATAAAAAATATTCCGTACCCAGAAAAATCAAAATTAAAAAGAAAAAACACCCCACCCCTATCATGTCTATTTAAGGAACCCCGAAGGGAAAGCCTCACCACAAGATGAAAGAGAATACATAAAATAGGTCTGCTAACAACGGACATCAATTAATTAAACACTAGCCAACCATAAAGCTGTCCTAAAAATTCTTAAGGTCAACAAACAAGATAAGTTCCCCAATCACACACACAAAAAAAACCCCCACACAAACACACAAAACTAACCAAGTAATCAAACCCCTCCACACACCACTTTCTTCGAAATTCTAACCAAAAGATATACCCGACCAATAAAAACGTACATTCCAACAGATAATGCCATTAATCAACAATTTCGCACTTACACACCAAGTTCTTCAAAAATCTAACGGTCAAAACGAAAGACACATTCCCTTCATTATCAATAACACCAACCAACCCCACAACAACAACGAACCAAATATAAACAGATAATTCCAACTCTTGCTTTTTCCTCCTGATGAAATGTTGGAAACCCAACGTTGAAACAAACATATGATTGTAGAGAAGAGGACATATATAGAAAAAATTATGTACATGTTCTAAAACATAATTTATAATAACTATTCACAGCTCTATACATCATATATTGAGCACTGTTTTAAATTAATGTTTTGGATGGGAAAAAAAAAAAATTTTCTTTCCTCGTTCTGTACTCACTCAGATATAAGAGATAATAACTATACTCGTGTCGAAAAACATTCCACGAATCTACGAAGAAGGGAAAAAAATGGTTTAAAAAAAAAAAAAAAAAAAAGAAAAAAAAAAGAAAGAGCTAAGTACATGAACATTAGTCAAAAGAGTTCGGACCAAATCAGCACATAGCCAAAGAAAAAACCCTGACACAAGTAATCAACTAACAAAAAAGTGCTCAATACTTAGGTAGAACGGAATATGTAAAAAATACCTAGCGAGCCAGACAGATCTACCTAGGTTTCACCTAAACAGATCATCAGGGAAAGCAGCTTTACCTGACGATCCGTTTAGGTGAAACCTAGGTAGGTAGGTCTGGCTCACTAAGTATACTTTTTATATATATATATATATATATATATATATATATATTACGGAAATTAACAAAGATTAACGAAACTAGGTTATAAACAACCGACAATTTGAAATGAATTGTTTGAACATTATTTTTTATCAATACACATTATCGATTAGCTTTCCCTATGTGGATAGGGGTCGCAGGTTCAAATCCTGCTGAATGACACACATTTTTATAATAAAAATTTATTGTAAATAATCAGGCCGGTAGATATAAATATATAATACTGTTTAATTAAAAAACAGAATATCTACTTAAATACAAGTATCGATAAAAAATAATGTTCAAACAATTCATTTCACACATATATTAAAGAACAGAACACATACCACTTAGTTGCTACCCAATTTTATAGTAAGTAAGTGGTGTGTGTTCTGTTCTTTAACATATTGTAAGCTCTGCATATTCTATTCATTTGTACTGGGTGTGCATTGCGCACTTTTAAACTACTATATGCTGGTCCAACCAGTCGCTATTTGGATAGTGTGAATCCACTCCTGACCCACAAAAGAGAACTTTTTATGGTGTATCTTTACATCCTTATAAAGGTTAAACATGCAATTAAAACTACCAGTATATTGTAATATCTAGTCTGAGTCTATGGGTATTGTTATGCTGGTACACGCCAATAAAAGTTAAAAATCTTTGCACAATTGTCTGAATTTGAGGTTGATTATACTTTTGAACTCCTTTTGAACTAGTGTGTGTTGGACTACCAATGTGTTTTAACATCTAGTACGGGTTTATGCGTATTGTTTCTGTTGGGACGCCCGCGCCTATTCAGCTATAATGGACTATTCCATTACTATGTAAAGTAATGGTGGCATCTACGTAGTAGAGTGTGCTGAGCAGCCAATGGACAAGTCAGTCGTAGACTTCCGGTGACGACCCGGAAGTACCCATTGCTCATACTACGTCTTATGACGGTTGAGACGATTAACCCTTATTCTTGTATTGGATACTAATAACCTTTGTAAATACTATTTTCACGGAATACAACAATTAACCTATTCCTGTTGTTGAGTTATTTATTCTTACTCACGACATAACAGTTTCACTGGTGCACGCTTGTAAAGGTTAAAGGTCTTTGCATGTTCATAAATGTTAAAAATGAATTATACTTTAAACTACCAGTATATTGTAACATCTGGCACATAACTATGTGCATCATTCCACTAGCATGCGCTTACAAGGTTTGAAGGTCTTTGCAAACTCAAAAGTTAAACACACTTTTGTGCTACCAGTGAATTGTAGCATCTTGTATGTGGTTACGCGTATTGTTTCACTGGAGCACAGGAATTGTCAGGACTATGGAAAAGTTTAAGATTCCGTACTCACTCAAGAATATCCAAATACGTAGCAGACATGCATATATATAAGTGCTGTTGAGTAAGATTGAGCAGCTCCTTGCTAGGATGAGATGGAGAGCGTTATTAACCTTGTGTAGGTATGCCATGTGCAGGAAAGAAACAGAGAAGTTCCAATTTAGGACTAGGAGATATCCATCTGTCATTGAGAAGCTGGCTGGCTTCAAAAAGGCTTGCCTGCCTGATGAGACCCGAGTGGTCAAAACTTGGGTAGCAAGTAAGTGGTGTATGTTTTGTTTTTATATATATATATATATATAATAATATATATATATATTAAATTGCCTGATGAAACCAAAAAGGTTGAAACCATATAGAAGATCAGCCTCTTACACTGCCATGGTTTCAACCTTTTTAGTCCATCAGGCAATTTAATTCGTAAAAATAGAAAAAAAAAATTCACCTGACGAAACCAAAAAGTCAAAACCATGGTAGTGTAACTGTCTGATCTTTCCTACCTAAATATCTAAACGCTCTACATATTGAATTTTCATCTTCCTCCAAACATGTATTGAGCACTTTTTAATACAACTATTTACTGGTCTAATTTAATTTAAATCTGACCTATAACAGTTCCACAATATATATATATATATATATATATATATAGATAGATATATATGTATGTATGTATGTATTTGGGCTGCAGTCTCTCTTTTATAAAGTGTCATTAAAAACTTGTGACAAGTTACTGCAGTTAAGTTTATATTTGATTTCTCTTGTGTTCTGATCTCCTTTTCTGGACATAAATTATCTAGAAATCGTCCAAATGTTCTGTACGTCTGAGCGCATTCAGCTATACTTTTAGCCATTATCAAGGATGATTTTATTTTTACTTTCAACTGAATATATGAATTATTTTATGTATGTATCTAGAGTTAAAGGATTATATTATTTCCAAACACGGTCAGCACATTGTGGCCATGTTCATAGTTGATGGTATTAAGCATTGGCTTTTTCTTTTTTAATAATAATGCTTCCACTATTTTTCTTTTTTTTTTTTTCTTACATGTGCATAAAAAGCTATTATATTTATATTATCTATGAGAATGTTGCAGATAGAGTTTGGTAGATCTCCATGTTTATTTAAATGAGACCTAATTGAGCTATGGTCAGAGAGATGTAACATGACTATTCTTGTTAAGCATGTTGTAATTTATCCAATTTAATTATTTATAAATTTGACTGCCTAAATACACTTGATATATCTCTAATGAGAAACAAAATTAGTAATAATGATTGACAATGCTTCATCTAATAAAAAATAAAGATGAAACTAGATACGAGTCAAAAATTAATACTAATGGCTGACAATGCTTTATCTAATAGGTAGTTACAAAAATAATGGCTAATTTCAGAAGTATAATTTTATTCTTGAAAAATTAACTGTAGAAATGTTGAAATTAGTCAAAATAGAGCATCTATGTATCACTGTCATCAATCAATGAGATTATTTATTCCTCGTTGATAAAAAGTTATTGGCTGTGATGCAAAAAAATCTTTGAAAGCTGATTCTACCTCTGGTTTGGACCTAAAAATCTTGCCATTTAAAAATATGCTTAAACAAATAATAATCAATGGGTGAAAGATCAGGAGTATATGGAGGATGTGGTAAACTCTTGTATCCCAAGTCAGTGAGTTTTTGCAATGTCATTCTCACATGTGGCCACGCAATATCGTGGAGCTGAATTGGACCCCATTGATTGATCAATGCAGGTCTCATCTTTTGCAGACATGCATGCATTTCAGCAAGATGATTGCAGTAAAGCTCTGCATTAATGCTCTAACTGGCTTCCAGAAAGCAGTAGTGGATAACACCAATTGCAGACCACCATAATCTTTTGCTAATGCAACTTTGGCTTTGAGAAATGTTTGGGGGGACTCATTACAATCAAGCCATTAACCTGATCGTTTACAATTATGAAAGAGAATTCACTTTTCATCACAAGTGACTATTTGGTCAAGAAAGGGATCATTGGCGTTACTCAGAAAGAGCATTGAGCAGCCTTCATAACATCTAAGTTTTTAATTTTCATTGTGATCATGAGGAACCCATTTATCGAGCTTTTTCACCTTGCCAGTACTCTGCAAATGAAGTGAGACTATTGCAGTGCGAAAACCAAGCATCTGAGACATTTCTCTGACACTTTCATGTGGGTTTTGCTCAACAACTGCTTACAACTGTTTGTTGTCAAGTTAGCATGACCATTCTCTACCTTCTTTATCTTCAAGGTTCTCATCACCAATATGTAATTCCTGGAACCACCTTCATACTGTCCTATCACTTGTGGACCCTTCTCCCCATGCTCACCTGATATTAGCAGAAGTTTGGGAGGCACTGAGCCTAAGTTTGAACTCATGCAAAAAAAAATAAACAAAGATAAAGTTTTGTCATGTTCATAATTAAGGGCTTCAAGAAAATTTTTGTTTAAAAATAAGTACAAAATTATCAAAGAGCACACATTAATTATTATTTACACCAAAATTCGCCTAATATCTAAACTTATTTATAAATGGAACTTTGTCTGCGTGTGTGTGTGTGTGTCTGTTACCTATAGACTCCAAAATGGCTGAATCGATTTTCTTGAAAATTTACACAGTTGTACTATAAGTCTCTGCAAGTATTCTTAGCTAAGTTTTGTGCCAAGGTACCCCCGATAAATATCGAAAATCGATAATCGAAAAAATCGCGTTATAGAAGGAGTGGTCCGAGTTTAATCAAATTTGATACACTCATAGACAAAGACATAAGAAACGATATTCAGGAGTTTCAAGATTGCAGTTCTTACAATAGTGCAGAAAATTTGATATCGATACCAGGAAATCAAAATTTGACTTACATCCATTCATTTTTCTTTCAGTCTACGGTTTCACTTTAACTGGAAACAACTATTGCTTTTTAGTCTTTCGTGCCATGGTCCAAAGAGTCTGAGTTCCAGGACCATAGATTAGTTTTAAAACTTTCATTACACCCGAGCAACGCCGGGCTATACTGCTAGTATATCGTGAATACTATGTTAAAATGGCTTTTCAAAATACAGCACTTCGAGCAGTCATTTCTGTAACAACCTAATAATAGTAAAGATGAAAGTAAATAATAATGGTGTACTATGTTTTATTTAATAAAAGATAAATTAAAAATAATAGCATTTACTTAACACATTTGTAACATACAACAAATGTGCCAATATTTGATGACTTTATATAAAAGCAATAGAACAGATCATATTTATAAACAATCTTAGTGTTAATGTTTTTATATCCCAAATGCTACCACAACTTGATATAAAAATCAAAAATTTTCTTTCTTCATTTGATCCCCTTTTATCCCCCTGATCATCAAAATTGACTTTCATCAATAAGAAACTAAAGAGACAATCCAAAAATAAATATTCTAAATATTTAGCCATAACCCAAATGGTAAATAAAAAATTCTTAAGCACTTTGAAAATAATACTTAACCTTTCTCTTGTTGTCTCCCCATTCAAAATGATTCATTTCAACCTTCTGTTAATGATCAAAAATATTTTTATTACCAATTCTATCTAAAGTATGACATGCACAAATGCAGTCTTGAGATATTTAATGATTACCTTTTTTTACGCAAGGAAAATAAAGCTAACAAAAAAAAATAAAAATATTTTAGCTGATGTTCCTAAAAGTAATTGCAGTGTATCACCTTTTAAATAAAATCAAGAAAGAAGAAAAATAATTACTGAAAGTGAAGACTGGTAAGTCACTTGACTAGGTTTGCCAATGGACAACTGCTGCTGACAGAAGCGGATTGCCTGCTCCAGTTGCTCGACTGTAGTAGTCTTGATTGGAATCTGAAATGAAATGGATGCAATAGAGGCAAGATCTCTTTTATGAAAATTTTAATTATCTGAGACAAAGGAATAAAAGAATACTTTTATTAACGAAAACTAAGTGATGTAATGAATATGCATACACCTTGGTTCCCCTCCACAGTAATGTGATTGGCTGGTGTCAGCCATAAATATGGATGAAGGCAAGAATGCATAGAGGTCTACAGGTCTTCGAATGGAGGTCTACATCCATAGGTCTACGGCCATTGACTACGCCTACGTCTCAGGATACTGCATACGACATGTACTGCCTATTACGTCTACTTACTAGATTTACCTACCCAGTTGCATTTGCCTAAACCACTTAACTACCTCGAATGAGATATATATCTTTCTGGGACATATCACTCAGAAAAAAATATGGTCATATAATTACCATATTACAATGCTTTATATAAAATATTGTAATATGTTGAGTTCACTTTCCTCCTCAATTTATCACTTGTTTTCCTGTTTAAGATTGAGTTTCTGGTTCTTTCTAAAGTTTATTTCAACTCTAAATGTCTCTGCCAGATCTCTGAAATTATATTGACTAATTTTCTTTCTTTTTTAACCTCTATAGAAGTAGATGGCCTTTCAAACAGGAGTATATATTTATCCATTTTTTTCTGTTTAGGATCAGGTTTCCAGTTCCTTCTAAAATCTTTTCATTCCCTTTTACTCCCAGTAACCTGTTACTTCTATTGTGGTATTATTAACTTGCTTAATTAATAATGTCTGATAATGTTTCATCTAATAAGAAAAGAAGATGAAAGTAAATCCTAGTCAAAAATCAATAATAGTGGCTGATAATGCTTCATCTAATAAGAAATGAAGATGAAAGTAAATCCTAGTCAAAAATTAATAATAATGGCTGACAATGCTTCATCTAATAAGAAATGAAGATGAAAGTAAATCCTAGTCAAAGATTAATAATAATGGCTGACAATGCTTCATCTAATAAAAAATGAAGATAAAAATAAATCCTAGTCAAGAATTAATAATAATGGCTGACAATGCTTCATCTCATAAGAAATGAAGTTGAAAGTAAATCCTAGTCAAAAATTAATAATAATGGCTGATAATGCTTCATCTAATAAGGAAGATGGAAGTAAATCCTAGTCAAAAATTAATAATAATGTCTGACAATGCTTCATCTAAGACATGAAGATGAAATTAAATACTAGTCAAAAATTAATAATAGTGGTTGATAATGCTTCATCTAATAAAAAATGAAGATGAAAGTAAATCCTAGTCAAAAATTAATAATAATGGCTGACAATGCTTCATCTAATAAAAAATGAAGATGAAAGTAAATCCTAGTCAAGAATTAATAATAGTGGCTGATAATGCTTCATCTAATAAGGAATATGGAAGTAAATACTAGTCAAAAATTAATAATAATGGCTGATAATGCTTCATCTAATAAGAAATGAAGATGAAAGTAAATCCTAGTCAAAAATTAATAATAATGTCTGACAATGCTTCATCTAATAAGAAATGAAGATGAAAGTAAATCCTAGTCAAAAATTAATAATAATGGCTGACAATGCTTCATCTAATAAGAAATGAAGATGAAATTAAATACTAGTCAAAAATTAATAATAATGGCTGATAATGCTTCATCTAATACGGAAGATGGAAGTAAATACTAGTCAAAAATTAATAATAATGTCTGACAATGCTTCATCTAATAAGAAATGAAGATGAAAGTAAATCCTAGTCAAAAATTAATAATAATGTCTGACAATGCTTCATCTAAAAAGAAATGAAGATGAAATTAAATACTAGTCAAAAATTAATAATAATGGCTGATAATGCTTCATCTAATAAGGAAGATGGAAGTAAATACTAGTCAAAAATTAATAATAATGTCTGACAATGCTTCATCTAATAAGAAATGAAGATGAAATTAAATACTAGTCAAAAATTAATAATAATGTCTGACAATGCTTCATCTAATAAGAAATGAAGATGAAAGTAAATCCTAGTCAAAAATTAATAATAATGGCTGACAATGCTTCATCTAATAAGAAATGAAGATGAAAGTAAATCCTAGTCAAAAATTAATCATAATGTCTGACAATGCTTCATCTAAAAAGAAATGAAGATGAAATTAAATACTAGTCAAAAATTAATAATAATGGCTGATAATGCTTCATCTAATAAGGAAGATGGAAGTAAATCCTAGTCAAAAATTAATAATGTCTGACAATGCTTCATCTAATAAGAAATGAAGATGAAATTAAATACTAGTCAAAAATTAATAATAATGGCTGACAATGCTTCATCTGATAAGAAATGAAGATGAAAGTAAATCCTAATCAAAAATTAATAATAATGTCTGACAATGCTTCATCTAATAAGAAATGAAGATGAAAGTAAATCCTAGTCAAAAATTAATAATAATGGCTGACAATGCTTCATCTAATAAGAAATGAAGATGAAATTAAATACTAGTCAAAAATTAATAATAATGGCTGATAATGCTTCATCTAATAAGGAAGATGAAAGTAAATCCTAGTCAAAAATTAATAATAATGTCTGACAATGCTTCATCTAAGAAATGAAGATGAAAGTAAATCCTAGTCAAAAATTAATAATAATGGCTGACAATGCTTCATCTAATAAGGAATATGGAAGTAAATCCTAGTCAAAAATTAATAATAATGGCTGACAAGAAATGCTTCATTTTATAAGAAATGAAGATGAAAGTTATTGTTTTTAATTATACTGAGTGTCTAGCTATCTTCCTCGCCAGAAGAGAGTAGCTAGACACTCAGCATAATTAAAAACAATAACTGCCAAAGAGTGAATGAACCTTCTTGTAGGGGGTCAAGAATAATAGGGTAGACTGGGCTCCATAGCTATATATGCTAATAGTGTAGTGATGACATAACACTGCTGTGTAGAGAGCTGTTGGAACTTAACAGGCCAGAGCATAAGTCATCCCCCTCCAGCCTACAATGAAGGGAATGGACATGTGTCCATGACCAAGGTGAGCCTTCAAGTTGGAGGAGACCAGCTGTGGTTTAACCTGGAGAGGGATAGACTGTCAAGTTTATTGCCCAAAACATGCGACTTGTGAATGAATACCTCTCCAACTGATGTGAAGAGATGTTCTCAGTGATCCTGCATCATGATCACTCCTATGACCAAGTGTGGTCATAGGAGTGATGACCATGATGCAATACAAATATGAAATCTGAGCCGGCAAATGTGTACTTAAACTTAGTACTAAACAGTACTAAAAATAAGAACTAGATGAGATATCCCTAAATATGGGTAGTAGAACAATTACAGTCTACCTGGAAGATCAAATAAAGGGTTCAACTTGGAATTCTGAATTATCAAAATGTTATAACAACAGAGATGAGGATAATAGACTGCATGTATATAATGATAACTCCTCATCCTAGAAATCCAAACAGAAATTAGATGCATTATTTATATTGTTCAGACTGTTATTGTCATCTTTACTGCCATATTCATAATGTTTCAGCCATGATACACCTTGACCTTCTTGAGTTGATTGGAATTTCAAAATAAAGTATTCAGTTCAAAATTCTAATTACCAGAAGAAAGTTGGAGTGTGCAATGACCGAAACGTAAATATGGTAATAAAATGAGAATAACAGCTCAAATAATGTAAATAATTACAATACATCATCTCAGAAATATAGAGAGAAATTCAGCCAGTTAAATACTATACATGATACATGCTTGGGCAAACATGTCTCAAAAGAAACATGACTGACTGACAGAAGATTTTCCCACAATAGGTTGCCATTATTTCTGCAGTAGACTGGCTGCCAATCAAGGCTATCAAACCCAATGTGTCCTAATATTTAACCCATAGCTAGAGGGAGAAGAAATGGATTAACACCTTTCTCAAGGGTATTTGCACATAAGTGAATTCAACTCGAATTCAAACTCGGCACACCAATTTCTCGTTCCAAGCCAATATCCACTGTACCACAATGCATATCACAGAAATAAGATCAAGACACAGACAGAAATTAGATAGATGATTTTGCAATGAGTATACAGTCCACATTATAAGCTACAGAATGATCATACAATAAGCAAATCATAATACCTTATAAAAAAAAAATATTTAAAAATATCAGTTATCAATGTGGAATTAATATTTATTTAATAGGGACATTCCTGAGAACATATATAAAAGAAAGATAAATGAGAGACCTTAGACATATGTTGAAAAGGAGAAAGTAAGAAATTGAAAAAGATTTAAATAAAAGTAAAAAAATTTGAAATGAAAGCCTGAATTTTTCTGCAATTGTCAAATAAGAGTTTATCAAAACCAATTTCACGTACTCACCGTGTTTTTCATGATGACTCGGAAAACATCCAAGAAAATATCATTGGTTCGTTCAACATGCAGGTAAACTTTATTGACACCGTGATACCAGACTTTGTAAACTTCCATCAGGAATTTGATTTGTCTCTCACGGTCGGCTTCAGACACCTCTTCCATCTGCAACTCTATAGTGTCCAGGGCATATTCATAAGACAGCTGTGAGAAGCACACACGTTCAGCATCCCGCAAATATTTTCTACAGATTAAGAAAAAAAAAAAAGATGAAAAGATTTTAGGTAATGTTTCAGTGTTTGTATTCATTATTCCAACATAACTCAGTAAAAAATATCATTTTTTTATGGAATTAGGCAGGTACAAATATTGATGGTCGATGGAGTCTGGATAAACATTAACCTGCCAGAGATCTCATATTCATATACATGACATCCCATTTACATTTAATATTGCAGTATTATGAAATTAGGCTAGGTACAAGTACTGATAGTCTCTGGTGTCTGGGTACACATTGGCCTACTACAGATCTCAATTTCAAATACATGACTCCCCCATTTTAATTTAATATTACATTATTATAGAATTAGATGAAATACAAGTACTGGTAGTCTATGGTGTCTGGATAAACATTAGCCTACCAGAAACCTCAACTTCATATATGTCACTCTCCCATTTATGTGTAATATTACCACATTATGGTGTTAGGGAATGTCCAAGTATTGGACATTTACAGAATTTGGATAAATATTAAAAATATCAGATATAGGGTGCAAACCCAGATACAGGGTGTGATAGATAAATTGTCTAAACTATGCAAAAAATGAAAGTAAAACTGACATCTCATTTTAACAGATATATTTACCAAAATTGCACAAAAATATCTTGAAATACTAAAAAGTAAATTTATTCAATAAAACCACAGCTTTCAGACAACTTTGAAATCTCCTACAACTCTTCTGGATAGTCTCCTTGCTTAAGTTGGTGAATATTGTTCAACTGCACCCCGAAGGGGGTCAGAGTCAGGGGAGTTAGGTGGCCAGATGTAAGGGATGATGTGGTCCAAGAAATTGTCTGACAGCCATGACAGGATGTTACTGCTTGTGTGGCATGGTGCAGAGTCCTGTTACCAGACATGGAGTCTTTCACCTTCTTGACCCAGGGCAGCACAACCTCCTCAAGGCACTTGATGTAGGTCTCCATGTTTAGTCTAAGGTCCTGTGCAAAAATCAACAGACATAATGTTGCCAATCACAAATAATCAGTCAAAACACCACTGTAATCACCATTACACTCATCCAATTCTTTGCAAATCCTCTGCACTGAACCTCAGATTGATACCAAAACACTCTGAAATGTTTGCATTGAGCTTCTAGCACAAATGCCAAGCAGTATGTCATGCTATTTCTAGATTTCTGACAGAGTGAATTGCATCATGGTGCTCTTTTTCTCATAGGTAGTGCCCAACTGACCCTACTATACTGTGCAGTCAACAAAATCAAAAATGAACAATGTGCAAGGATAAGATTAAAAATATAAAATGGCGACAATTTACTCATCGCTCCCTTTATTTTTGAGACATTGTAGGTAGACGCGAAAAGAAAAATGTAGAGATCCTTATATGACATCAAACACAATGATTTATTAATCTTCATAGTTAACAAAATTATTGGTACAATAAGTACTAAATTATTGATTAAAAGCTGTATTTAATGATTCAAAGATTCATTCATCAAACTATATTTTACCTGACAAATTAAAAAAAATTTAATCAGAAAAAATATTATAAAAAAAAGAAAAAGAAAAAAAAGACAGGTGTTCCAATTTCTGAATGTATGTGTCAAAAATTATAAATAAGATTTAAAAATCAATTCACAATTTCTGAAATTATCCATTACATAAAATTAAAATCTAAAAATGTAGGTTAAATTTTTTATCATAATTGGTATAAAAAGTAATCAAGTTGCTCAAATTGTTATTTAAAATTTAAAAGTAATTAGATAGAATGGGTTTAAAATGTCTTGTAAAAAAAATAATTCAGTTTTTAAAGTGTGTATAATTCCAACCTTTATAAATAAATAAATAAATAAATAAAAAAAAAAAGAAAGTGTAAATTTGGATGAATTTCAGAGATCACCAAAGAAAAGCAAAAAAGAGGGAAAAAAAAGCATAAAGACAGACCTGCCAGGTTCTGGAGTTCGGCTGAGCTGAATATGAAGCTGGAATAATACCTGGTTATCACACTGTTTACGAAGCACTTCCATAAGTAACTTGATTGTGCGATTCATGTGAGACGCAAAACTGCCCGGCCTGTCCACTTCCTCAATGGGAATACGCCAGACACCCTGTTGAGGAGAAATAATTATGCATTTATAATGTCTAATTAAAAATTTTATCAAACACAAAAAAATCAGATTAAATAAATTGCAAACATTATGTCTGCTTATTTTTAATAAAATCTGTTCGTACTCACAGATAAACTTTTGTGTATTATAAATGAAAGATGTAAGAAATGCACTGTAATTTTTACAGTGGATTTTATTATCCATTCCTCGATGTTCCCAAGTACTTTCAATCTCCTTCCGAGATCATCTTCTGGAGTATAAGTTGTGGTAACAAAAAGTAACCGCAAAACTGTGTTGCTAATTATTATGTCAGTTACATTCAAAACAAGAAAAATGTACAGTAATTTTTAGCAACACAGTTTTGCAGTCGTCTTGCAATAAAAAACAAAAAACAGCTAAATGGTAATGAACGTGCAAAACGAAGAAAACGGTGACAGCATGAAAGGATGCAACTGAAATACACTTAATATAATGGTGATCTTGTTCATCTTGTATATTTCCATTAGTTGATTAGTTACCAAGATGAATCAATCAAACAGCTTAGTATAAATTTTATGGAACTCTCCTGTCATTTCCTTGAGCCAAGAACTTAGTAATTTGCATACTGAGGTGATTCATTTACATAGGAAATCACCAAGAGTATAAATAGCTACAGCTATTACCCATGAAGTAGTTGGGTACTTACCACTTCCTGTGAGTTAGTAACACTACACAACAATGGCATTGCTGATATCTAAAGAATTGAATGAACAATTATCACTTGGTAATTCTGAGTACACACAAATGGGGTTAGTAGCTCAAGCAAAAAAGCTGAAGTATTTGAAATTAGTTGAAAGAGAAAACCAGAAAACTGATCTCTTCTTGGCAACTGCAGGTTGTGAAACTATTATAAAAGTATCAGCAATTGCACACCCCAGACAGTCAGAGGAAAAGCAGTTTGACTGATACAAGCGTTAAGGGTCAATTTTCAAGAAATAGTATTCTGAAAACACTAGTATTTGATAATGCCCCAGAGTTCTGTGATGCAAACCATATAAACCCCCACTGCACCGTCCGCAATCAAAGGAATTAGCAGGAAGAATGGTGTAAAACAGACTGAAAATATGTTTGTAATAAAAAAGAAAAATCGAAACATTTCTTCATAGATAAGGTATAGGGCAATACTACATGCTGGAAGATCAAAAAGCCCGTCTACCCTCATGGGTAGACAAATTAGCACCCCACTGACCATGTCTTATGCCACTAACAAATAACTGTGGTATAAAAAGAATAGTGAATCTAAATTACAAGAGGCAAGATTCATATTGCAAAGTGGACAGAACACTATGATAATAGAGAAAGTTAGATTGCAACATAATTGTAATGAAGAAATGTACAGTGAGCCTGAAAGTAAGTTGGACATAAATATTTTTGACATCTATGTATTTTACATCATTATTTCTTTATTATGTTGGTGTTTCAAATTGACGTTATCAATGAAAAATCCATTCTTGAAGTATTGTCAAGACTCCTCACAACTAATGAAAGCAAAAGTGTCATGTCAACAAAAGACAAATATGTCAGTGAAATTAAGAGCAGCATAGACTCTAAAAATAAACATTTGCTAGAACACTCCTATGAAAAAAAGAAAAACATCACAATCTAGACAATCTCTTAGTGAGAGGGAGAAAGATAGATAGGGGATAAAAGCTCCCAAAAGGACCAAGCAAAAATATGAGAATGAAAACTCTTCAGTACAGGAAGATGAGGTGACTCGTTTATATAGGAAGTCATCAAGCTATAGCTATTACCCACGAGGTAGTTGAGTACTTACCACATTACATAACTCATATGTAACTATCTTCATGAATTTCAAGGGTTGAAAGGTCGACAGATTCTGAATATTTTTTCAGGATATTTTTTGGGGATTTAAAATGCATGAGGATAATTACGTATACAAATTAGTAATTTCTTGGCTCAGAGAAATGAACAGAACGATGGGAGAGTTTCATAAGATTTATAAAAAGCTATATATTGAGTTTTTCTTTTCTTAAATCACACTCTTCTCTTAACTGTTTAAAAATATTGGAAGAGTTACACTAACCATTTTGTTTAATAATATCTATACTTCATTCCTGTAGTAATGGGTATGCTTGACATATCACCTCTTCTTTTCTTGCTCTATGTACCATGTCCCTTCAGGATGTTGACAATCATGGCTCTCCACAATTTCCCATCCACTGGAGCATAAGCCATTGACAATGTCAATACATAGGCAACTTGCTTTTTTTTATTATTATTATTTTTTACAAGTCGGGGATGTTGCACCAAAACAAATCCTTTTATCCTCCAGGTAAGGAAACAGTTAAATGCCATATGTGATACACAATGCACATCCCTCCTGTCTTTTGTAGCACTTAATAAATTTTGTGTTTTTGCAATCTATCCTAAACCTTGTTCTGACATCCATTTAATAAAGCTTGGTACGTTATGCATTGTTGTTCCTCTTGTCTTCAATCTGCCCCGTGAGTATCAAATTTTCCAAGCCCTCTTTCCTTATTATGTGCTCTACAATTATCTCTTCCTGATGTATGTTCTTTTTGTTTCCATTTTCTCTAAAACTTTCTTGTTGCTCACATGATCGATACATGGTATTCTCAACATCCTTTTCAAGAATCACATTTATGTTACTTCAAGTCTCTTTGTGAAGAGATTATCCAGCATCCACTGCCATATAGTACAACTGATATTACATAAAATATTAGGGAAAAAAATAAATAAATAAATAAAAAAAAATAAAAATAAAAAATTAAAAAAAAAGAGAACTGAAAGAGTACTTAGGGAGAATTGAAATGAAGATTGTACAGCTTCAGAAAACTGCTATCATTTACTCTGTATGGAATCTCCCAAAAGTCGTTTGAGTTGTGAGGATTCTTGTTGACACCATTCTCCAGGAATTTGTAACATCAACATAATAAAGAAAAAAATAAAATAAAGACAAATGCTAAAATATATAGAAGTCAAAAATATTTATGTCCAACCTACCTTATAGCTGAAATGCTTGCATGGAGTTTATGTTCAGGTAACAGCTAGGATTTTGAATGTTGATTTTTAAGGCAAGAAATCTCCCTTATTTAATTTTTAATGGCTACTCTTTAAAATTAAGAAGCTAAAGTTAATTCGATTATTTTAGCTGTCATGTTTTTAAACTTACCTGAAAAAAGTTGGAATGTTTGCGATCTGTAAAAAGGCCTGGGGCAGGTAAATGAGGATACTTGGTCCAGGAGGAGGTAACTCCTAATAAAATGTCACGACTGTACACCAAATTCTTACAAAAAAAATAAAACAAAAAATGAAAATATTTAAATAATGTTACAAAAAATATGAAATATAATAATCAGTACAACCATCAGTAAGTACAATAAAAAAAAAATGAATCTTTCAAATTGCATTGCTATAACCATTGATTAAACATGATTGTCAGTATTAATGTAGACCCCAGACATAATTTCTAGATTTTTATTTTATCTTCTCCAATCTGTCCATCCTGGGTATGATGATAAACTACATCTGGCAGCAAGACCTCGGATTGAAAGGTTTTGATGAGTGTGGAACCACTAATGAATTGCTGTTGTTTCCAGGCTTACCCTGAACCCAGAGTGGTAGCACCTGTTATGGTCCCAGCTATGGGCAAATAGTTAAAACCCAAACTGAGGTTAAAACATTATTGTAGTAAAAATACCAACCAGCAATACATTTTCATTTTAAAAAGATTAGCAGAAATACAATTTTTAAATAAATAAACAATTATCAAAGCTCCCAAGAAAATTAAATTTAGGCATTAAATGATCTATAAAGAGTTGATATCCTGTTAAACAAACAAAATCAATCTTCCAACCTGACAGGAGAATCAAATGATAGACATGACATAAACAAGAACTATGATCTCACAGATAGACAAGATCAGATATCGTCTCCTGTGCACATAGAGAGAAAACAAAAATTACAAATTTGAACATATTTTTTAATCTTTTGAATGGCTTGGCTATGGTTTATTCATTTTAATTTCACTTGCTTTTTAATACAACAAAACAAACCATCTTTCTACAGCCATCAATGAACAGACTAGAAAGTAAAGTATAAGCTCTCCTGAGAAGACTGTCTCAGATTTCTAGTAAACATCTATGCAAATGATACTACTGTTTATGAACACAATTCAAAATGACTGAAGCCAAGCAGATGTGTTTTGTGGTGCAGTGGATATCGGCTCGGAACAAGAAATCAGGGAACCGAGTTCAAATTCCAGTTGAATTCATTGCATTCACTTACACGCAAATACCCTTGGGAAAGGTATTAATCCATCTCTTCCTTCCAGTTATGGGTTAAATAACAGGACAGATTGGGTTTTATTGCCTTGGCTGGCAACCAGTCTACCGCACAAAGCAATGGCAACCTACTGTGGGATAATCTTCTGCCCAGTCAGTCATGTCTCTTTCGAGACATGATCGCCCAAATGCGTTTCACATATGGCACTTAACTGACTGAAGCCAAGCAGGTGATTTCTTTGTTCACCTGGTTCTAACAGTACAATAGAAAAAAAACTGATTTGTAATTTGGAATATTTAAAATACCAAGCTAGTATCATTTCTGCATCACTGTTCAGGACATGATGAACAATTTCACTTTCACTGAGGATCTATATTTTGAATGTCTATTGAGTGGAACTCATATATAGGTAGTAGGTCAGAGTGTTGAGAAACAAAGTGTTAAAAAAACAAAATGATGAATGAACAAAATGTCAAAAGCACAAACTGTCAAATGGAAAAGATTTGAACTGATTAAATGACAAATGGACATAATGTCAAAAAAAAAAAAACAAAAACAAAAAAAAAAAAGTTTCCAAAGGACAAAACGTCAAACAAAGTAAAAACAAACATATCATCAGGATTTCAAAAAAACTGTTCAAATAATCGATTAAACTAATGTAAACTTTTTATTGCTTAGCTTTGGCATCATTTAATAAATAATAACCTTAAAAGTGAAAAAAAAAAAAAAACCATAATCATCGGTTAGCACTTCAATTATTTTTGATGTGAAGCCGTTTTTTACACTATTTTTTACCAAAATGATTTGAGAGTTATCTCATGTATATGAATGTTTCTTTTATCATTAGTTTAAAATTTCAAAACAATTATTTACAAGCAAGATAATTACTTGGTAAGTAAAAAGATATTCTATTGCAGACATATTTCTGGCCTTTTGTCATTTAGTCAGTTTGGCTCTTTTTTCCTTCAGCACTTCGTTCATTTAACACTTGTTAATTTGATGGTTTGTGCAACAGTTTGTCATTTTTGCCTTTCAACACTTCATTCATGCACATTCTGTATGCATATATATATATATATATATATATGACTCATTAAAATGCTGGAAAAATGGACAGCACATTCTATCACTTTTGACACTATACGAATATAAATGATTCATTGTTAAAATGCTGCATAAATAGATAACTCATTCTATCACTTTCAATCTCTACATGCATATTTACAATTCATCATTAAAATACTGAAGAAATTGACAGTTCATTCTATCACAATATTTAATATTTTATACTTTGTAAAACAAGCTCCTGTGTCGATGCTTCACTGAACATTTCAATCTTGACCTTTTCATGTCAAAGGTCAATCGTTATCTATCCTCCTTATCCCGATTATAAAAGGGTTTATAATCAAGTTCAACATTTTACTGCACACAAAACAAGAGGCAAGACCAGATAGGTTTGAAAAAAAAAGAAAATTTTTTTTTGTGACACAGTAAGTTTTGTCAGCTAAGTCAAATATATCATCCAAAATATGTATATATAAAAAAAATAATTCAGTGAAAAATTCAATATTGGAAAAACAAAAACAGGTAATTAATTATACACAAGTGTCACAGAATTCAACTGTCACAGAACATATTAAATGTAGAAGACAAAGGGTGAAACTACAAGTAACCTATTTAACAAAATTGTGTTGATGGTAGATTTCTTTGTTTTTTCATTTCACCCCAATCAAGGTGGGACTGCCACTATGATGTAGGGGGTTACAGTGAGATAAAAGACTGGGTGCATGAGGTATTGAAGAAAGGATAAAAGATGAAAATGATCTTCTCATTGCTGCTTCTGCCACTAACAAACCCACAGACATGAGTCCAGTTAGACAAGAATACAGTGAAAGGACAAAGTCTTGAATTATTAAAATTTGCTGCTAGAATAATTTTCTCACAGAAAGAGCATCAACCAGGTGATATAGAAATATTAATAATTCTTTACTCTGTACATACTTCTAAATTCTTCAATTTCTTTTAATTAAATCTGTTTGTTATTAACAAAGTTTGTTGGTTCGCACTGTGAAACTGGTCTTCAGCAAAGACGAAGAATTGAAATTACGACAATCACTGGGTGAAATTCCTGTAGAATCTGGTTGCCTCCTAGCTGGCTGATGTCAACTTGTGATGACCATAAAGATCAAAAATACCACCAAGTGACAATGTTGTAATATGCCTGGTTCTGGATCTCAACAAACAACAATTGTTCTGATAGATAACAACAGTGACACTGGTGTCAAGCACGAGGGTAGCCAGAGAGAATCACGCACACCCAAGAGTTGTAGGGAAGTCATTAACCAGCTGGGAGTTTTTCTCTCTTTCTCTCACTGTGTGTGTTCCCTTCTCCTCTGTTTTCCATCTTGTCTTTTCAGCCAGAAACCCTACACTTATATAACCTAAAATTCCTATGCATTTTTGCTTTTCCGAGTTGTCACTTAATTGACGCCATCTATGGTTAATCATTTCCGCTGGCTAATTTCTTTCAAGATAGTTGTTGCCTGTGCTATCTTTGTTGGCTATTGCCTGAATTTCTGTCACCAACGTATACGGTTGGAATATATGGTTGTCAATCATATATATTACCTTGATCAGCAAAAATAACAATACAGGGAATGACTGATCAATTGGGACTGGGAATAATAGATTAACAAAATGAAAGTTTTCATCATGATTGTACTATAATCTTCACTTTCTACCATCTCTACTCATTAATATCACACAACTGATTCATGAAAATCATTTTAACAGTAACGAAATGACAAAAAGCCCATTTAATACCTTCATAGCATTTGCGGATGTTGGATGTCTACACTTTAATATTTCCGGCCACTTGGAGAAACTGTCCACGATTATAAGGTAGTACTAATTATTCACTGGTCCAGTGTAGTCATTTTGTAACCTATTCTATAGGACATCTGTTTTAGGCCATGGCTGAATTATCATTGAGTGCTTTTGCTGCAAGTTGACAACCTCCACACTCTTACCATTTTTTCAATCTCCAAGTCCATCCTAAGCCAATATGTATAGCTATACATTAATGATGTCATTCTTGACATGCCTGGATGACCTATATGAAATTCCTTCAAGATTTTCTTTTGCAATGTATATGGCATTACCATTCTATCTGCATATAATAGCACTTGCTCGCAGATTGAGAAAGGTGATATTTTAGATCTTTTTTAAGTTTTTCTTTCAGCCATACCTATTTCTTCATTTTTTTTTTTTTTAATGAATTCGTCCTTCTCCCCTGTTTTCTTTTTATATCTTCTAGAGTCATGGGTAACTCCTGAATTGTATTGCATAGTAGTACTGATAATTCCTTTTCATCCCTTAAATAAGCTATTACCATCTCTTCTAATGGTTTTGCAAATTTTGGAATCAATCTAGACAAACCGTCAACGTGTCCTAATTTTTTCAAGGGTAGGTATTCCATTTTAAAGTCGTAGTTTAACAAGATTATTTCCTTGTGCTGTAACCTGTTAGCAGTGTGCTAGAGTATACCCTTTCTTGATCCAAAAAATTGTTTGTAGTCCCATCTTCAAACATATGTAGAATTACTACTCCGATTCCATAGTTGCTAGTATCAGATGCTACAATAATTTCTTTTTAAGGGTCAAAATGCACTAACAATAAATCTGATACCAGACAGCTTTTTATTTTCTGGAAGGCATCTTCGCATTCTTTAAACCAAATCCATTTTGCACCACTTTTTTAATAAGTCATTCAGTAGGGCTCTTCTGAGATCATACATTTTGGGAATGTAGATATTGTAATAGTTGGCCAAGCCTAAAAACGCCTAAAGATTAGTGATATTGTTTGGTGGTGGCATATTTCTAATAGCTTTGGCCCTTTCTGGGTCCAGTCTTTTTCCATTCTCGTCAATTATTTGCCTCAAATATTTGATCTGTTTCATAAAGAACTTTTATTTATCTGAACTTAGCTTGAAGCCATATTCATCAATCTTCTGGAACACTGCCTGGATAGGTTTTTTGTGATGTTCGTTGTTTTCACTCTTTATCAGATATCATCCAGGTACGCCATGGCAAATTCCAGCCCAGCTAACATGGCATCCATTATTTATTGAAACAAACTGGGAGCCATCTTTAACCCAAACAGGAGACAATTTAGCTTGTAGAATCCCTTGTGTGTATTAATTGCTAATAAGTTTGAGCACTGTTCATCCACTTTGACTTTTAGATATGCATCAGAGAGATCTATTTTAGGAAACACTGCCACGATTTGGATTAGAAAAAATATCCTCTGCTGAAGGTAAACAGGCATGCATGGTCTTTCAGACAGCCATTTAATCCGGTTGAAAAATCTGCACAAACTCGGATTTGTTGTTTTTCCTTACATACACTGTAGGTGCAGCCCAATCTGAGTAGACAACTTGAGAAATTACACCCATTTTCTCTAACCATTCCAGTTCTTGATTTACTTGAATACTGGTCTTATATTGACTAAGTTTGAACCTGACCTCAGTTTTCATGCATTGTTTGAGACCTTCAAAAAACACACACAGAAATTCATTTTTCAAATCAGAAATCATGCTTTCAATTTCTTTAGATTTTTCCTTTATTGACACATCCATTTTGCTGCAAAATCAATTTACATTTAATTCCTACAAATCGAAAAGCACAATCCAATCCATACCAAATAAATTCGCCATACTTGGAAGAATACAGACTTTTGATTTGAAAGTCTTCTCTCTAAATTTGCCACTGAAGTTTAGCTTTTCTCCCAGATACACCTCCAGCTATTTTTTTGGTACTCATCAATGATAACCTATTTTCTTCCATTTTTGTTCATTCACAATAGAAATGTCGCTTCCAGTATCTAACAATAACTTCACCGTATGACCATTTAATTTCGTATTTCCTTTTTTCACCCATTTCAATTTCGTTCTTGGAAAAAACCACAGTTACTTTTGATTTAAATATTTGTTTCCTTCTTTTCTGTTTATACCAACAGTAGGAGCTTTTGTGACCAACATAACCACACTCAACACAAACCTTATCCTTAAAAAAAAAAAAAACAGCCATGAAAGTATTTGTGGAAGAAACACAGGGATGCCACACTGTGCCGGTGAGAAAGCGACGGTATCCTAGCTGCCAAGTCAGGATTGATCACATTACAGATTCTCCGTTGGATTCAGTCGAGGACACCTAAGTGGATAGCAGGAGCACCGGACCAGATATGGCAGAAATACTCGATGCACGGGTGGATGGTAGACTTGTATATGTGCAGGATTGTTTGAGACAGGAAAAACTTCCTGGCCCTACACAGAGAACTGACTTTCTTAGCAGCGGATTTAGCTATGGATTCTATATAGTTATTCCACTTGAGGTCTGGCGTGAGAGTTAACCTGAGGAGGCGCAGTGTTTCGCTTTAAATGTAATGTTAATCATTATCTTCTGTCTTAATTCTTGTCCTTTTATCTCTCTCCTTAATAATATTTTTCTTTCTTTTTCTAACACAAGTAACCCCCCTTGCATCTTTGTGGCTTTATTACCTTGTCTGAAGTGAAATGGTATAAAAAATAAAAAATAAAAAAATTCATCAGGTAAAAAATTTGGACAACAACTACAACAACTAGTTGTAAACAACTGATATAATTTAGAGCAGAGTTTTCAAACTGTGGGTCTCAACCCTTCAGTGGGTCGCAAGATAAATAAAATGGGTCGCAACAAAAAAAAAGAAAGAAAATAATATGCAAGCGAGAGCAAAGTGCAGAATATAAACAACTCTAAATATTGCACAGCATTGCTAGTTTTTCACCAAGGTCAGCTTGTATTATTTTATATTTTTAAATATAATTATATAATCTGCTCTGTCTTGTGTGAACTGGGATTCTCCACATTAACTTAATTTAAGACAAAGGACAGAAACAAGCCCAACACTAGTGGTAAAAAATTTTCATGTGCTGCATTTCATCTCTTTGGAATTCACTGGACAAAAGTGAGGTTTACGTTTATGTAACTACACATACGCAGGAAGAAGAGGAGATGCTGAAATCATGACAAAAAAGAAAAAAAAAGCACAATTGAGAGCAAAGTGCAGAATATAAGCAACTCTAAATGTTCCAAAATACCCGTAAATCATTGCTAGTTTTTCACCGAAATAAGCTCGTATTATATTTTATTATTTAAATTGTGTGTGTGTGTGTGTATATATATATATATATATATATAGATATATATATATATATAGTCTGTTCTCATTGAGTTTATGCATCTTGTTTCTCAAACTTGTTGTAGACTGAGTAATAAAATCTCTTTTAAACTTGTTTTTCTAATCTTATATTCATAGAAATAGAAACATGGAATTCCATATTGTGGATCATAAGAAACAAATTTTCGATGCTAAATAAATGAATCTCATGAACAAAGTTTAATTTATTACACATAAGTATAATAAGTCGCAATGCAAAATGTGATTCTTGCTGTGGGCTGCAGTAAAAAAAAAAGGTTTGGAAAAAAAAAAAATGCTTGATTTCAAGAATACAATCATTAAGAACAAATTTATAAAATGAAATTCAGTATTATAGCATGCGTTGTGGCGCAGTGGATATCAACTCGGAACGAGAAATCGAGGAGACGAGTTCAAATTCCAGTTGAATTACTAGCATTCACTTACGCACAAATACCTTTGGGAAAGGTATTAATCTGTCTCTTCCCTCCAGTTATGAATTAAATAATAGGACAGATTGGGTTCTATAGCCTTGGTCGGCAACCAGTCTACCACAGAAAGCCATGGCAACCTACTGCGGAATAATCTTCTGCCTAGTCAGTCATGTCTCTTTCGAGACATGATCGCCCAAGCGTGTATCACGTATGGCATTTAACTGACTATCATAGGCTGATGTTGTTCATGTTAGACTTCCATGGGTAAAAATGGGATGCGAGTTCAAATCTTCCTGGTGGTTAATTCATTATTTCCCGATCTATGTTGCTTAACAGCTGTACAATGTAAAAGTGACTTGAACATTGTGATAAAAAGAAACAAAAAAAATAAAAAAATAAGGAACAAACCAATAAATTTAAAAGTTAAGCAATTATAACGACACACATGTGAATACAGACACAAGCAATTATCTTCTTCTGGTTATCATAACCAAATGTTTTTGAAGTCTTAATGAATGAACCACTTCTTTTTTGCCTTTAATATCAATGTTTTGTTTTTGTTTTGTTTTTTTAAATACAAATATCTATGAGTCAAACTTGGTAATATCTTGAAGCTTACATCATTGCTATAACTGTAAGATTAAATTTTTTTAATACTAATGTTCACTCAGAGCAAGGCCTATGAGCCACTCAAGGTAGAGAATTACTGTGTGGTGTTGTATAAGCATAACACAAGAAGTTCATGAAGTTATGCAGAAAAAATAAATTAACCCTAGACTTTCTTCAAATTTAGGATTAACAATCAAGATTATAGTAATACAAGTGTACTTGGTCAAAACATTGTGTCTATAATAACATTTATATCAACCAGGATAAGAACAACAGTTTGAAATAATACAAGAATATTAACAATTACTCATCTCGGAAATGAAATATTAATATTTCAAACAGTCCAGGAAGCACAAGAAATGCATAATCAAATGTTTAAAATTGAATTAGTTATTTTGGAACTTCATTTGTTCAGGCAAAAAGCGAGAAAATCAGTGATGTACCTATAAGTTCGAATTCTAGTTGAATTCCTTGCATTCACTTACGTGCAAATACCCTTGGAAAAGGTATTAATCTGTCTCTTCCTTCCAGTTATGGGTTAAATAACAGGACAGATTGGGTTTTATTGCCTTGGCTGTCAATCAGTCTACCGCAGAAAGCAATGGCAACCTACTGCGAAATAATCTTCTGCCCAGTCAGTTATGTCTCTTTTGAGACATGATCACCCAACTAGAATTCAAACTAGGCACCTCAATTTGTCGTTCCGAGCTGATATCCACATTACCACCTCACTTAGTAATATGACAGTTGGCAACATGTATGGATAAGGAGATTAACTAGCAACCCAATAAAAACAAGGCCTGTTTAAGGCCACAGTCAATGGCCTTAAACAGACCATTGACTTTGGCCAATGGCCAGATAGCTCAAGATGGTATCTCAATATAAATACTACCACTATAGTGACAGTGTAGTGGTAACATGTCAACGATCAACCTTTAGCTTATATTAGACAAGTCAGATGTTATATAACCATCAAGAGAACAGTTCTACACAAGGGGCTGACAAAAAAAAAAAAAAAAAAAAAAAAAAGAAGGTTACCATAGGTCACAATAATGTTTAGTTATTAAGATTTTCTTTACCTTGTGAAATGGATGGTAGAAATGAAGATGTGCCAGCCTGTAGAGAGCTTTGTAATGTGTGGGAAACCTGGAAAGGCAGAGATGAAGAGCCCCAACAACAACATCCAACAATTCTTTGTGTCTTTGTACTCTGGATTTGGGGTTCACAGGAGGAATAGGACCTGGATTAGAGTTACTGCCTGATAGACTAGATACACTGTCCATAACTGCTTCATTACTAATCTCGCTAGGTTCATCTTCGGAGCTGACAGATTTGGGGAACACTTTTGGCTGTGATTGAATGGTATTATCTGGGATGCTGTTGCTACTGTTGACCGGATTATTTGATATTGGTACATTGTTTGTCACTGGTATAGCAGAGCTGACAACTTTGCTACTGCAGTTGCTATCACTGACACCGACGTGAGAGGCAATGTCCGATGAGCCTCTACTTTGTTGCTCCTCACTTGAATGACCAGTAAAGTCGGGGTCAAGAGCAAAGAGGTCACTGTTATCTGTTCGAAATGTCTCCGATTCAAGCAAGGCGTTCAGCGAGTCCAATGCCTGGCTAGTGATGGCATTGGCATCAATGGTCGAGTTGAGGTAGTCCTGGTTGACTGTTGTGGTGAACTGGTCATCGAGTCCAAACACCGGCTGACTGAGGTCAATTCGACCCAGACGAGGTGGAGCTTCCACCTCTTTGCTGGGAGGAGTTACTCTTAGTGCATCAGATGACACTGTACTCTTATAGCCAGACTCAGAGTCTCCGACCACATCAGGCAGGGGAATATTCTTCTTTGAAGAACTGTCCTCTGTCTTTGTCTTTTCTGATTGGGGGACATGGTCATCAGGTTTTTCTGACAACGCAGAATGGCTAGAACTATCACTGCTTTTTTGTCGGAAATAGTTGTGATCTTGGTTGGAACGGACGTAAGAAAATGATGCAGATATAGATGTTGGCGTCATGGAAACTGTTGCAGATGAGGTTGACGTTGTTGGAGTTGTAGTGTTTGCTGTAATGGGTGTGGATGCTGGATTAGGCGTAGTAGTTGTGGCAGTGGTGATGGTAGCAGCAGTGGTAGCAGGAGTAGTGGTGACAGCAGTGGCTGTAGTGGCAGTGATTTGGGCAGCAGCTGTTGTAGCAATATGAACAACAGCTGGAGTGATGGGTGTGGTTATAACAGTTGAAGGCTGGTTGGAATAGACAATCTCTTCAGTTCCAGTCCACGATGAATCTTTGCTGGAAGAAAAATAACATTAATTTAATAATGAGAACTTATGGAAACTCTTTATAATAATAAGCTTATTAAGCATGTTAGTTAAAATATTTTTATAGAAAAGATACAGGGAAGCCATGTTACGGCAGTGGGACAGTGATAGAAGCTGAATTGCCATGCCAGGACCAATAACATTGCAGATAATCTTTGGATTTTTATCAAGAATTTCAAGATATATAGCAGACACATCAGACCAGATATGGTGGCAATATTCAATGCAGGAATTAATGGAAGTCTTACAAACATCCAAGATGGAGTTTGGCAAAAAATTGTCTAGTATGATACAGGGAACCACTTTCAAAAGCCAAAATGTTCTTTTGTATCAGAAAGAAAAATATATGTAATTGGGGTCATTACATGGAGTTAAATCTACATAAGATATGTGAAGCACCCATCAGCGTGACTGTTTTTTCAATTCATCTAGGAATGCCAGGAATTTGGATAATATATTTGTTTGCTCCTTTTGATATCATCCTTCAATGACAAAAAATAATGTTGTTGTCTTGACATGTCATATTATTGTCATTATTATAATTTGATGTAGCATGTCATTTACATGACAAATGTCAATGACATCATGAACTTTTAAGAAAAAACAAAAAAAAATAATATCTAAATGTCCACTCAAAGCAGCTGAAGAATAAAAATTTGCCATCAGATGTGTTGCAATCTGTGTTGTCTCTGGGTCCCCACGCTAGTACATAAAACAACAAAAAGAACAATTTCTTTTCTTATTCGTTTTATTAGGAGAGAGTAGTGGCAGCATGGATTTTAAGAAGCAGTGGAAGAAATGATATCCCAGGAACACATATCGCACATCAATTCAGCTTCCCTCCACAGGTGGTCTTAGCCAGTCTTTTCTTGTGAACACCTCAAAAACTCATATAAAAGATATCCATCACTTTCAGAATACCATGCTCATAAGGCACTCCAGATAATTGGTGACCATTGTGGCCCTGGCCTTTACATTCTGTAACAGATGCCATAGTTATTTTAAACTAGCAGTATAGCCCGGCATTGCTCAGGTGTAATAAAAGCTTTAAAACTAATGCATGGTCCTGGAGCTCAGACTCAGCCTAAAGAATATTTGTGTGAAGTTTGGTGAGAATCGGATAAAAATTGTGGATTTGTATAAAGTACATACAGACAGATAAACAGACACACACAAACATCTTGCCTTTTATATATATATATATATATATATATATATAAAAATCGATTTTCTGCACTATTGTAAGAACTGCAACCTTGAAACTTCTGAATATCATTTATGTCTTTGTCTATGAGTGTATCAAATTTGATTAAAATCGGACCACTCCTTCTATAACCCAATTTTTTTCGATTATCGATTTTCGATATTTATCGGGGGTACCTAGACACAAAACCTAGCTAAGAACACTCACAGACGCTTATAGTACAACTGTGCAAATTTTCCAGAAAATCAGTTCAGCCATTTCTTAGTCTCTAGGTAACGGACACACACACACACACACACACACACACACACACACACACACACACACAAAGTTCCATTTATGAATAAGTTTATATTTAGATAATTCTGCTGCTAAAAAGGCTGGGTCCCTGTATCAGGCCAGGAAGTTCTTCCCTTCTGAATCCATCATGCACATTTACAAATCTACCATCCGTCTGTACATTGATTGCTGCTGTTATATCTGGTCAGGCACCCTTCTGTTCACCTTGGGGTTCTCAACAAGTTCCAAAGAGGAATCTGCAATGTAGTCGATCCTGACTTGGCAGCCCAACTCCAGTCTCTCTCTCACCAACAATATGTGGCTTCCCTCTGTCTCTTCTACAAATACTTTTATGGATTCTGCTCCGATTAGCTTAGCTCCTTGGTGCTCCCCCCACCAACTACACAAATTTACTTGAGCTACTAAACTGGCAACAAGGTTCCACCCTTTCACTGTGAAAACAATCAAGTGTAACCATAACTTCTAATCAAGCAGCTTCTTTTCTCGCACTTCCCGCCTGTGAAACTCCCTTCCGCATTCTTGCTTCCCTGATAATTACACTCACCAAAAGTTAAATGCAACGTCAACTGTCATCTCTTATCTCCTTGATTCCCATTCTTCTTCTCACTTTACACTTTCCTCTCTTGACACCAATGAATCCATCCTTCTCTTACCCATTCTCCGACACCTACTGTGACCTGTTCTCCTCTGTCTTCACTCTCGTACTATTAAACCCCCTGTGCACCAGTGGCAGTTATGCCTTGCTTGGGGTGAGACATATATATATATATATATATATATATATATATATATATATATAAAAAAAAAAAAATGTAAATACTAGCAGCTGTGTAATAGTGTGTTAAAGAGTAAATTTTCTATCCCTCCTCTTTTCATTCAGTTTATTATCTGTTCTAACTTTTATTAACATGTTTTTAGTTCTAACTTGACATCTCAGGTTTATTCAATTTACCACCACTGTAACATAGCTTCCTTGTGCCTTTTCTATATATATTTCCATTGTAATTATTTGAACCTAGACTTTATGAATTTAAATGTACTACTAAATAGGCAGCAAGGTCTCATTGTTTTACTGTTGAAATAGCTAGATATAACTGTAGGCTATATGCTAATAATTTTTTATCGCTATGCTTGGGGTGAAATCTAAACTTATTTATAAATGGAAATTTGTGTGTGTGTGTGTGTGTGTGTGTGTGTGTGAGTGTGTGTGTGTGTGTCTCCGTTACCTATAGACTCTAAAATGGCTGAACCGATTTTCTTGAAAATTTACACAGTTGTACTATAAGCGTCTGTGAGTGTTCTTAGCTAGGTTTTGTGTCGAGGTACCCTGCTTGTTGAAAATCCTCTTCTGTAGTTCCATTCTTTAAGAACTGAGGTATATTAAAGCAAAAAAAAAAACCAGAACATTTTGTCATTAAGGAATTTTTTTTCTTACCATTCCTTCCTTTGTCGTTTCTTTTCCCGGAAATGAGCAAAAGGCCCTTCAGCAACTTCTCTCAGATAATGCTCAAAATAATCCAAATCCAAGTCTTCAGTTTTCTTGTAGAGCAGTTCTTTAAGTATAGCCACATGCTGCCGATAATAGAGCTGCGAAGCAGAAAAACATTAGAAAAAATTTTAAGGAAGCAGATCAATGACAACAGTAACAGCAAAGTAACACGAAATTTTAAATTAAGATGCAAAGTACAAAAAGAATTGAATGTAAATTAATTGAATTTCTGAGATAAAGCATTTATTATAATCATTTCTATTATAATAAAAACCATTGCATATTTATATATATATATATATATATATATATATCCCTCTTGTTATATATATATATATATCTATATATATATATATATATATATATATATATATATCCCTCTTGTTATATATATATATCTCCCTCGTTATATTCATAGCGAAGCAGCATCAACTCAGCTCATTAGAGACAATAGTGAGGCATTGTCGGCTCAGTTCATTCTCTTTAGTACTAATTATGAAAGCACTTACTGCATGTTTGCTCTTTAGCAGAGCCTTATTTTTTTTGCAATAATTATGTCATCAAGTACTTTAAGAATATATATATATATATATATATATATATATATACACTCTCTATTATAATAAAGTTGTGTATTTATTTGTGTGGGTATAGATAGATAGATAACATAGCATACTTGGTATACAATCCAGGTAAATTCCAATAGAAATGAACTCAAGAGAACTCAATGTTAAATTCATTTATTTAATTTAACAGAGTAATTTTGGGTTTGACGAACCACGATAATAACATCATGACGTGGTGAAATATGTATTCCCCATTGTAATAATCTAAAATTTTTAATATATATATATATATATATATATATATATATATATATATATATATATCACACACTTTTAAAATAGTTGGTGGTTGGACCAGCAGTTGATAGATAAAAAAAGTGTTCAATGAACAATCAAAACAAATTAAAGTTAACAATATGACAAAGAACAAAACAGACACCATTTACTTGCTACTTAGGCTTCGACCACGCCAATCTCTTCAGGCAAAGAAGTGACAGGAGGGATATACATATATCTCCATCCTTCCTGTCACACTGAGGGGTTGGGATTTTTTTTTGTTTTTTTTTTCTTATGTCTTAATAAAAGATACTGAATAGAGGGCATATGTTGCCATCATTTTAGATGGCATATTGATATAGATATTTGGCCATCGTTTTTTTTATTGCACGCCTTGCTTGTTTATTATTAATTTTTTGTGACTCATGGTTCTTTCATCTTATTTCTTTTATTTTTTCATTCTACTAATATTAGATGTAACAGTTTTAATATTTCTTAAATTAACAATTGTCAGTCATTTTTTACACTAATTTGTGTCAATTTCAGTTGCTTTTATTGCAATTCCCAGATCGTCATTCATTAGTTCACAACACACGTGCAAAGCAAAGAATAAGCTAAAATTTTTGAAGTTGTTAGCAAGGGGTTCAATTTACAATGTAAGTGTTATGTCGACAATCTTCGTCGCCACTGTTATGTCGTGAGTAAGAATAAATAACTCAACAACAGGAATAGGTTAATTGTTGTATTCCGTGAAAATGGTATTTACAAAGGTTATTAGTATCCAATACAAGAATAAGGGTTAATCGTCTCAACCGTCGTAAGACGTAGTATGAGCAATGGGTTCATCCGAGTCATCACCGGAAGTCTACGACTGACTTGTCGATCGGCTGCTCGGCACACTCTACTACGTAGATGCCACCATTACTTTACACAGTAAAGGAATAGTCCATTATAGCCGAATAGGTGCGGGCGTCCCAACAGTAAGTAAGTGTAATGCAAAATTGAACCCTTAACTTTGTCTGTCAGGTTAGCTAAACTGAATCTATCTTTTTGCTTAACCTTATCTATTTCATTTAACTGAAAACGTTCAAGCCAGAAAGGAACAACAGTCATAACCTTCAATGATGATTTTTTTGCCTCTGATTAGTGTTATGTTTCATCAAGCAAACCACTAATCTGTTTTTTGTGAAGCCTTATAACCTAATAAATATTATTAAAAGGTTAATGTTTATGGACCTCTGGTGCTCATTGCTCATGCTACAAATGTAAATGCAACAACATGATTCTTTTTAAGTCTTAATTTTTTGGTGACTAAATGAAAAAAAAAAGAAAGTGTAGATTTTCACAAAATATGGTTAATTGAAACACTTTCTGAAATCACCTCCCCTAATATGATCCAAGAATTCACAATGGTGATTGTTTTAAAATAAGTTGGGAATCAATAAATACATAATCTAAAACCATGATCTGTGATGTAGATGAGTGTTTACACATTCTGCAAGAATGAGCTTAAAATCTTGCTTGTCGGATATGTTTTCAGAGGGGGGGGCTGTTAATGATAAACATAAGAGTAAAGAGTTAAAAGTGAGTATTATTACTAAAAAGAGATAATGGGAAGCTTTGATCAGGACAAAATATTTTGAAAAGAAATACAGTCTTTTTGTTCCATGTCTGTACAACAGAAAACAAGATTTTAATTACCATTAACAGTTTTATTAAAACGTTTTTAAAAAAAAATTTTTTTTTTAAATTTAAAAATTTTAAAAAATTAAAAAAAAAAAAAAATATTTGCAAGAAAACTTCTTACTTCAAGTGATTCAACGGCAAGATGAGGCGGGCTAACAACATAGTTGATCTTCTTTGGATAAGCAGCATAATCTTCATGAAGATGTTCTGCAGCCTGCAAATGGCAAAGACAGTTTCGTAAAAAAATATTCGGAAGAAAGAGGAATTCACTTTTGATGAAACATTGTTTTGTTTAAAATTTCAAGTCAAAATATCTTCTTATAACTGTATAAGTCAAATGTTGTGACTTTAATCCACATTTTTTACTAATTCATTCATTTTCCATGACTTTCCAAGTCTTACTAATTAACCCATAGCTGGGGGAGAAAAGCGGTGGATTCATACCTAATAAGAATTTGATAAAAAATGATAATGTGGGTATCAATTCTATATTAAATTCAACATATAAATTGATCACTCCCTTTGTAATTCGTATACATTTATATCTCAAAGAATGAAAATAAATCTACAAAACATGCCTGTGTAGCCAATCAGTATTTCATTGATTGATTTGTTTTCTGTGACTTATCAATCCTTTGTAGATTATTTAAAGCCAAAAAATATTTTTAGATTGAATTTTTTGGGAGATAATGATCTAGTGATACAAGTTTTACTAATTAACCCAGTACTGGGAGGGGGGGTAGGTTAATCCATACCTATCCTAAGGGTATTTGCACGTAAGTGAATATTATGAATCAAACTGGAATCAGAACTAAACTCTTGATTAACGGTTTCGAGCCATTATACATTACACCACCTGCATATCCAAGCTTACAGTACTTGGCATTCCCAAGCACTCACATGTCTAGAGACTGACCAGGCAGATCATAAGGATTTTGTTACAACCTGAAAAGGGTTAAGATCAGTTCTGGCTGGTAATTAATAATAATAATAATAATAAATTTCTAAATACATATCTATAGAGATGTTTATCTATTTAATTGGATTCATAGAGAAAATAGTCTAACTTACCTCTTTGTAATGCTCCAAATATTCACAGGGTGGAGTACGCATCTTTTCACACACTTTACCCATCATATAAAAATGGAGCCATTCTTCATTATGGCCTCCTCCTTCTGTCTCACACTCATTAGCTTTCTTGTAGCAATTAGCAGCAATTAACAGCATTTCTTTTTTGCTTGCTGTGGCAATTTGGAATAGTTCATCACTAAGAGGAAACCAATCCATCTGAAAGAGTGAAGTTTATAATTATTTACAGATGCATCCATTTTGAGAAAATATATACGATATATATAGGCATACAAGGTGACCTTTTAACCTTAAAAAAATCATCCCCAAAGACATCTTATATTCCACGTATAAAATCTGAACCTTAAATGGCTTGTCCGTTGGCTTTCAGGAATAGACAGAATGGCAGTTAGGAACAGACTAACAGACACCTGTAAAGTCAGGGGCAGCTGGGAAAGACCAGATGATCTCACCAAGTCAGCAACCCAGAGTTCATTAACAATTGCTAAAAAAGAAAATATAGGGAAATGCCCTCAGGATTCACCGAAAGGGAGGGAGGATGATGAAGGGAGGGAGGATTCACCGAAAGGGAGGGAGGATGATGAAGGGAGGGAGGATTCACCGAAAGGGAGGGAGGATGATGAAGGGAGGGAGGATTCACCGAAAGGGAGGGAGGATGATGAAGGGAGGGAGGATTCACCGAAAGGGAGGGAGGATGATGAAGGGAGGGAGGATTCACCGAAAGGGAGGGAGGATGATGAATCCAAACAGAATAATCGGCAATGAACTCGGAATGAAAAACAAATCATGAATTTAGAAAAGTGCACGGACTTCCCATGTATTTGTGGTCAGAAATTCAGGTCCCAAAAGGGAGCAAAGATTCACTTTACAAAAATGGGTTGTGCTTCTCTGAAAACGGTTTAGGAGCAGTGCTCTGCCAACGCAGATAAGACATCAGAAAACCAATGCCAGGATGCATACCACAGTGGTAAGGATAACCAAGCTGTTGAATCAAAGGATGGGATGCAACCCAAACTGCCAAGAATCAAATTCCCATCAGCATCCGGATCGGAAGCATGGTGTTTGCTAGACAACATCATTCGCAAAACATTACATAAAGAGCTGGAAAGAAAGAAATAACATGACTGATCGTGAATGTGTAATGAAATTCACGTTGCATTCTCAGAATGCAAGGTTTGCCGTTTTTTGAAATTTTTCATAAATCTAATTTCGCCGTTAAGACATTTGAGCTTGTATATCTACAACACACTCGTATATCATCATAATGGGGCCTCACATTACTGAGGGGGCTGGTGTGCAAGTGAAACCATTGAGAGGAAGACCCCGAAACGGTGCACATTCTCTCCTGATGACCCCAGTTTAAATATAAATTCAAAAGAAACACATTAATTTAAAAGAAATTAAATGAAGTCATATGCCGTAGAGAAGCTTGGTGGAAATGTCATTGGCATGAGGAGCATTACACATTCAGCTCGTTTCAGGTGAGTTTCAATTACTTTTCAGTAATTTACTTCTTCCAGAACCTTAAATCCTGTGGTAGTTAATTAACAATATCTCACCTCTTTTTTGCAATGATGTTAAACAAAAACACAGCTGGATATGTCTCACCAGGCCATTTAAAGATCATATTTGAGAACAGTGAAACGAGGGGATGGTTAGTGGGGAAAAGTCATTCAGGCTACCATAATAGCCAACCAAAAACGCAGCACTCACTCGTGAGATATTGTAGATTTTAGAAGTTAATTGACAATCTCTCTCAACCCTTTTTTATTAGAATCTGAGTGAAAAGGAGTAATATGTGTACTTAATTTAATAAATTCAATACAACACATTTTAAAATATAATCTGGAGTGTTGTCTCAACGAATGTCTCTTATGCTAAATATAGCTCAAAACCTTAATTTGGACGTCACTTTGTATGCTAGCATATATGGTAAATAATCTTAATAAAACAAGGCACATATTACTATCTACCAACTCAACAACAAGTACAATTAAAAAGAATTTATCTAAAATTAATAGAAAATTTGTTACAACTACTTCTAAAACTATAAGAGGTTCAATACAAAACAAAATAAACCTGAAATTTACACTTTTAGATTCTAATAGTCACAAGAAATACATAGGTGAAACTTCTAGAGATCTAAATAAAAGAATCTATGAACACAAAAAGAGATCTTTTACAAGACAACATACTCAATGCATTAGTCAGTCATCAGAATATGTCTTATAATTTTGACTTACAAATAATACAGTTTTGATTAAAAGAGAAAGCAATTTATTATGGTGAAAATGTATAGAAAATTCACGAATTTCTTAATCAAAATTTAAGTCCAAGTTCACACAAAATGTTGCCTTAACAAAACTGCTTTTAGAAGGTGGGGATATTTAAAAACATCAGTGATACAAACAATAACAGAAGTGGCAAGAAGCTGAATATTATAACGGTAACGGTAGCTGCAAGGAAACATTTGGCATTCATTAACCATCGCTTTCAGTTGAAGTTTATAAAATCTTTCTCTTAAAACAATTTTTCAGAAAAATAGGTTTCTCAAATCAAGTAGCTACTTTCACACTTTCAAATATTGATGGAGGTTTCCTTTCTGACCTTTTATTTGAAGCCGTGTAGAATGTCAATATCTTGATTATGTCATTATTTTCTCTTTGAGTTACATGTGCTATTTTGACTGTTGCTGCTGTTGGTAGTCCTCAAATGATGTGGTTTCTGTTATTCTTTGAGGTTCTGTACCACAATGTTCAAACAAGACACATCTTTGATAAAACCCTTAAGAATGAGATCAAGTAAGTTTTGCATCTAGACACATTGAATGTTAAGAAATTAGCTAATTGCTCCATACCTGTCAGTGTTTCTGTTGATGCATAATTGGAACCAATATTTGCTTGTAATTCATTCTCTCTTCTCATTGCAGTGGATATTGACTTGGAATGAGCAATCGGTTGAGCCAAGTTCAAATTTCAATTGAATTTGTTGATTTAACTTACATGCAAATACTGTTGGGAAAGGTATTAATCAGTGTCTTCTCTCCAGCTATGGGTCAAATAACAGGACTGATTGGATTGGTTGGCAACTAGTCTACCTTAGAAAATAATGGCAACCTACTGCAGGAAAATCTTCTGCCCAGTCAGTCATGTCTCTTGAGACATGATCGCCCAAGCATGTATCACGTATAGCACTTAACTGACTGACTGATATATACCTTATCTCATCAATAATAAACATTTAGTTTTAAGAAATTCTTTCTCAGGATAAAATGTATCACATAGGATTTCTTTCATTCAATCATTCAATTACCCTTGCACATACACATTTCTAAAACATCAGACATAAGCATATGTTTGTTAGTATGTTTTGTTTTTATGGCACATCAACCTCGGCAGGTCATTTATTGCCAACTAAATTTTTATTTATTTATTGCTGGTAATACCTTTTTCTTTCAACAATTTATTGTTGTTTTTATATAAGTTTTGTGTCTAGTAATACTTTTTTTTCTTTTCGAATATCAAGATTCATTGGGATTTGTTTTTAAGAGCAGGGTTCCCAAGTCCTACCCTTGTTATTTAACCCATAACTGGAGGGAAGGGACGAATTAATACCTTTCCCAAGGGTACCAGTGCTTAAGTGAATGCAGGGTATTCAACTGGAATTCGAACTCGGCTCACTGATTTCTCTTTCCAAGCCGATATCCACTGCACCACAACGCACATCCATCACTAAACGCTTACAGCACCTGGTATTCCCAAGCGGTCACCCATCTAAGTACTGACCAGGCTCAATGTATAAGCATATGTAAATTATATAGAAAATAAAAGAAAGAAAAATGCAAGTAACTAAAATAACTTATGTATAGGAAGTCAATATTTGATTAACAAATTTCTTGCTTATGAATGAAACACTGACTATCTCCAAACATATTGTCCAATACTAACAAAATACTAGCGTCTTGGTTTAAATAGAATGATAAATGAATACCAATTGTCAAAAATTATGAGAATTTATTTTATGCAGGGATCAACACTTCAGTGTAGGATCTGTGCAGTCTACGTTTGATTAAAGTGTTATTCTCCCAGAATAAGATCAGAATGTGCTATCTGGTGTCTGGTTAAAAGATAGTGCCATTATTAAGTATTTTCTGTTGCAATTTTCTAGCCAGTGCTTTGGTCCACAAAGAAAATATAATGTATTATGGCATGAGGCACGTAATCTTTTGCTATATTTTGATAGGATCCAAGACCCTGTTTATCAGGTCCAGGCGGCCCTCTCTTTGTAAACGAAAGGGAGTGTTTGCTTGGGCTTGCTTTGCTAGGTCTCTAGCATCTTCAGATGTGATAACCTAAGGAAAAGAAATTTTATTTTTTCTCCCTTTCCCTTTTGTTCATGTCACCCATAATATTCGTGTAGTTTTCATAATATTTTTCCTGTTTACAGTTCTGATGAGTGGGGACAAAACCAGTCGACTGGCGTTTCTGTTTTAGAATTTGGCATGGCCAATCTTATTAAATTTTTTACCACCACATATATATATATATAGATATCTTAGTAATAGTAAGAACTGATCAAATAACAATCCACAGTTCATAGCATTTACTTTTTTAAAAGTGATCGATACATAGTATAAAAATATATATAGTAATATTTTTATTACTACTATTGGTATTTATAATAAAAACATTTTTCACCACTGCACAAGAGCTGTCGTGTTTCAGTACTATCAATAGTATCTCTGCAGGAAACTTACAGTTTGCAAGAGTTAGTGAATTATATATATATATATATATATATATATATATAGCCTTTGAGATTTCACTTGCCTGATCAACTCAGTTGATTAAAACTTAATTAGGCAATTAAAGTTTGCTTTACTCGTCCACAGTTGATTAAAAATCTCACAATGAAACGTGTCCCTTCAAAAATAGAAAAAGGAAATCTGATTCCTTTTACAACCCAAAAGTATGACATTGAAGATTCACAAGTTACTGAGAATGGCCTACAATGACATTATTGAACTCTTTGGTCTTGCTTTTATCATCCCGGCCAGTGTAAACATTAATGCTTCCAGAGTGGAGCCAAAATATCTCTGTCGCCCAGATTAAAGACACTCACAGATTTTTAGAAACCCATTTAGAAAAATATTATCCTTTACTCAACATCTATATTTTCATTCCCGCTTACGAGAAGTGAAAACGAACATTTGAAAGAAAGAAAAAAATATGCATACTTCTTTCAACCACAGACCGAAAAACAAATTACACAAGTAACTTTTTATAGAAAATCGTTGAGTAAATCAGATTTGTTATTTTTTTTTATTATCTATGAGATGGAGGTTATAGGCAAACAGAAGAAAGAAACCACAAATTTAGGTACCTCCACTCAATTTCCACAAAAAAAAAAAAAAAAAAAAAAAAAAAAAGGCAGCTCATGATGTTAAAAGGGCTCAAACTTAATAAAAACAAAATTTTATCATCAAAATGTTCATGCTATTATTAAGAGGAAAGATCAAACTTTGTTGTTATTATTTTCAAAAAATTTTTAAAATCCTTTCTAACACATTAAAAATTTTAATTAAAATTTCATTTTTTGTTTTCTGTCAGCGATTCACGCTATGTTTACGTAATGGAGTTGGCCAAGTGAAATGATTTTGGGATTAGTAAATTTTCCCCTCGCACTTGACAGCCAGTCAAGTGATTTCTTTTTCAAGAGTCTCTCTCTCTCACACACACACACACACAAATATTACCTTATCTTGAGTAAGAACAGAGTTCTTGGGCCACTAATCAAATATTACCCAGCCCCGACATATGCAATGGCTGGATACTAAGCTTGTCTTTGCTGGTATAAACTTGTCATGTTTCTCGGCTTTTTGGCCAAGAAATGATAAAGTCTATAGTATCAACTAGAAATTAATTTCTGACATAAAACTTTACAGTAAATTAATTAGAAATGAATTTGATATAAAACTTGGTGCCACCACTGATTTACTAAACGTTTTTATTATAAATACCAATAATAATCAAAATATTTCAATATATACATATATTTTTTTCATGTGTGGTCTAGCATCTTATAATCATTTTACTCATGACATTGCTTTGAATTTGATTCTTAGCACAATACTACTACTACTAATAATAATAAAAACAGAAAGAAAAAATAAATGGAGAAAGATAAAAAAGACAAAGAAAAGAAGAACAAGAAGTGCAAGAATGAAAGCAGTAGCAGCAGGAGTAATAAAGATGTTTTTACCAATTTCAGCTGCCGTGAAGCATGTGAGTGTAGCTGGTATGCTAAGGAACCATATTCAATCCACAGTTTGGCATTATTGCTATCGATCTCCACTGCCCGTGTGAAGCATCGCAAAGAGGCAATTGCTTGTTTGTAGATGGGTTGATCCATACGTAGCTCAGTCTGTAAGAAACAGAATTATTGTGAATGAGTTGTTGGCAGGGAGTAAAAATTCACAGATGCAAAATCAACCATCCCACCTCCAACAACCCATATATAGATGCACATACATATATAGTGGAAATAATTCCGAGGAAAATATTTAGTAAATAATCCCAATGGATCCTAGTAATATTAGATTAAATATTAAAACTAATCCAGCAGAGAGCTCGAAGTAAATTTGAATTTACACAGCAAATATTTATTCCACATATAATTTCAAATATTACAATTGGAGAATAGCTATTTCAACAAGTTATCAAGCCCATCTTTTCAACTCCATTCAACAGATGTTATTAAAAGATTTTGGTGTAACTGGAAGTAAAGGTTGTTTAGAAACAAAAGAAAGAGACTAAATTTGTCTTTTCTTTTTTCTAAACATACTTTACTTCCAACCATACTAAAATTTTTTCATAACATCTGTTGAATGAAGTTAAAGAGACAAGTTTGATAACTCGTTGAAATGGCTATCCTCCAAATGTAATATATTAATTTATATGCAGAATATATATATATATATACATACACACACACACACACACACACATTATCAGTTACAGTGTTTCATCCATTTTGATATAAACATATTATTTCACTGAGGAAAGTAAACAAAAGTTTAAGCATACTTACAGAATTTAATTTTTGTTCAAGTCTACTCATACGTGCTAGACTCATTCCAGCCCAAGAGTCTAGCCGATCTGGATTGACACAAATGTCCAAGATATAAAACTTAATGGCCTTCCTGTGATAAAAAAAAAATTTTTTTTTAAATCTTTTAGGAATGAATAATTCTTATTAGATCTTTGATCTGCTTTCCTACAGTGGTATTTTTGTATGCACTAATTTCAAATGGCAATTGTTTAACTTAAACGAATAGAACAAGTGAACAAGCAGACAAAATTATATACCATTACAATTTTTTTTTTTTTGAAAGAAGTCTATCCTTCAATATATGTGCATTGTGGTGTAGTGGATATCAGCTCGGAACGAGAAATCGGAGAACCAAGTTCAAATTTCAGTTGAATTCATTGCATTCACTTACACACAAATACCCTTGGGAAAGGTATTAATCTGTCTCTTCCTTCCAGTTATGAGTTAAATAACAGGACAGATTAGGTTCTATAGCCTTGGCTGACAACCAATCTACCGCAGAAAGCAATGGCAACCTACTGCGGGATAATCTTCTGCCCAGTCAGTCATGTCTCTTTCGAGACATGATCGCCCAAGCGTGTATCACGTATGGCACTTAACTGACTGATCCTTCAATATGGCAGCAAATGCTGGACAATCTCATCAAAGATGAAGGCAAGACATGAAGAAACCGAAATGTGGGTCTACAGAAGGATGCTGAGGATGGGAACATGTGGGCAACAACATGGTTTTGGAGTGGATGGATATGAGAAGGAAAAGACAGCTGAAGTTTTTGGGACATAAAATGAGGAAGGAGGACTTGGAGAACCTGATGCTCACAGGATGGAGAGAGGGGAAGAGAGACAAGAGAAAGCAATGTATGATGGACTTGAGCAGATGGATGGTAGAGTGGGGATGGAGTAGGATAACAGAAGGGGTATTAAGAGCGACAAGGGATAAAGAGGTGTGGAAGGCCATGATCACTTATGTCCTGAAGGGACACAGCACATAGAAGAATATCTTAAAAACAAAACATGGGAATATAAATTATTTTTAAACTTGGTCATATAGCTATATCCATACAGAGATATAAAGTCTTTAAACAAAATCAGAGTCAAATTGTTCTTCCATTTAACAGTTGACTGAAAGTGTCAATATAAACAACTGACATCTTTCAGTCAAAATTTGATAGTTCCATTGAAATACCAAATCAGTTCAAATGTCGAGAAATTCAATTAACCTGAATCAACAACTGTTTAGAAATATGACCAATGGACTGGGTTCTAAAAACAAGAAACAAACATATCTTTGTACCATTGGCAATTATATTTTCTGAATGAATCTGACAACAACAAAAAAGTACAACAAATATGGTAGCTATATAAAAAAATTACAGTAAAAAATTGTTTTGTTTATTTAGTGTTTTATGAAAGATTGTTTGAATAATGAAAAGATGTATGATTTTTATTTCTCAAAAGAAAGGAATCGGGATATATTACTTTGAAGAAAAAATAATCTAAAAATCTAGATATCTACAGATAATGAACAAAAATCCTTGTAATCACCACATGTGTGTTGTGGTGCAGTGAATATCAGCTCCCAACTAAAAATCGGAGAATCCTTGTTTGAATTCCAGTTGGGTTGTTGCATTCACTTATGCACAAATACCCTTAGAAAAGATATTAATTTGTCTCTTCTCCCGCCTGATACAGGTTAAATAGCAGGACAGATTAAGTATTGTAGCCTTGGTTGGCAACCAGTCTACCACAGAAAGTAATAACAACCTACTGCAGGAAAATCTTCTGCCCAGTCAGTCAGGTTTCTTTCACAACATGATCACCCAAGTGTGTATCATGTACAGCACTTAACTGAATCACTGTGTGTGCGTGTGTGTGTGTGTGTGAATGATGTCACTTTGAATCAGTAGCATGCAGGGTGGGTACAACAACTCTGGCCATCCATATCTAGAGGGCATCTAATCAGAGAGTAAAATAAAAAATTTAGTTTATTTTTAATTTGAATAAAGTGTTTATTTCATGTTTCACCTGTTTTTATATATTTAAAATGTCTTCTATTTTCACATTTCTCAGTATTAGGCCCTATAGTCTCCCTTACTCGAGTCAGAGATATGCAACAGAAGAGTTGGCCTCGAGCATCACCAAACCTCTGAACATCACTGCTTTAAATAAATTCCAATTCCAGTGATATAATCAACACCAGGATATAATCAACAAAATCTTTTTCACAAAAATGAAAACAATCAGTTCTTGATAATGACTGAGATAGTCCAAAATACTTGAACAAAACAGGAAAAAAAATAAAATAAAATAAAAAAGGGCTTTGGACAGTTTATTCATAATTTTGATCCTGAAATACATGCTGTTATTTGGAAACTGGAAGACACAATTAGATACATTGATCTTGTCAGGTGAATTTAACAAAACTTATTTAAATATACTTCTAAAGAAGTAATGGATTTTTTTATTTATTAATCAAACTTATTTTATCACTTTAAATGCTACATTTAGAGTATATCCACATTTGAGTAGGTGCTCTGTTTATTTATGAAACAGTATATTTATTTATTTCAATTTACAAGCTTGAGTATTCAAGAAATCTTATTAAAGAAAAGATGCACCTTATATTTAAGTTTTTCAACATGAAAAATAATACTTTGTAATCTAAATAATCTAAGAAACTGAATATTTTTTTTTAATTGCTAATTTTCTTGTAGGGATTTTAAGATAACCTATAAAACAAACAATTTGCTTTTGCTTGTTAAGTTTGGTTTGTTTTATGGCCTATCAAACTCACTGGGTTATTTTAATGCTGTTAATATTTTTTTTATGATAGATTTGTATGAATAGAATATGTATTCTTTGTAAGAAATCAGTTTGTAGATCAGGTTTCATTGACATTTTTGTAAAGTAGGTTTTGTTGATAGATGTATTGCTGCTATATATATTTTTTCTTCAAAAATATATTGCTGGTAATATTTTTTCCTTCAAAACTGTATTACTGGTAATATTTTCTTCTCCAAAAAAGTATTGCAGAAATTTTCACTAAAAAAATCTGTTTTTATACTTTCATAGTGTTTTGACTCTAGTCTTGGGGTTAACTATTTGCCCATAGCTGGAACCCTAACAGGTGCTACCACTCCGGGTCAGGATGGACCTGGGAACAACAACAATTAAAAGGTGGTTCCATGCTTCTCAAAACTTCCTAGTTAGAGGCCTAGCTGCCAGATGCAATTTATCGTCATGCCCAGGAAGCCTCATTTGGGAGCAAGGAGGGGTACACTCTCTGCAGAGGTGCAGTCAGCATATTCTGAAGTCCCAGCTGACAGGGTGGTTTTCCTTGTTAAAATTAAAGCCAAATTTGATTGTCCAAACAATAATCTTCCATGACCTTTCAACAAGCAATCCAAGATAATCAAAATAGAAACAACAGGTTTCAGTGACATTAAAAGTCAATTTGGTCTTCAACCAAATAAGAAAAGAAACTTACGTTTGTTCCTTGTTTTTGAAGTAATAATCAGCCAATAAGTAGTAAAGTTCTTTAACAATGGGCCTACAATGAACAAAAAAAAAAACATCATGAAACTGACATTATGGAAAAAGGGAGGAGTTAAATATAGAATGAATATAGTTTTATGACATGTGCATTTTTACACTATTTACATTGTTTGGACTGTCATCATCATCATATTCACAACATTTTGGCTGTTGTACACTCCAGAGCTTTTCAGTTGATTGGGATTTCAAACCAATCTCTTTATTCCGATCACTGGGGTATACTGTTCTCATTCTATGTGCAATGTCACTTCCAGATGTCTTAGTTATCTCCCTTTAACTTAACTCTCTAAGTTATTTGTTTACCACTGCTGTAGCCAGGTACTGAATTGACAACTCTTTGGGTCAAGACACTGGAACTAACCAATGCTTTTATACACTGGGCCATGTGTCTGCAAACATCATGAATATGACAAAAAAAGATGAGGACAACAGTCAAAACAAAGCAAATAGCATAAATACAACCACATCTCTGAAATATAGACAAATATGTACATTCTTGTCCATAACTTTTTTACCACAATATCAGCAAAGCATATCACAATACTTTCCAAACCATCTTATATATTTAACATTCCATCAGATTTATATATATATATATATATATATATATATATATATCATTCATTCATTTTATTCAGTGAGCACATTTTTGAATGGCTGTGATCAGCACTCCTCTGCAACTCACAATTGTGGTTCACTGTGACATTTAAAGCAGAATAATGCAATGGCTTGCTAGTTTATTCTGCACCGGGGATATTGAGGTTACTCAGTCCTTCCTCTCATAGGTGGATTTGTTTTTTAAGTTACCTTCTTCTCGCCTTTGTCTAAAGAGGCACGACCTACAGGTGGTTTGTGTTAAGATGTTGATGTGTTGAGGCATGGTAAATTGTAACAGAGATATTGTTATATTATTAGTGATTTATTTAACATATATACATAAGAGGAGATATGTGTGTTGTTCTAAACCATGCTAGACGTGAAGTGAAGTGTTACTTATATGCTCCTACGCCAAGGGGTTACAGATACTGTGTGTAAGAAAATAGTTCCTTGATATTACTACAGTTTGAATTTAGAGTTTTCTTCTCATGGACTGGTTGACAGCTAAGTCTATAGGATCCAGTCTGTCTTGTTATTATACTCATAGATGAGAGGAGAACAGATGGATTCATACCTTTCGCAAGGGTATTAGCACATAAGTGAATGCAATGAACTTGACTGAAATTTGAATTCAGCTCTCCAAATCTTCAAGCCAAGTCACTATGAATTACTTCACCATTCTCCATATATATAATTAATTAAATAAGTTTTTTTTATATGTCAGTCATATGTACAAGCAGATGTGCGTTGTGGTGCAGTGGATATCGGCTTGGAACGAGAAATCAGGGAGCCGAGTTAGAGTTCCAGTTGAATTCATTGCATTCACTTACGCACAAATACCCTTGGGAAAGGTATTAATCCATCTTTTCCCTCCAGCTATGGGTTAAATAACAGGACAGATTGGGTTCTATAACCTTGGCTGGCAACCAGTCTACCGCAGAAAGCAATGGCAACCTACTGCGGGATAATCTTCTGCCCAGTCAGTCTTGTCTCAAATGAGACATGATTGCCCAAGCATGTTTCATGCATGGCACTAAACTGACATATGTACAAGGGAAATGCATAAGAAAATTTTTAAGAAGGTTAATACTTACGTTGTAATTGGTTTATCAACAGGAATGGAAGGTGGCTCGTTATGATGGCCCTCAATGTAAGCAAGTACCGATTCATATGTATTAGCTGTAACAGAGTTACAATTGCCAGAATTATCTATTTATCAATCAACAAGAAAAATAAATTCTAAAGTATTAAGTCTTCTGATCAAAATGAGTAACATTCAATTTTCCAAATACTTTTAGTATATTTACACTATATACATACAAACTATTTTCCTCATCTTTGTTGTTTTTATTACATTCCGGCTGTTGTACACACTGACTTTCATCAGGTGCCAAAACATTGCGATGACAGCAAAAATGGGAATAATAGTCCACATGTAAATAATAAATTCTCATCCCAGAAATTATCTTTAGTTTAATAACCTATTATTTCATCAAATTAATAACCAATTATTTAATAACAAATTATTTCATCAAATTAATAACCAATTGTTTAATAACAAATTATTTCATCAAATTAATGACCAATTGTTTAATAACAAATTATTTCATCAAATTAATGACCAATTGTTTAATAACAAATTATTTCATCAAATTAATGACCAATTGTTTAATAACAAATTATTTCATCAAATTAATAACCAATTATTTAATAACAAATTATTTCATCAAATAACCAATTGTTTAATAACAAATTATTTCATCAAATTAATAACCAATTGTTTAATAACAAATTATTTCATCAAATTAATAACCAATTGTTTAATAACAAATTATTTCATCAAATTAATAACCAATTGTTTAATAACAAATTATTTCATCAAATTAATAACCAATTGTTTAATAACAAATTATTTCATCAAATTAATAACCAATTGTTTAATAACAAATTATTTCATCAAATTAATAACCAATTGTTTAATAACAAATTATTTCATCAAATTAATAACCAATTGTTTAATAACAAATTATTTCATCAAATTAATAACCAATTGTTTAATAACCAATTATTTCATCAAATTAATAACCAATTGTTTAATAACAAATTATTTCAAATTATTAATCAATTATTTAATAATAAATTACTTCATCAAATGACTGGCAAGTGAAGCAGCTTTTATAGAAAATCTTTTTTTTCTTAATATATAAGATCATCAAATTGAACAGAATTTCTGCTAAGTGCTCAATATAATAACCAAGTGGTAAATATTATTAAATTAGATATAATAACATTCAATACATCAAAGGTCAACTCAGAGTTTCATAATTTTTTCAATCTCTTGTCAAGAATGATCAATGCAAACATTCTTGTCAAAAATCCTGATGAGTGATTGAAGAATTACAAATGTCAAATTGACATTTGATAAGTACTGAAACTTATTATATCTAATTTATTAATGTTATAAAATATAGGCAGAAGTGATTTTCCTTTGGAACTGTAGTGAACTAACTAAACTTGTTAGTCACCTGGGAGTGGCAACATCTATGTTGAATTGTCACCCGCTTTTTAAAGAAACAGCTATTCAAATGTTTCAGAACGGATAACAAATTTCTTTAAAAATAAGACAATATGGAAAACTGAAAAAGAGTGTAAAACATTTTTGTAATTGCAAATGTATGTTAGGTTCCATTTGTTAAAATGTGAGTATAGAAATTTTGAGTAGTGACCTTTTTCTTTGAAGTGATTACAGAAGATTGTAGATGTCAAGTGTTTTTGGTGTTACATTTGATAGATGTTAACTTTTATATAGAATAAGAAGTTAATTTATGGTTAATTTAGAAGATGTGTATGTATCTATTTGACTAATTGGCTGTTATTGTGGAATCTGATATTTCTTACAGCTTGTCTTTTCTAATTGTTTGCAATCTCTCCAGCACAAGTTTTGTTTTAGCTTTTTCACATATGAAAACTGATGTTTTGTTCTTTGTTTTCTAATCAATCTATTCATATTGTATTGTGACATTTTCACTGAAAATAAAATTACTGAACAGATTTGCAAAGAAAATGAATCGGGGAATATTAAGTAAATAAAGAATGAAAAGAAGAAATTTACCTGGAGTCTTTTCTTTAGGTACTAACAAAGTGATTCTTCGAGCCAAATTCTCAAGCTGAAATGCACAATACATGAGTTAATTACAGAAACAAATATGCAAATATGACTAGACTGAATGAAAATCATTATTATCTTAACGAAAATTTACTTTGATACATGAAGTTGATTGTAATAGTAATGGTAATATTAGCTGTTTCTTTAAAAGGAAACATTCTTGGCATTCATTGACTAAACAGCTTGTACTCATGTTGATTTAAATTTATAAAATCTTTAAAAACAATTTTTCAGGAAAATAAGTTTTTGCAATACTGTTATTGCTCTTTCCAGTATTGATGAAGATTTCCTTCTTAACCTTTTGTTTAAAGTAGTAGGAAATGTTAACATCTTGATTATGTGATTATTCTCTCAAGTCAGATGTGATATATTTTAGCTGTTACCACTGTAGAAAGTCAAGTGATATGGTTTCTGTAATTTGGTATAGTCCTTTATAATTCTGTAAAGCTAGTCTACAATATTCAAAAAAGTGTGGTCTTCAACAAGACCCACAGACTTCACTTGTTCAAAGCCATTTTTAATTATTAATCTGAGAAAGTGATTGTATACACTTTGTGGCCTGTTAGGGCCAGGGAGAAAGACACAAAAAGAAGAAGGTAGGTTGAACCAGTGTACTGCAATAACAGAATACAAAATAAGAGTGTTATTAATCAGCAGATAGAAGTGTCCGTCCGAACTGTCAAGTTACACTGTCTTGACTGCCTCGTCTAGGAAGTCAAGCAGATTAGTATTTATGAAGGAGGAAGAGTTCATTCCAATGAAGTGAGGGCACCATAACAATACAACTGACAGTGTAGATGATGTGATGTGGAATTTATGGAATGCTCAGGTAAAAGGTAGGTGTTATGAAGTGGAATGTGTTTAGTATTTTATTAGTTCAGCAGTACTTGTTTATCTTCCATACCGAGAGCTGCTATGCCCTTAGTGCTTGGACATTTATATCATCCAAGCCTTAGCTATGCTAAGTAGCATTTTCTTATCACTACAGTGGGACAATAAAAACAAAAATTTCAGAAATAACTTTCAGAATTAACACAGTCAGCTAATTGCCATACATGATACACGCTTTGGGTGATCATGTCTCGAAAGAGACTGACTGGGCAGAAGATTATCCCGCAGTAGGTTGCCAGCCAAGGCTATAGAACCCAATCTGTTCTATTAATTAACCCATAACTGAAAGGAAGAGACGGATTAATACCTTTCCCAAAAGTATTTGTGCGTAAGTGAATGCAAGGAATTCAACTGGAATTCGAACTTGGCTCCCCGATCTCTCGTTCCAATTCGATATCCACTGCACCACAATGCACATTCTCATGTTAACACAGGGCTTACCAAAATAATCTAGTGAGATTTAGTAGTCCTGGATTCTTCCATTAATTACTAGGATAATCCAGTGAGATTTAGAAATTATTTATCAGGTTAATCCAATGAGATTTAGTAGTACTCTTATCTTTTCAATCTTTAGGTAGACGTATAAGAAAATCTGTACATATGGTACGAACAATGCTTTTTGCTATTTATGTTAAACCGCTAAAGTTGTGGAGAAAGTACCAATAGTCAAAGAATATAGCCATGTTATTTTAAGTTGTGTTGTTTGGCCTCACATAGAAGGCAGACAGAATTTTTTTTTTTTTTTTTTTGGAAGAACTGATAAAATGTTAATTAAGAGACAGGATTTGCTGATCGAAATCATCATCTGATTGCTGGTGTTCATACATTCAGGACCACAAACAAAATTACTTCCTGGTTTTCTATGTGGGTATTTCACCTAGTGGTATGGTTAAAGTGATTCTTCAAATATATATGCAAGTTAAACTGCTGCAAGTATAGAATCAATGCCTGTTTTAAGAATTTACTGGAATTGGTAATGGACCAAGTAGCATAAATAGTTACAATACCTCATCTCAAAATATAACCAGATCCTGAAAAAGGTCAGTGTGTACAATATCAAAAACATTGTGAATATCACAATTAAGATGAGGACAACAGTCCAAACAATGTAAATAGTGAAAATAGTTACAAAATAGGCAGATGTTAATTCTAGTGATATTAAAAGGTTCTTTTGAATTCATGATAAAATCAAAGCCTTTGTCATATGGCTGACTTCTTTGTATAATCAAGTTAAACTAACCATTGATTTGAGGAACATTAGCAATATTACTTCTAGAAGCCAATAAAAAATATTTTAAGTGAGAAGAGAAATAGAAAAGTGGACTTACATCTCCTGATACAGTGCTCGTCTTGTAGCTATCAAATTCTGGTACAGTCTTTGGTTTGAAATATTCAAACAAGCACTGTGAAGATTCCCAATCTAAATCAATCTGGAACAAAGATAACAAATCAAGTTAAAAAAATATGTTGGGTAAAACAACTGTTTTTATTTCAATTGCTTTTTTGCAACTACCATGACCATCTTCTATGGACGTTAGAGAACAGCACAAATCCAAAATAAAGAGTAAGGTTTTAAAGATTTTTCTAAGTGTACAAAATTTTATTATGGCCATCAAAACATATTTTATTGAAGTGAGAGAAAAAACAAAAGAAATAATGTAGTTAGCTTAAACGTCAAACTGAAAAAAAGAAGAAAAAAGCTGACCTGTTTTAGAGATCTCATTCATCAAATTTTTATAGCTTTCTTTTTGCAAGCAGAAGAAATGGCTGATAAGTCTACGACCTGCTTGTGTTGTATATGCATATATTGGTTATATGTGTGTATCTTACCCTCTAGAAAAGTTTTCCATTTTTTTTAGTCATAGTGCACGTCATTTCTTTCATTGAGCTTTGCAGAAAGAGCAACAAAAGAACAAAAAGGTAGTCAGCTATTTTTTTCATTCTCTTTTTTTTTTTTATCAACTTGCCATTCATGGTAACTACACAATTTTTTGCTTATTTTTTTCATTTACCTCTCACTTCAATAAAATGTCTGTTTTAATATCTAAATCTAAAAAACATTAGGAACTAATTGCATAAAATATTTTTTCAAAAATATTGTAATTTTTTTCAGTCAATTCTTACTTGAAAAACCTGAATGAACCCCTAAACAATATTTGTGTTTCTGCTAATCATGAACTAAATTAAAAATACAAGGGAGGATTTTTAAAACTGATAAACAAATTTAGTCACTATGCAAGGCAGGTGACTGTAAAATAAATTTGTGATAAAAAATAAAATTGTAAAACATTTTTGATAGTAAATATTTGGAATATGTTGATATTGTTTAAATAAAAATGAATGCATAGAGCAGAATTTGTAAATTCTAATAAATGTTACTCTGAAGATGAAAATTCAGGATCGTAAAATTATTCAAGCTGATTTAACTGAAATACTTTAAAAATAAATGATGTTATCAAAATTGCGGTAAAATTTTTAATTTCATTTTGTATTTATTCTTTTTTAAAACTTTAAAATCTTTTTTTATTTTGCTACTAACAACTATAAATAAAATCTAAAATTAAAAAAAATACAATATTTTGCTATTAACAACTATAAATATAAAAACAATATAAAAGCAATATAAAAACAACTATAAATATAAAAACAATATTTTGCTACTAATAACTATAAATAATAAAATCTAAAATTAAAAAAATACAATATTTTGCTATTAACAACTATAAATATAAAAACAATATAAAAGCAATATAAAAACAACTATAAATATAAAAACAATATTTTGCTACTAATAACTATAAATAATAAAATCTAAAATTAAAAAAATACAATATTTTGCTATTAACAACTATCAATATAAAAACAATATTTTGCTACTAATAACTATAAATAATAAAATCTAAAATTAAAAAATACAATATTTTGCTTTTAACAACTATAAATATAAAAGCAATATAAAAACAACTATAAATATAAAAACAATATTTTGCTATTAATAACTATAAATAATAAAATTTAAAAAAAAAAAACTATTTTGATTTCAAGATGGTTTAAAACCTTTTTCAGGACAATTAAAGTTGTATTTTGGGATGGTTTCAGGATGATGGCGATAAAACAGTCTGGTGTCTTTTATGCAACATTCTTAATCTTATAGGGATTTAAATGAATTCCCCATGATTAATTACTAATACTAGTTCTCATTTCTACCTAAGGATTTTTATCATTTTCAGTTCAAACAGTTATTCATAATACTTGAGTACAAAGTATTTTTTTTATAAATGCAATATGGATAATCTACTCTTGTTTGAAAATCAGTCATTTGTTTCTTAATATAGTGTATACAAATGAATGCAATCAATATGTAGGGGTCATCATCATTGTTTAACGTTGGTTTCCATGATAACATGGGTTGGATGAGGTTTTCTTGAGAGCTAACCATCATGAAATATTAAAGAGAGTTTTACAGCTGTATGCCCTTACTAACACCAACCAGTTTAGGAGACTGGAAACTCAGTGTTTTTATTGAGACATCATCTCTACGAATGAATCTTAGATGGGGTTTTCTTGAGAGCTAACCATCATGAAATATTAGGGAGAGTTTTACAGCTGTATGCCCTTACTAACACCAACCAGTTTAGGAGACTGGAAACTCAGTGTTTTTATTGAGACACCATCTCTACAAATGAATCTTGGATGAGGTTTTCTTGAGAGCTAACCATCATGAAATATTAGGGAGAGTTTTACAGCTGTATGCCCATACTAACACCAACCAGTTTAGGAGACTGGAAACTCAGTGTTTTTATTGAGACATCATCTCTACGAATGAATCTTAGATGGGGTTTTCTTGAGAGCTAACCATCATGAAATATTAGGGAGAGTTTTACAGCTGTATGCCCTTACTAACACCAACCAGTTTAGGAGACTGGAAACTCAGTGTTTTTATTGAGACACCATCTCTACGAATGAATCTTGGATGAGGTTTTCTTGAGAGCTAACCATCATGAAATATTAGGGAGAGTTTTACAGCTGTATGCCCATACTAACACCAACCAGTTTAGGAGACTGGAAACTCAGTGTTTTTATTGAGACACCATCTCTACGAATGAATCTTGGATGAGGTTTTCTTGAGAGCTAACCATCATGAAATATTAGGGAGAGTTTTACAGCTCTATGCCCATACTAACACCAACCAGTTTAGGAGACTGGAAACTCAGTGTTTTTATTGAGACACCATCTCTACGAATGAATCTTGGATGAGGTTTTCTTGAGAGCTAACCATCATGAAATATTAAAGAGAGTTTTACAGCTGTATGCCCTTACTAACACCAACCAGTTTAGGAGACTGGAAACTCAGTGTTTTTATTGAGACACCATCTCTACGAATGAATCTTGGATGAGGTTTTCTTGAGAGCTAACCATCATGAAATATTAGGGAGAGTTTTACAGCTGTATGCCCTTACTAACACCAACCAGTTTAGGAGACTGGAAACTCAGTGTTTTTATTGAGACACCATCTCTACGAATGAATCTTGGATGAGGTTTTCTTGAGAGCTAACCATCATGAAATATTAAAGAGAGTTTTACAGCTGTATGCCCTTACTAACACCAACCAGTTTAGGAGACTGGAAATTCAGTGTTTTTATTGAGACACCATCTCTACGAATGAATCTTGGATGAGGTTTTCTTGAGAGCTAACCATCATGAAATATTAAAGAGAGTTTTACAGCTGTATGCCCATACTAACACCAACCAGTTTAGGAGACTGGAAACTCAGTGTTTTTATTGAGACACCATCTCTACGAATGAATCTTGGATGAGGTTTTCTTGAGAGCTAACCATCATGAAATATTAAAGAGTTTTACAGATCCCTACAACTTTTAACCAGGGAGACTGAAACTCAGTGTTTTTATTAGCACCATCTCTACCCGAATGAACTTGGATGAACGAGCTCCAATCCAGAAATATTTGAGGAGTTTTAAGCTGTATGCCCATAAACTAACACCAACCAGTTTGACTGAAACTCAGTGTTTTTATTGAGACACCATCTCTACGAATGAATCTTGGATGAGGTTTTCTTGAGAGCTAACCATCATGAAATATTAGGGAGAGTTTTACAGCTCTATGCCCATACTAACACCAACCAGTTTAGGAGACTGGAAACTCAGTGTTTTTATTGAGACACCATCTCTACGAATGAATCTTGGATGAGGTTTTCTTGAGAGCTAACCATCATGAAATATTAAAGAGAGTTTTACAGCTGTATGCCCATACTAACACCAACCAGTTTAGGAGACTGGAAACTCAGTGTTTTTATTGAGACACCATCTCTACGAATGAATCTTGGATGAGGTTTTCTTGAGAGCTAACCATCATGAAATATTAAAGAGAGTTTTACAGCTGTATGCCCTTACTAACACCAACCAGTTTAGGAGACTGGAAACTCAGTGTTTTTATTGAGACACCATCTCTACGAATGAATCTTGGATGAGGTTTTCTTGAGAGCTAACCATCATGAAATATTAGGGAGAGTTTTACAGCTGTATGCCCTTACTAACACCAACCAGTTTAGGAGACTGGAAACTCAGTGTTTTTATTGAGACACCATCTCTACGAATGAATCTTGGATGAGGTTTTCTTGAGAGCTAACCATCATGAAATATTAGGGAGAGTTTTACAGCTGTATGCCCTTACTAACACCAACCAGTTTAGGAGACTGGAAACTCAGTGTTTTTATTGAGACACCATCTCTACGAATGAATCTTGGATGAGGTTTTCTTGAGAGCTAACCATCATGAAATATTAGGGAGAGTTTTACAGCTCTATGCCCTTACTAACACCAACCAGTTTAGGAGACTGGAAAGTCAGTGTTTTTATTGAGACACCATCTCTAGGAAGATTACTTACCAATGTTAAAGATTTCAGCCGAGCATTTTATTACACAGAGTAGGTGTAGAGGTTTTTATTTCAGAGATTTCCTTCTCTTAGACAAGTTGCCATCCAAAGCTAAAAGTCTCTTAGCTAGCTTAAGCATTTTAACATTATACTTAGGACTTGTTTTTTTTGCGGTATATCAATCTCGTTGAGTAATTTAATGCCAAAATCTAAATATTCTGTATGCAATTTTATTTTTATGGGATAATAATAGTTTTAGCAATACAAGTTCTACTAATTAACCCATAGGGGGAGAGGAGAGATGAATTCAAACCTTTTCTAAGGATATTTATGCATAAATGATTATAATGATTCCAAGAAGAACAAGAACTTGCTTCTTCGATTAACAATTCCAAGCCATTATCTATTACACCACCCACACATCCAAGTTTACAGCACTTGGTATTCCAAAGCGGTCACCTATCTAAGTACTGACAAGGCTCAACATTGGTGTTTCATTGATTTATTTATCTTCGGTGATCATATAGGAACCAATGTTTCAATATGATGTGGCTATAAGTCCAACAAGTAAGAAAGAAGATCAATATTCACTTATCATCCAGTTCACACAACTCCTAGAATCTTTTGAACAAGAGTAAAAGTTTATCTCTTGTTTCCTGTTTGGAATTGGGCTTCTAGTTCCTTCTAAAGTCAACTTATATTCGGCATTTCTAATGCCTCCACCAAAACTTTGAAATTTTATTTACTATTTAGTTTTATTTCTTTCCAAAATGGCATTAAATAGGTTCACCTATTGTCCACACCCAACCGTCTTTTGAACAAAAAGTATAGGTTTATTCTTTGTTTCCTGTTTAGGATAGGGTTTCCAGTTCCTTCTAAAGTCTTCTAATTCTCTTTTACTCCCAGTAGCTTCTTGTGTCTTAGTGGCATTATTGCCTTGCATGGGGTAAACTGAATTAAAAATGAATAAATGCAAAATTTGAGTCAGACACTTTTATCAATCTCCCAGACCAATAAATTGCTGATGAGGAAAATATGAACTGATCAATATTAGTTTTTGCCTTAATATAATTTGACAAAGAAAATATATAGATACATAGATAAAAGGATAAAAAAAATTTAATAAATAGATAAAGTATATATATATATATATATATATATATATATTAATAGACTTTATTTATTGTCCTAGATACAAATCCTACAATTTAATCAATAACCGAGGAAGAAAAGATGGATTCATACCTTTCCTAAAGGTATTTGGACATAAGTGAATGTAATTAATCTGACTGGAATTCAAACTATGCTCTCAAATTTTTCATTCTGAGCCAGTTTCCATTACACCATCCACACATCCACAAGTGAGTGGGGTCGCAGTACTCTTGCAATTCTATCATCATCCAGTGCTAAGTTTCTAAAATAAATTTTATTTCCCATTTATGTAGAAGTCATGCCAGCCTTCTTACCTGGAGAGCATTGTGATCCTGGAGATATCTTGTCTTGGCTTTCTTGGTAGGGTAGCCATACAGACAGAAAACACACTGTTCAAATGCTTGGTCAAGTTCATCCTTAAATGCATGAGGCTTATCTTCAGGATAGCGAGCACGTTCAGTCTTTAGTACACTCATGAAAAACAGCAACAGTTGACCATCTGATTTGGTACACCAGGCATGTCTGAAGTAAACACATCAAAGAAAATAAAAATGTTTACTAACTTATAACATTTTTTTTCAATTATTTACATGTGTTGGTTCTAATGGCTACGAAGAATGTCCCTTCCCTAAATTCATAGACAAATCCTACAGACTATGCTGGGATTTCTTCCTAGCCAATAAAAAAAAATGAACAAATTTTCAGTCTCATCCACCATATTTTTTTCGTTCTTTCTTGTCTTGTAGTCAGAATCCATGTGAACACAAATTACTCCATAATATATATTTTTAAACTACCATCATCTCTTGTTGAAGCACATGTGCAGTCACAATAATGTCAACAAATCTAGTCTGATGAAATCCTAACAAGTTTTTCCTATTTGTCTTACAATTTCCTCAATACTGTTCTTGATATATAAAAATATGTCACTATCTCATATATAGTCATCCGCAGACAGATCTGTTTCGCTGTATCACAGCTCATCAGTACGGTTAGACAGCCGATTGCTTTTTACCCAGGATTGAAACCCAACCGAATTGGCGTCAGTCTGCGATTCTACCTCTGAGCTACAGACGCTTGGTAGAAGGAGACAGACTTTTTAGCGTGTATATCATTATACATGCCCAATAGCTGAGAGTGTTCTAATTCATTGCTGAATGAACAATGCATAGATGCCAGAGTAGCTACTGTTTTTCAAAGTCTACCATTCTTCCAGAGTGCTCAATCAGTGTGTGAGAGCGTTATATATATATTTTTATTTAAATACTTTAATCCAAGCGGAAAAAGCAGGAAGGTAAATTCCAAAACCCGATCCTAATTAATATTAAATATTAAATTTTAATATTAAAAAAATGATACAGGAGGAGAGCTCCATGTAATAAAAATTACAGAGCAAATATAAATTAAATTAAATTTTTTCAAAGATGTTGAATGCACATTTCGACATGAAATCCCCGAAGGGGATAACACATCACCTCAGCAACAAATGCTTCATTTGTTGCTGAGGTGATGTGTTCTCCCCTTCGGGGATTTCATGTCGAAATGTGCATTCAACATCTTTGAAAAAATTTAATTTATATATATATATATATCAGTAAAGAACAGCTAGAAAAAGTGTCTTTAATCTAACACATTTCACTTCGACAAGCTTCTTCGGAGATTTTTTTAAAAAAATGAATGATTTTTAAAATTTTCAAAAATTTTTTTAAAAATACAAAGAAACAGTATGTTGATTGAGGTTTGATTTCATTGGTTAAATATGTGTGTCACAAGTAATAAAGCAATGGATGAATATTTTTTATAAGTAGAGAAAAAACTTATACAATAGATGCTTATATATCATGATATGTAAGTATGCAATAATAATCCATGTGTCAAACATATTTAAACTATAGACAAATTAAGTGTGTTTATATGTCAGTAATGTTAGTATGTATGGGAATGACAAAATGAAACATTTCTACATTTCTGTTCAAAATTGTAGCAAAATATTATATACAAGTATCAATCGATAGATGATTTTCTTTTTTTAAAATGTGTATGAGAACATCATGTATGAATGCATGTGTATATGAGTCGGTAAAGTATGAGTGAATGATATAACAAAATACATTTCCATTTAAAATTCTAGTGAAATAATGTATTCAAGTATTAAGAGAACTTTTTATAAATAATTTTTTTTTTAAATAAGTTAATGATTAGAATCTTTCAATGAAATATAATTGAAATTATTACAATGTCAGAATTAAGTAATATAAGTAGCAACATATAGAAATAGTAAAAACATACATTTATATAGTATAACTAGCAGTATAGCCCGGCGTTGCTTGGGTGTAATGAAAGCTTTAAAACTAATCCTTGGTTCTGGAGCTCAGACTTTTTGGACGTTGGCACGAAAGACTAAAAAGCAATAGTTGTTTCCAGTTAAAGTGAAACCGTAGACTGAAAGAATAATGAATGGATGTAAGTCAAATTTTGATTTCCTGGTATCGATATCAAATGTTTTTTTCGTCGTAAACTGAATTTTGAAGGCTAAATAAGTCCTCTGAGTAAATGTTATCATGGCTGAGACTAAGAACTACAATTATACCTACTTAAAGCCAAACCCAAAGCAAAAACTTAAAGACAAGGGCTGAAAAACTGATTTTGATCAGACCCAGTAGGATATCGGGGTATCGATTTCCAATATCAAAGTCAAATGAGTCATCCAAGGATAAACTAACCTAAGTAAGTCCATGAAAACTTATTGTACCCATCAGGAGAAAAATTGAAGAAAATGAGCAATATTGATGGCTGAATATAGGTTTTTGATCAGCTTCGATAGAATATCAGGGGTATCAATTTCCGATATCGGGGATATTATCTATTTTCTGCACTATTGTAAGAACGGCGACCTTGAAACTTCTGAATATTGTTTCTTATGTCTTTGTCTATGAGTGTATAAAAATTTCAGTCTACAGTTTCGCTTTAACTGGAAACAACTATTGCTTTTTAGTCTTTCATGTCAATGTCCAAAGAGTCCGAGCTCCAGGACCATGGATTAATTTTAATGTGTGCGTTACCTATAGACTCCGAAACAGCTAAACCGATTTTCTTGAAAACTTACACAGTTATACTATAAGCGTCTGCGAGTGTTCTTAACTAGGTTTGTGTCAAAGTACCCCTGATAAATATCGAAAATCGATAATTGAAAAAAATCAGGTCATAGAAGGAGTGGTCCAATTTTAATCAAATTTGATACACTCATAGAGAAAGACATAAGAAATGATATTCAGAAGTTTCAAGGTCGCAGTTCTTACAATAGTGCAAAAAATCAATTATATATATATATATATATATATATATATATATATATATATAAAAGGCAAGATGTTTGTGTGTGTGTGTGTGTGTGTGTGTGTGTGTGTGTGTGTGTGTATATATGTGTGTTTATCTGCCTGTATTTTTTTTTTCAGCCCTTTTATTTTAGATTTTGTTTCAGGTTTGGCTCTAAGTAGGTATAATTATAGTTCTTAGTCTCAGCCATCATACTATTTACTCAGAGGACTTATTTAGCTTTCAAAATTCAGTTTACAATGAAAAAACTCATTTGATATCGATACTAGGAAATCAAAATTTGACTGACATCCATTCATTATTCTTTCAGTCTATGGTTTCACTTTAACAGGAAACAACTATTGCTTTTTAGTCTTTCGTGCCAATGTCCAAAGAGTCTGAGCTCCAGGACTATGGATTAATTTTGAAGCTTTCATTCATTACACCCGAGCAATGCCAAGCTATACTGATAGTTACATAATATTGAGATGTCAAGGAAAGGTAAAAGAATTTGTTAGTTTCAAGTCCGTAGGTGAATTCGACGGTAGGTTCCACCTTATTGAGTATAGTTACTAAGTTTAATAGATTGGTATCATGGGGGTAAAATAATAAGATATGATCTTAAGTAGAATTGTTAGGTATAATATATTTGAAAAAACTGGATTCTAAGGACTCTAGAAACAGACAAGCATGAACACCACTAATAGGAGACCCCATGGGTAAGCCAAATGTTTGTTTATAAAACATGTTGTTAAAAGAGAAAAAACAATGTTTAGTGATTAATGTGCATATTTTTATGATTTTGTAGATAGGTAGGGGAACTTTTCTTTGGATTTTTTGAGATGGTTTCTAAGAATGTTTAGACATTTTTTCATGGGTATGTGTTACAAATGCAGATAGCCAGCCACACACACACACACACACACACAAACTAATATGACTGGTCTCCGCGTGGCAACAGGGGATAGTCATGAGGAGGCCTATAGTCAGTTTTGGGATAGCAGGTCAAAAGTTAACTGACCCAGATATCCTAGACAGGAACTAGACAGAGACCAGACACAACGTCATAAAGAAGCAGGAGCTAAAATTTGTGCCAAATACAAGCCACAAGGAAGCCTGAGATTTGAAATCAGTTGCAGACTAGACTTTGAATGGACAAGTCACAGTTGCTGAACGCTGATAACTTATGAACGACAAGGAAGAAACGCATTTGGGATAATGACATAATTCGACCAGTTCATCTTAAGCTACTCCAGATAAGAAATATAAGTGTATATATTTTTTATTCATTAAAATAAGAAGAAGACTAAGCCATATTGTTTATCAAGAAAGAAAGAAAGATATTGACACAGAGAAAATAACATTCGAATAAAGAGCCAGTGAAGAGAAGAAATTGCAGAGATATTTGTGTGCTGAAAGTACAACATTCGTTTGGAGAAAGAAGTAAAGAAGATTGCAGATATATTTATTGTAGCCGGGCAGTGTTTGAATCAGAGTTTGTGTAAAGAAGAAAGACACTGAAAATACATTTGTTTGAAGAAAGAAGTAAAGATTGCAGATACATTTATTACAACCGGGCAGTTTGAATCCGAGTTTGTGTAAAAAAGAAAGAAAGAGAAAAGAAAAGACAGTAAAACAAAAAGAGAAGAAACTGACAAAGTTATTATATTCTTGGACTCATGTTAGAAAATACGCACACATTCACAGATATTATGTTATCGCAAACACCGTTCCACATGTCTAAATAATATTATATGAATCCTCTCCCATTTATCATTATGTGTTACTCTTCTGCATTAATTTTCGTTTGTATTCTTTCATATTCGTTCATATTTGTCGTAATTTCGACTAATTTGGTATCCGAACATAAGTTTTGAGATTCAGGTCATTGGACATTCTTACTCATACTTATATTCTTTTTATTTTAATATTTTGTTCACATATTAAAATTTCTATACCAAAATTATATTCATGATTATCGTCGAGGAAGGCATGTGACAGTATGTTAGTATAGAGTGATTTTATATCCAAACTTGCCATAGATAAGTTAGTCATATTAATATTTCTAATTTTATGGAGTAAGTCGCTTGAGTGTCTGATATTTGCAGTTCTAAATGGTGCCTAGGAATTATGTAATTTTAGTGATAGCTCTAGCTAATTAATGGGTAGCAGTGTTAATACCAGATATAATAAGTCTAATGGGAATATTTGGTTTATGAGTTTTGGGTAAGCTATATAGTGTAATGATATTCTAGTAATTTGAACCAAAATTTCTTTCCATTTTTTAATAGTTTTTGTACTGTTTTGTTGAAATTTTGTATTTCAGTTTGAATTATTTGTTCATTGGTTTGTATGTAGACGTTGTCATTATTTAAAAGAGATTCTAATTTTTCATTGTAAATGTCTGTGACCATCCATTATAACTATACCTCCTCTTTTGTCAGATTTGGTTACAATATTTTTGTTCTTAGATAAGTTATTTAATGCCCAAATATATATATAATATTTACGCTCTCACACCCTGATTGAGCAATCTGGAAGAAAGGTAGACTTTGAAAAACAGTAGCCACTCTAGTGTGTACGCATCACTCATTCAGTAAAAAATGAATTGGAGCACTCTAGCTATTGGGTGCGTAATATGATATGCGCAAAAAAGACTGCCTTCTTCCACCGAATGCCCCATGGCCCAGGGGTAGAGTCGCCGACTGACGCCAATTCGGTCGGGTTTCGAGCCTGGGTTATGTAGCAATCGGAGTCTAACCGAACTGATGAGCTGTGATACAGCAAAACAGATCTGTTTGTGGATGACTATATATATATATATATCACCTGGATAATGTAGTTTCAATGTTATTAGTGAGGGTTGCTGCTAATATGCCATGGACAAAACCTTTTTCATAATCCGTGTGGTTGAAATAATGTTTTTTGGTTAAGTTAATGATTGTGTTATATTTTCTAGTCCTGTGGCAAATTTTAGGCCAAGACTTAAAGACTCAGTTTCAATGGTAGAGAATTTGTATTTGGAGATAAATAATGATTATATACACTACTGATCAAATGTTTGGGGTCCTGAATTGTTTCTCTAAGTTCAGCAAAAAGGTCAATTTTGCATATTTGGATAAATAAATTCACCTATTATGTATATATGCAAACCCTTATATAAAATTCAAACATTTTTTTCCTACAATCATTATAAATTTCTTAGCATAAGCTTCGGAAATTTATCTTATTTTTTGACCCCCCCCCACCCTTTTTGATATCCTTTTACCTCGTACGAAAAAAAAAATCATAAAATAAAGGGAAATAGTGTTTTTTAAGAAAATTTTTTAAAATAAAATGTTTATTACCATCATTATTAACTACCTGATGAGACATTGTTCTTCAGTGTCAAAACAAAATTTACAATTTTGTAGTATTTTGTAATTTGCACACATATTAAATTAATATTATATATATAAACGAATGTATGTGCGTGTGTCTCCATTCTAACAAATCCTACTGCTCTAAAACCCTTGGTCTAATTTCAACCAAAATTGGGTCACTTGTCAATCATGACATAAACCTTTGATGTATGCAAAAAATTTTTGACTCGATTTACAGATTATGGCAGAAATCACCAAAGTGCTTAGAAATTATGAACTCTTCTCCTCTAAGAGGCTTTATGTGACTTCAACCAAAATCAGCTAACTTATAGATGAAGGTTTCGAACCTTTGATGTACACAAAAATTTTTCGAATCAATGTACAGGGTTCATCAAAAATCAACAACAAACATAATTTTGGGTGGTATTTTGCACACTTTTATGCATTTCTCCAAGACACTTTACTCAAACTCAACCAAAATCAAGTCACTTGTAGATCAAGGTCTGATGCCTTGATATGCAAACAAAAATTTCAACTGACACACAGGGTACAGCAAAAATGAATGGAAAATTTTGCTTTTTGCAATCATTTATTTCTCCAAAATGCTTAGTTGTATTCCAATATAATTCAGGTTTTTTTCTAACTTCTACCTTATCATATGCCAAAACAACTTCATGTTTTCTACAAGGTGCGAACATTCTGATGTTGCAAGGGACAATGTATCTACTTCTTCTGTGTCACAACATCATCACATATAACAGGCTCTTGTCACACCCACGCCCATTCTTCCAATTGTACATACATCATTCCCATTTATTGGCAAAATTGAACAACCATCAATCCCATTTTACAAATACAAAAAACCAATACGCTTACTTTTCATTTTTTTTTTTTTTTACTTACACGTAACAGCAACCTCATAGTGGAGCTTTTTGAATAAGCACTTGATCTTGCATTTCAGCATAACCACTAAAAAGCCCTTAGCAACACCACGCTATACTGCTAGTGTGTATATATATATATATATATATATATATATATTTTCAAAAATTATTTTTAGTGGATACCCAGGTTTGAAACAAATGCCCCATTTTTTTATTTTAAACAATGTGTATTAAATCTACATGCCTGCTCACTCAAGAAAACTTAAAGAAAATTCTCTAGTTCTATTCAAACCAGTATCCCACTTTGTAAGAGAAACCACCATTTTTTTTTTAAGGTGCTTTAGACTGCTCAGACACAGCCGAAGAAGATCCGACTTTCCCTTTTAAGGAATACATAATCCCTCACTTAGATTTTTCACAAAGTCCATATCTGCTAGATTTTGCATCCAAAACATAAACAAAGCAATTTATAAATGGTGCATCTATTTCAAATACGGGTATCTACTGAAGTATTAAAAATGTCAGATTAAAAGTTAGGTCCTTTAATGCTATATATATAAAATAAAAAGCTAAGCACTCACCTGCCAAGATAGTCATGAGCTACATTCAACAGCATTAGAGATGAACTCATGGAATTCTCCAGGATTTCTTTATTGGATTCATCAAGAACTTGTATCATTTCTAATTTACGTTCTTCACTGAAATATTCAAAATAATATGATGGTGAAAAGCTGTTTTCATAAAAGAGAGACAGATACAGAGAGAAGGAAAAAACTAATAAGACTACAAATGGACATTTTCTCACCTTTCTTGCAACATGCTTCATCAACCTAGCATACAAGATTAATGTATAAAAAGTGCGATAGATAAATTGTCATCTAAATGGCACAAAAATGAAATAACACTGACACCTCATTTTAACAGATATACCAAAATTACACACAAAAAAGAAATTTAATAATATTGCCATTGGCTTCAGCCATAGTCTCCAGACAACTTCAGAATCTCCTGCAACTCTTCTGGACAGTATCCTTGCTGAAGTTGGTGAATGCTGCCATAATCCTTGCTTTCAGTTCATATTTGGTCTTACAAAGAGTTTTGTTTTGTTGGTCTCTCATTCAACTATGCCACACACATAATCAGTCTGGGTTGCAATCTGGGGAGTTAGGTGGCCAAATGTGGTTCCAGAAATTGTCTGAAAATTATGACTAGGTTCTCTTGCTTGTGTGGCATGCTGCTGAGTCCTGTTGATAGACATAGGGTCTTCTAGCATCTACCCTCTTGACGCAGGGTAGCACAACCTTATCAAGGCATTTGATGTAGGCCTCCATGTAGAATCTGAGGATCTATGGGAAGATTAATGGAGGCATCACTCCAAAGACCATGATGCTAACTGGATATCATCCAACACTTTCCGAATCCTCTGCACTGGTCTCAGATTGACACCCAAACACACAACTGTTCATATTGGAGCTTCTGGCATGAATGCCAAGCAGTATAGCATACTGTTTCCAAATTTCTGGCAGAGTGAATTGTGTCATTATGCTCTTTTTCTCATAGATGGTGCCCAACTGACCCTTCTATACTGTGCAGCCAACAAAATAAAAGAAACAAACATGCATGCGAGAAATTAAAAATATAAAATGGTGAAATTTACCCATTGCACCCTGTATATAAAAGCAGAGGTGCTGAAAAATTGTCAGCTAGGCCCACTTCTCAAAATTTAACCAAATGACCAAACATCAGAAAAATCATTTTTTAGTCCCTTCTTATTCAATCTAAGAACTTTTCAATATTCCCACATATCTTTCAAGATAAAAGTAGAAATTATTTATAAACAGATCATTCCATCTAAAATAAATCAACAATGTTTTGCTGCAATCTTTAACATCAACTTGAAATTTTCCTTAAAAAGTTTAATAATTTTCACATAATTTTTCATTCATTGTGAATGAAAAATAATCAGTTTTATATTGTGTTTTTTGAGATTTAGAATGAGCAAAACAAACTGACAGATTTGAATGGAAAAAAAAAGCCACCAGATTGACATCAAATCTGTAAAAAAATTTTCATCCCTTAATAGTCAGTTGTGTTTAGATTAATTTGTAAACTATGTAAATGTAAGTAAAAAAAAGTAATTGTTGATTAGATAACACATCACTCAATAAGTCCTGGGCCCGATATGTAGATGGCACCACCAATAAAAAATCTATATAAGTACTAACCTTCAAATGGCACATAACAAAATTTGGGTTGAATCAAATTATTAGTTTACAAATTAGTTATTTAAATGAAGCTACTGTTGCAAATTTTCAAAACAATAGAAAAATCTGAGTTTTGTGTGTTGATAAAACATTGCTTTCTGATGGAAAAAAAAAATACTGTTCAAGAAAAGCAATGGCTTGATAAGTTATTCAAACTGCTCCATCAAAAACAATAGTTAAGAGGTGGGTATGCTGACTTTAAACACAGTCATACAGACACAAATGATGTTGAATGTTCAGGTTACCCAAAATTGGCAATTGTCCCAAAAAACACCAAAAAATCTATAAACTCGTTTTGGCTGATCATAAATTGAAGTTCCATGAGATAGCAGTAAAGTTGAACATATCAAAAGGCAGTGTATTCACTATTTTGGATGTACATTTATCAATGAGAAAGCTGTTTTCAAAGTGGGTGCTGCATTTGCTCACAGTCAATAAAAAACAACAATACATCGATGATTTGGAACATTGTTTGCAACTGTTTCAATACAAGAAATTTTTGCATAAATATGTGACAATGGAGGAAACATGGACCCACCACTTCACTCTGAAGTCAAATTGGCAGTCATCTGAGTGAAAGCCATCCAAAGCAACCAAAGACACAAACACCAGCAAGCAAGGTTTTGGAATCCATATTTTGGGATACGTAAAGTATTGTTCATTGATTATCTTAAGAAAGGAAGAACCATTAATAATGCATATATTACATCGCATTATTGGTGCATTTGAAGAAAGAAATTGCCAAAAAAACAGCCACAAATGAAGAAAAAGTGATCTTTTACCAAGACAACACACTATATCACAAGTCAATCGCAATGATGACAAAACTACATGAATTGCATTTCAAACTGCTTCCACATCCACTATTTTTCAGATATGGCCCCCAGCAACTACTGACTGTTTGTAAACCTCGGAAGAATGCTCGAGGGAAAGTGATTTGGCTCCAATGAAGACATGATATCAAAAACTGGGGTGTATTTTGAAGACAAAGACAAATTGTTCTACAAAAAGGCATTGAATTGTTAGAGAAGCATTGGAATCAGTGTAACACTCTAGGAGACCATGTTGATGAATAAAGTCAAATTTTGCCTAAAAGTTGTTGTTTTATGAGTTGGGCCTGGGATTTATTGAGTGATGTGTTAATGAGAGTCACAAAGCACTGCCCAGAGCCCTCAATCAGATTCCCAACAACTATGTGCCAGATCTAACTGCCAAACCTCGCTGTGTTTAAAAATATAAAAGTATAAAGGAAATAATCCTAAAATAAAAACAGATACTTACTTTTTAATAATGTGGTAGAGTAATTTCCAGGGTAGAACACTGGAAATAGGCATTTCGGTAGCATATTCAGGGACATCAAGAGAGTCAACGATAACTTTGATCAAATTCTTAGCCAAACGCAGTGTGCAGGTGGAAGTCAGCTCTTTAATACTTGTCGAATCAGTCAGAATGGCTCTGGAAATGGAAATAGTCCCTTTTTCTTTTTAATTACTGTAACACTAATTTTCCCAAAATATAATTTCAGTTTTTACTTGTATTCTCTTGGTACCTTAATTCCTTTCTTTTATTGTTCCCTTCCATTAATGTTTTTTTTTTCATATTCTTTTATACTTAGTAACCACCTTGCATCTTAGTGGCTTCATTGCTTTTCTTGGGTGAAATGATAAAAAATAAAATAAAAATAAAACTTAATAAACCCTACCCATGTCATCGGAGGATTACAGAAACAACTCAAATAATAAAAATAAATGCTGAAACACTTAAAGATTCAAAGTGAAATTTCTGAACTTTCCTGTAACGTTAAAACTGAATGTATTGTAAAATAATGGACGGGTTGTATTAAAAACCTATTGATGATTTGGGCCATTTGTCTTTCAGGTTTAAAAAGACTGTCTTGAAATTCATCATAGAATCTAAATTTAATTTTCAAAATAGACAGAAAATATATATAGTGGGAAAATATTTGCACTGGGGTAATCCCACTCTCTAAGCCTGAGGGCGTCTTTATCCGGTGGCACAATGAATCATTGCAACTATAGTTTTCCATGACTTCTACATGTCATGTCCTGATGCACTCTATAGCATTTGCTGACATTGCTTTCATGGTTGTAGGATCTGCAGATATCATCTGACCACTCCACCAGGAATCAGTCTTCACATGCAAAAGAGTTGACACACCCAAAATTATCAAGGGTTTGAACCTGTTGATTAACCTCACCTGTTTTGCCCACCAGTCAAAGCAGTTTACTGATGAGTGGCCATTAAACAGCTATTTGTAACCTCAGATAATATTTGGATGTCAAATGGCAACCAACGTGGATGGACTACATCCAAAAGTATATAATTGTTCCTCTGTCAGGTGCTATCCCTTCCCAACACACATAAAATATAATAATTACAATTATTATAATAAAATATATTTAAATGATAAATAATTGAAAGTAATCAATATACAATCAATAAAATAAAAATCAACAAATACAAAACTATTTTTTAAATTATTGTGGATAATCTGGGTAGAAAACTGGTAAATTTCCAAATGGTAAAATGCAAAAAGAGTTCTTCAATTTTACTTACTTATCTAACCCATCAAAAAGCTGAATCATGGCCGCTACCCATTCATCCTTGACTGTATGGCTGATACTTTTTCTGTAATTAAGGAGGCACTCATTGAAGGATACCTCTCCCCAGACCACGTATCTCTGCAAAAACATAATTTGGTTATTGAAACAAAATTCACAGAAAGGAATCAGTAAAAATAAGTGGAGATTACAACTCAAAATAACTTTATATTCCACTGGTAAGGAAGAAGTTCCAAGACAGATTCTTCCCCAGAACTGTTACATTGTGCAACAGATATCCAGAAGGATGCTTTCTTGATCACTACAATTTTAAACTCAAGTCAACAGCCAACTATTATTCATCTTAAATATCCTCATAATATGCATTAATTACTCCCTCTTTTAAGCCTTGAGTGACTCTTTGACTTTGTCTTGAGTGAACAATGGTGTTAAAAAATCATTTAATGCTCTACAAAAAAACTTATTACATAACTTTTTCCTTTATATTAGTGATTATATTACAATATTTTGGGCTACTGTTAATATCTCATGGTGTCAACACCTGTCAAACGAAGTGTTACAGCCAAACCATTCCTATGTCTGAAACCATTTGGAAAAATAAATTAAAATTTGTAGGACACTGCTGGCACCTTAAAGAATAACTTGTCACTGATGTAATGTTATGGCAAGAATCTCAAGCAAAAGTAAGGGAGGCTAATCAACAAAAAAAAAAAAAAAAAAAAAAAAAAAAAAAAATAATCAAACCTCTCTCAAACAACTACTAGAAGATACATAGAACATTAAAGAACTGCTGATCATCTTGCAAAGAATAAATAGAACTTTGCTGGGCTGTGACACTTTCTGTAACAAAGTAGTCAAAAGCATACTGGATCAAATAGGGGTTTCTCCTATAAAGGGGGATGCTAATTCTAGCCCTGCTGCAGAAAAAATTTTCTTAATTTTTCTCAAGTGTGCAGGGCTAATAGACAGAATAAACTGTTCAAAATAAAAAAAAATTAATACAGGATTTCTATTTTTAACATGGGTATCCATTAAATGTTTGAATAAAAATGTCGGACTATAAATAAATACACACACACACACACACAGATTGAAAATACAAAAATACTGTTAAAATCACAATATCAAAAACATTTCACTATAATAGAGGCACTATATATCAAACAAATCTCTCCTACCATACTTTACATCATTTATCAGTGAAAATAAAGTTTTGAAAGTTTTTTAATAATAGAAAGTGCTCACGTGATTTCCAGTCGCACATATCACATAATAGCTTTGAAAGAACGCTCCTTTTCCAAAACAAAAATTACATTAAAGTCAAAACATAAGGATAAAATAACATCAGAAATCTAACATCCTTGAGAATGGCCAATAAGGTGGCTGAAAGCACTTGCAAAGTTAATTGTGGAACATTTTTACATTCCTTATCTCCAGCAAAAATGAAATATAAGAATACTAGAAAAATTAACAATTAATAAAATCTTCCTTGTCAGACATTTTTAATGAAATGTTTATATACACATTCATACACATAACAATATGACTTTATATATTTAACAATCACACATCCTGAACTCTCCTTCTGACTAATGAGATATTAGATTAAAATACCAGGAGGCATTACTCAACATCAATAAACAAACAGATCCTGTGCAACTGAACAACAGGATGTCTTATTAGTAAGTAAATAAGATCAGGTTGCTAAGACACAGATTTTTATTTGTGTTAGTCTTTTTTTAATATTTTTACTTTTCACAATTTAAAAAACCAAATTCTTTGCACTAATTTTATAGGTAAGAAACAGAAATTACTCATGCCCAAATGTTACTAATGCAGTGGCAAATTTACTTAGCTATGGCCATCTTTATTTTGATGTTACGAGTAAACACACACAATTGTTAAGCAGTCACATTGTTATAACCTGCTTCAAATTAGATCTCTTTCTGATGAATCCTACATCAAAGCTCATTAGCTAGATGTGAACTATATGAAAGCAAAATTAAAAATAAAAATGCTGGAGTCTGTTCTGGAGCTCCAAGAATCACATTCGACTCATAAAAAAATTGCAAAAATATCAAACAAAATCTAAATGCTAGGGTCAATCACAAACACTGCCATTAAAGCAAAAGCATGACATAAAAATGCTGTCATGTATCTACCTGGACTGCTTAAAAGGACCTGCTCAGCAATGATCAAAGCAGTTCACTAAGTTCACCAGTTAACTGACTTGACACAAGTTTCAAAGCCAGACCTGTACACAACCAACTCCCCAGTCTTTCAAACTACCTCCCTTACCCACAAAGAGACACTCCAACCTGATCCCTTATACTGACAATACAAATAAATTTTTAATATATATATTTTACCTTTTCTTTTTACCTTACTGGCAATACTTATTATTTTCATTCATTACTTTATACGTGGCATATAATATCAGAAAGTGCTAAAAATTTCTCGGCCCAACCCACTTCCAAAATATGACCAAAACATCAAAATTATTTTTGGAAAGACTTCTTGGCGATGGTGAAAACATTTCAGCACTCCCCATGCATATTTTTACCTTATAATCTTTTAGCTTCAACAGTGAATCCATGAGCAGTAGCAACTGTGAGTGTCTCTCAGGAATGGCCACACCCATTTCCAACAACTGAAAAATGCATCATGCAAAAGATAATCAAAACATGAATTTCAAAAGAAGGTAACAAAAAAAAATAAAAAATAGACTTAAAAAAATATTCCATTCAAATATTACAAGGAAAGTCACTAATCATTCACAGATAGGTTTAAAATGATTCCAAGATTGTTTTGCACTCATTATTATTCATCTTTTTATGAATATTGCCTTTCAACTTGTAATGGAAATACAAAAAAAAAAAGAAATCTGTGTTCCAACACTAAGTTCAATTACAAATTTGGTGTGAACAGTCCACCAAGCAATATAGTAACAAAAACTGAACAAAAATGCAACCTTCACCTTGCAACAGCAAAAATCCCACTTTTGCTTACCAAGCTCAAAAATCATACTTGCTCAAAAAATCTAACTGTCCCAGTAAGCAAAAGCAACAACCTTTATTCTTTGCACGATTTTTCTGATTGGCCATGCTAGCTGGGAGAGGAAAGAAAATTAGCATTGTTTGTGATACTCATAGCAGCTCTTTTTTGTGCTACTAATTTTTAGTAATTTTTCTTTGGCAGACCACACACAAAACAAGCTCTTTTTTGAGGTAGGTGATTTTTTTCTTTTAATACGCATCTTTATTTTTTATTAGATGAAGCACTGTCATCCATTGGCAAAGTTTAACAGATATACTTGCAAAATAAAAAACAATGTATCAAAACAGCAGTTTTTTTTTTTGGGGGGGGGGTGTTCTTGTATACTTTCTTGACTATTTTAATTGGTTAAAAAAGTTATGTTTAGAATTTTAATGAAACCCAAACATTTTATATTTAAAAAAATTATTAAAAAAATAGTTTTAACCTGTGAAAATTTCATAGTGTTTTGTTTTTTGTTTAGGGGTTCACTATTTGCCCATAGTTGGAACACTAAAAGGTGCTACTCTCCTGATCAGAGGCATTGCTGCCAAATGTAGTTAATCATCATACCCAGGACTAACTTAAGAAAATTTGTTACCACGTTATAAAAAAAAATAATTATGGAAACATTTTTTTATTCATAAATTTACAAAAACTACAGAATAAAAAAAAATTAAATAAAATAATTGGCCATTTTGCAATGAATATAGCTAGATGGAAATCACTTTGGAAAATTTAAACAAGGAACAGTCTGAGATATAAGATAATCTGAGAAAATGTATTATATCCAGGAAATATTTAAGTTACTCATCACTATGTGCTCATTTAAATTTTCTGATTCTAAAGTTCAAAGGTGTTATTATAAAGTTATTTAATTGAAAACAAAATTGTTTTCCTTAGCTATTTCTTTATTGCATTGTACATTGTTCAAATTCCATTTGAATTTGTTGCATTCACTTATGCACAAATATCATTGGGAAAGGTACAAATTTATCTCTTCTCCCTCCAGCTATGGGTTAAATAGCAGGACAGATTGGGTTCTATATCTGATTGGCAACCAGTCTACTGCAGAAAGTAATGGCAACCTACTGTAAGAAAATCTTCTGCCCAGACAGTCATGTCTCTTTCGAGACATGATCTCCCAGGTGTGTATTATGTATGGCAATTAACTGACTGAAATGGTTCACATGTCTTTATAATCTTGTAAATATAAAATCATTCTTATAAATAAACAATCTAATAAATAGTGTTTTATATTTTTGTTGTTAATGCCCCAGAAAAGAAAATAGCTTTTTAAAACTATAAATGTTGCAATAGCAGTGTCAAGAGAAAAAATATCCTTTTAATACAAAATTTGTTTTTTGTAGGTACATTAAACTTTACAAAAACTTTATGAATTCTGACTAATATTTACTTTCATCTTCATTTTTTATTAAATGATGCATTTAGTACCACTCTACTTTGAGTGACTCTTGGACTTTGTATTGGGTGGGCAACAGTTTAAAAAAAATAAAAGATTATGTCAGATAATCATACAAAAATTTAAAAACTCTTACCCCAGCTGAAGTAGTTCTTGGGACATTCATTTTGCCTTTGGCAGTAGGAATCGTAAATGTTAGCAGTAACAAATCTACCACTTTTTCATATTTTTCAGAATCATACAGCTTTTGGGTTTCTTCCAGAGACTGATATCTTCTCAAAGAATCTTGCTGTAATTTAATATTTTCTGCCAAAACAACAAAAGAAACAGAGAAACTAAAATTGAAAGGCATTAAAGAAAGGAAATAACATTCAAAGTTTGCATGTCTCTTTGCTCAAAACCATGAAATTTAATTATGTAAAGTTAGTTTTCTGTGCAAATTTTATGACAAACTGTGACATTAAATAAATGTAGTTTCATCATTTTCATCCATAGCATGTGTCTTATATCATGCCCAACTTAAGAGTTCTTGCTTAATGGAGATAAGTAATTCATTTATTCAACTTTAAATATCAGATTTAAATTTTTTTTTTGTTATTAATTTTCAATCTGAGTAAATGGAAAATCTTTGCACTATTGCACTTATCCACTTCAAAAGCAAAAGTTGAAATTAGTTTTCATAAATAGACAAGCATTCTTGAATGGCAGATACTCAATTTGAAATGTGGATTAATATGACAAAGCTTGGTAATTGCTATTACTATTATATACTAGTCTGGTACTCATCATTTCACTGACAACAAGATTAAATTTCAAACCTAAATTGTTTGTCAATTTAAAATACATTTATTAGAAAATATATTCAGTTTAACTAGAGAAAAAGTAATAAAAATGACTTTAAAAGGCTGCACATTTTCAGCTTATACACTTTGCATGTTATCCAGGTGTTGTTGCCAGACAGGGAAACAAGCCCTTGTAACACAGATTACCATTTCAAGTTCATTCAAATTGCATGTGTATGTACATTAGCATATATGTACATGTATATTCGAATTCAATGACAAACGAAAATATTTAAAAAAAGATAAAAGAAATAAATATTTTAAGAATAATTCCATTTAATACCAAATAATTTCTGAAAGCGGAGTTTTTTAGGCTTTTAAAAAATATCTTTTGTCTTCAACTTTTCAATAATAGTAATTTTTATATTGTTTACACATGGACTAATATCTTCATCAGTTCAGAATTATCTGGATTGATAGACTCCTGATGAATGCTAGAGAACACAATGACCGAAACATTGTGATAACAACAACAAAGATGGTGATAATAGATTACATGTAAATAGTGTAAACAATTATAACACTTCATCCCAGGAATTCAGTCAGAAAAAAAAAACATTACTGTTAATACTAGTTCAATACCTGCCACTTTACTGACTGTAAGACAATCAAATTTTAAATCTAAATTGTTTGTCCATTTAAAAAAGTACATTTATTAGAATATTTACAGAATTAAGTTAAAATAATCTGTTCAGTTATATCTACTTAAAAAAACTGTATTGAATTATTTAAACAATTAAAAACATAGTGTGTTCACTAAATTGATTTTTGTTAATATTATTATTAATAACAATATCAGCATTAATTATTTTTTAATTCTTATTAAAAACATCACAGAATTATTAAAGTATACCAAATTTTAATTTGATTTAAATGAAAAAGATATAAAAAATAAATTTTTGGTACACAATCAAAAAAATTGTTTCATTAAGTGAAATTAATCTAATATTATTCTTTTATTGTTTTTTTATTATTTTTTATGATTGATTTTCTTATTAGTTTTTTGTTTTTTATTATTCTTTACTTGTTTCTATGGCTTCTCAGCCCTTTGAATGCTATTTGAAGCAAAAAAATATTTTTATATTGTAAAATTTTTTTTTAAAAAATAACAATAGTTTATTTTAAAGTTTTACTAATTAACCCATAGCTAAAGGGAAAATTCATACCTTTCCCAGAATTATTTGAACAAAAGTGAATATAATGAACCCAACAGGAATTGGAACTCAACTTTCTGATTAACAATTCTGAGCCATTATCCATTACACCACCCACACTTCCAAGCTTACAGTACCTGGCATTCCCATGTGGTCAAACATCTATGTACTGACCAGGCTTAAGATTGCTTACATGTCACTGATCAAACAGAAACCAATGTTTCAACATGATGTGGCCATAAACACTTATTTTACTGTTATTAGCAAAAACATCACAAAATAATTTAAATATATCTGTTGTTGAATTAATTCTCATTAATAAAAACATTAGGAGAACTTACTTTTATACCAGGGGAAGTTTAAAAAAATATTAAGCCTATACCCCATGGGGCCTTCTCCAAGGCAGTAAATCTTCTTCGGAAGAAGGCGGCGTTTATTACCCAATGCCTGAGGCATCCACAAAAGAGAAAATGCCAAGGGGGCTTGGGTAATTTTTCCACAGTCATACCATTATAACCCATTTTAAACCCTGATTTTGTGTCACATTTAGTAGCAACGTGGGCCCCTCTAGAAAATACCTACTTTTCTGTCTATGAGATGAGTATATGACAAGTAATTATAAAATTTAAAAAGAATGACAGTCATAAAACTAATATAAAACAAGGTTCCTTTACAAGGCATATAACAATATTGAAATAATTTAATAACGTATCACCTTATAAAAACAGTAAGTATTTCACAAAAGAAATTTTATTTTAATTAAGGCTTACCTTGAAAAATAAAAAAAAAGGTCATCGATTTAATGACGAACATTATTAAGTAAAATGACCCACCTAGTGAAATGACATCATCCATTCTGCAATTTGGAAGTTGCACAATCGAGAGACCCTCAGTCTCCTGCCCAAATTGGAGGTACTCTAATGCCTAAATAAAATTAAAAATGATATCAATGAAGAGACAAAGAATATGTCAAATGTAGATTGTTTGAAAAGAACACAGAAGCAGCCATTTGTCTACATGAACTAATTCTTGCAGATAATCTACTACTCACTAAAGATAATCTACTACTTAAACAAAAAAGATTCTAAGCAGCATAATCTGGGTACATTGTAAAATGTATGTTTATAACTTAAAGCCGAGGGAAATTGTAAATGTTGACACCTTTACCAAATTGACAACAGTAAATAAGAGGCTCATCCCTTGTTTCCTGTTTAGGATGCGGTTTCCTGTTTTTCTCTTTTCTAATCTTCTCACCAATTGTTTTTTTTTTTCGTTCTGAGTAGATAGACGAAACTATCGCCCGGTTCACACTCCACCCACGTCTTATTGCTCAGGTGAAGAGGCTCATCCCTTGTTTCCTGTTTAGGATGCGGTTTCCGTTTTTCTTTTCTAATCTTTCACTGTTTTTTTTATTTCAATTGAGGTAGATAGACTAAACTATCATATCGTTCACACTCCACCCACGTCTATTGAATATATGAAGTGGCTCATCCTTTTGTTTCCTGTTTAGGATGCGTTTCCGGTTTTTTCTCTTTCTAATCTTTCTCTCACTGTTTTTTTTTTTCAATTGAAAGTAGTATAGACTAAACTATCGCCCGGTTCACACTAATTCCGACGTTCATTGAAGAGGAAGAGGCTCATCCCTGTTTCCTGTTTAGGATGCGGTTTCCGGTTTTCTCTTTTCTAACTTTCTCACTGTTTTTTTTTATTTCAATTCGAGAGATGTAGACTAAACTATCATCTGTTCACACCCACCCACGTGCCTACGAACAGGTGAAGTGGCTCATCCCTTTGTTTCCTGTTTACTTGCTCTCAGTTTTCTCTTTTCTATAATCTTCTCACTGTTTTTTTTTTCAATTGAGTAGATGATCAAAACCCTATCGCCCGGTTCACACTCCACCCACGCCTATTGGAACAGGAAGAGGCTCATCCCTTGTTTCCTGTTTAGATGCGGTTTCCGGTTTTCTCTTTCTAATCTTCTTCACTGTTTTTTTATTTCCGGGGGAGGGGGACAGACTAAACTATCACTCCGGTTCACACTCCACCCACGTCTATTGGTAGTGAAGTGGCTCATCCTCTTGTTTCCTGTTTAGGATGCGGTTTCCGGTTTTCTTCTTTCAACTTTCTCACTGTTTTTTTCAATTGGAGTAGATAGACAAACTATCGCCCCCGGTTCACACTCCACTCCACGTCATTTAACAGGTGAACAGGCCCATCCCTTGTTTCCTGTTTAGGATGCGGTTTCCGGTTTTTCTTTTCTAATCTTCTCACTGTTTTTTTATTTAATTGAGTAGATAGACTAAACTATCACCCAGTTCACACTCCACCTGTCACTTCATTGAACAGGTGAAGTGGCTCATCCCTTGTTTCCTGTTTAGATGCGGCTTCAGTTTTTCTTTCACCCTTCAATGTTTTTTTTCAATTGAGTAGATAGACTAAACTATCGCCCGGTTCACACTCCACCCACGTCTATTGAACAGGTGAAGAGGCTCATCCCTATTTCCTGTTTAGGATGCGGTTTCCGGTTTTCTCTTTTCTAATCTTCACTGTTTTTTTATTTCATCTGGAGGACAGACTAAACTATCACCCGGTTCACACTCCATCTACGTCTATTGAACAGGTGAAGTGGCTCATCCCTTGTTTCCTGTTTAGATGCGGTTTCCGGTTTTCTTTTTCAATCTTCTCACTGTTTTTTTATTTCAATTGAGTAGATAGGACTAAACTATCACCCGGTTCACACTCCACCCACGTCTATTGAACAGGTGAAGAGGCTCATCCCTTGTTTCCTGTTTAGGATGCGGTTTCCGGTTTTCTCTTTTCTAATCTTCTCACTCTTATGTAGCCCCCTGCACATCAGTGGCGTTACCGCCTTGCTTGGGGTGATATGATTAAAAAAAAAAAAAAATTAAGAAAAATAACTTGGGATTGGTTTATATAAGTCACTTTATTGAAAGTATTTTTGGCAAACTTGGGCCTTTGTGCCTGAAAAAAAAAAAAAAAAAAAAAAAAAAAAACTGTCAAAAAGACAATTTTTCTATTGACACTGTTAGTATTTTAACTACCTTCATTACTTTGCAATGTTCATTCTTTTAAAAAGGTGATGATTAGAATTGTAATAAAATCTATCATGAAAGTGAATCTATACTACTTATATTGTTAATCAGAATGATTGGCAAAATATCGGCTAATTACCAATCAATATAAAGGGAAGCCACATTACATTGGTGAGAAAATGACTGAAAATGAGCGACCAAGTCAGGATTGATTACATTGCAGATGCTTCGTTAGGTCTTGTTGAGAACCTTGAGATGAACGGTAGGAGCACCCGACCAAATATGGAAACAGTATTCAATGCATGGACAAATGGTAGATTTATGAATGTGCAAAATAGATTCTGATGAGGGAAACTTTCCTGGCTGTGACTGCAGTAGATACAGTTATAAATTCAATGTAGTCATTCCACTTCAGGTTCATTAAGAGAGTGAGGCCAAGGAGGCGCAGTGTGTTGCTTTCTAGGAGAAAAGTGTCATGGAAGGTAGGGCATGGTTAAAAGAGTGCAGCTTCATTTTGGAAGCATTAAAATTTATGTGCCATTTCCTACTCCATTCCATCAAACATTGGCGGTCCTTTTCAAGAGCAGCAGCAAGGTTTACTTTGAAGGATAGAGCCTTCAGAGACACCTGCATTCATATGCAAGTATCTGGAAGCAAGCCCATTCAAAATGACTATCATTTTACAATTTGACAGGAATGATTGTATTAAATTAGACAATTGTCCAAAAATACCATAGCCCTGTAGCTTGTGCAGAAGGCTAACATGCCTATCAAACACTTTCAAGATATCTACAGTAACAACTTGGGCTTTACCATTCTTATCAAGAGCTTGATGCATATATTCAGTGATGACTTAACACATTAGCCGTAGACCTGGAGCCATATTGTTTTTTTATAAATTTGGTTGTGAGATGCTGAACTATTTCAGCATTAATAATAGTTGTGAACCCTTTGCCAAAAAGCAGTAAGAGGCTAATAGGGTGATAATTAGAAGAATCAGAGGACTGCCCAGAGTTTTTAAAAACAGGAACTACAGAGGAGGACTTTCAACAAGCAGGAAGCAGTGAGGCAATAGTTATAGAGTTTGGAGAGGACAGAAGAGAGTTCAGGGGCACATTTCTCTAGGACGATGACTGTAATTCTTTCGTTCTATCACCTTCATTTGCCTTAAGGGAGTCAATTTTAGAAATTATGTTAGAGACCAGAGACGGGGTTATGTATGTATGTATGTATGTATCACTCAGTTGAGCCTCAGTTCTAGGTAGGAAATTAGGTGTGGGTATTCCAGACAAATCAAGTATGGATTTGGAAGAGAATTTGGGTGCAAATCACTCAACCTTGTCTGCTGTGGATCCAAAAACCTCAAATTGATTGAACACAGAAGGGACTGAGGATTTACTGTTGTCCAGCACACTCTTGCAGAGCTGCCAGTCGTCTTTGGAACCAAACTTGGTGTGTAAATGCTAAGGTTTATATGCTAAAAAATACTACAAACTTATTCAGTACTAACTGAATGGATTTATTTTACTCAAATGTTTTTTGCGAAAACATAAGTAGACATGCCACCAGTTTAAAGAAAAAAACAAGAGAAAATTTAAAGAAAGAATCGAAAAAACTATTTTCTGGATGTTCTGTCAGATGAGTTCAGTCAGTGTTTCAAATTCAAAGCTAAATTTCCAGTGAAAAATGGGTTGACACCAGTGTTTAAACTGAAGTACAGTGTACTATTTGCAGCACTGAACCAAGTCAATGAAGAATTAGACTTGGAAAAATGGGTGTAATTAAAAAATTGACCTTTCAAAATGGGCAGCACCAGCAGTGTATGCAAAGAAAAAAAAAATATTAAAATTTTTGAGAAGTTAAAAAGTGGAAAATTTTTTTGAAGCTGGATGTTTCTGAAGCATATTTACAAATACACAAATGGGATTATCTAAGTTCAACTCACCTCCTCTTGGTTTAAAAGTGGCTCAAGCTATATTTTAACAAGCTATGGATATTATGCTTGCATATTGTAATTTTGCAGTTTCTTATCTGGATGATATATTAATTAAAAGTCTAAGGAACAACATATAGGGCACATGAAAACAGTTTTAATAAAAATACTACAGAACAGGTTCAAACTCAGCGAGGAAAAGTGCAATTTTTTGTTTTTTTTACCTAAAATCAGGTACCTATGACAAACCATTAACAAAAACGCCTGTCAACTAGATCCATAAAGGGCAAATGCAATTAAGAATATGCCTCCTCCAACAAATATTACTAGGTTACAATAATTTCTGGGGTTAGCAAACTATTATCAAATTTATGTACCTAATATGCAGAATTTGAGAGCTTCACTGAACAATTTGCTTAAAAAACTGGATTGATAAGTGTCAGAATATGTTTGTAGAAATAAAAAACAAAAATACTAATGTCAGAGTTATCATTAGTGCACTACAATCCAAAAGCAGAAATTGTATTGGCTTCAGATGCTAGAAGAAGTAATTTTACATAAATGTGATGAAAATAACATGAAAGCTGTTAGATATGCTTCACGTTCACTACTCCCAGTAGAAAAAAACTACCTCTCCAAAAAATTAGGACATACACATGGGTTATCGAGATTGATACCAAAAAATACTGAACCATTTGAAGGCACTGTTATTGCACCATTAAAAAGTGAAATAGAAATTAAAAATATATTTTGCAATATAGTACAAGAGCTACTAGTTAACCCGGTAGCAATAAAAGTAAACACAGAATAAGACATGTTTGTTGCAGAAATAAAAAAAATAAAAAAACAACTCAAAGTAAAAAAAAAAAAAAAAATAATCCAGACTTGGACGCTTTCTCTCTATATGATGGAGTACTGATGTTTGCATAAAGAAAAAGAATACACTTAGTATATTACAAAAGCAGATATTAAATGAATTTCATAGTGGACATCCAGGATGAAATTTCTTATAAGAAGCTATGTATACTGCGCCAAAATGGATCAAGTCATTGTAAAAAGTAGTAAAAGATTGCAGGGGTTTTACACGGGGGGGGGGGGGGGATCACCAACCACAAAATTACAACTTTGGCCAAAGACAGATGCATCATGCTCAAGGCTTCACATAGATTTTGCAGATCCAATAAACAGATCACCAGGTCATTATCTTGTGGCAGTAGATGGTTTTACAAAGTGGCCCAAAATTTTTAAATGCAAAAAACTTTACAGTGGCAGAGAATTTTTTTACACAAACAGTTTGCAAGATATGGCATTTTGGATACTATATTCTCAGATATCATCATTTAACATCTGTTTTCATGCTGGCATGTGTTAAACAGGGTTTACTTGATGGCTCCATAATTGAACCATCATGAAATATAGGAGCAAATTTTACAGCTGTACGCCCTTATTAACACCAATCAGTTTAGGAGACTGGTAACTCAGTTCTTTTATTGAGACACCATCTCTAGGAAGATTAGCTACCAAAGTTAAAGAGTTCAGCTACACAGAGTAGGTGTAAAGGTTTTTATATCAGAGATTTCCTTCTCTTACATAAGTTGCTATCCAAAGCCAAAGACTTACCCAGCCTACCTTTCTTTTTTTGACTTAAATGACTCCAGTTTGGGGGATTAACTATTTGTCTATAGCTGAGACCCTAACAGATGCTACCACTCTGGGTCAGGGTGGACCTGGAAACAATAGCAATTAAGAGGTGGTTTCAAGCTCCTTTAAATTGCTAATCTCCTGGTTTATAATTTAGTGCTTATGAATTTGAAGATTTTTGTAAAATTTTTTTCAATTGAAAATACTACTACTCCCCTATGTCACCCAAGGTCAAATGGAAAAGCTAAACAGTTTGTAGGTACTTTTAAGAAAGCTTTGAAAAAGGCAAATAATAAAAAAGTGAGTGAAATAGTACTACAAAAATTCTTGAGTGTACCGGATAACACCAAATCCCAATACATAGTCAGGTATGTCACCAGCAGAATTAATATTCACAAGAAAATTAATCAGTGCTTGACAAGTTGTTACCAGATAAAAAAAAAAAGAATAAGAATGGATAACAAAGATACTAAATTCTTCAAAATTGACAAAAAAAAAAAATATATATATTTTTCAGTGTATATAAAAATGAAAACGAAATGTGGAAAGATGGTGTAATAATGTCACAAAATAGAAAGATGATACATATGGTCAAGGAAAAAAATTAAACATAAAACACATTGCAATCAGAAAAAAGGAAAAGTTCACTGAAGAAAGGCTCAGAAGAAATTAAGAACCAATGCAAGTACTGTATGACACTTTTGATATAACAACACCCCAAGAACATACAAGTACGATTACCAGAAAAAAGAAACTTATAAAAAAACTAGAGGGTGACCCGAAATGTCAAAAATACAACCCACCAATAGAGAAGCAGGTGAATGTAAATAAAAAATATTTACTAATAAAAAATATTTACTAATAAAAAATTTCATGGGGAAATGCTGTGAAGTAAATAATACAAGTAAATAACACAAATTAACTAGGCTTCTTCTTCTTCTTCGTCTTCTATGTGCCCTGTCCCTTCAGGACGTAGGCGATCATGGTTCTCCACATCTCCCTATCCCTTGTGGTTCTTAGTATGTTTGCTCCTGTTACTCCTGGCAACCCCTGTTCCGTCATCTACCTGATCAGGCCCTGCAAATATGTTATCCGCTGCCTTCCTCTCTGTCTCTTTCCTTCTATCTGGCCAGTCAGTGTCAGGTTCTCCAGGCTCTCCTTCCTCATTGCGTGTCCCAGGAACTTCAGTGGTCTCTTCCTGATGCTCAGTATTAATTTCCTTTTTGTTGCCATTCTTTCCAACACCTCATCGTTGCTTGCATGCTCAGTCCACGATATCTGCAGCATCCTTCTGTAGAACCACATTTCCGCTGCTTCCAGTTTTGTCCTCATTTTCGATGATATTGTCCAGCATTCACTGCCGTATTGAAGAACTGACATCACATAGCAATCCAGCACTCTTTTCTTTGTTTCTAGTGAAATTTTCCTGTGTGTTAGTACTTTGCTCAGCTTCTGGAATGCGCCCTTTGCCATGCCAATTCACCTTCGGATCTCTGTGTCGCACTTTCCATCTCCTGTTAGAACACTTCCTAGGTATTTAAGATGCCTTAAATAAAGAACTCCAAGTGAGTCTAAAAATACTGTTGGAGTCAGTCAAAAGTATTTATAAAAGATGTCATGGCAAGTAGCCTAAACAAGACTTAATATAATTGCTAGAAAGTGAGTTATAAAATTATAAAAGAAATATCATTGTTATAAATTCCTGGTTTTTAGATGCCTTTTTAGATGATGAAATGAGTTTATTTTATTTTTTTGATAACTTCTCTCTCAACTTTGAGCTTATTAAGACCACCCCTACTTATTCATTTTGTACTTTTTGACACTTTAAAGGTGTAGTATCATATGCAAATGAAGAAACCAGTATATATATATATATATATATATATATATATATATGAGTACTTGGAGAAGTAGGACAGAAAATAGCCTGTTGTCACAGAAAACATGCAGAGCTGTGCTATGACTACTGCTACTCACATTAATATGCAAAACAAAATTTTCCAATCCACTACCTTTTATGAAAACTCACCCACCTTTATAGCATAGTTTAGAAAAATTCTGCAGTTCCACCAATTAAGAACCTCTCCCTATTTCTGGTATTTGATTTGATTACAAGATTTAAAAAAAACTTTATACAAGCATGCATCTCATATGCACAGTTTTGTATCCGAATGAAAACAAATCAATTTATAAAGAAGTGGTGGATTTTTATTACTTAAATGTTATTTGTTTTATTGAACACCCATATTTGAATAGATGCTCTGTTTATTTATTAAACAGTATATTTATTTTCAGCTACCTTCCTGAATATTCAAAACAGTCTTATTAAAGAAAATATGCAGTATTGAGGCTGGTAGATGAAAATAAATACTCTTTCATAAAAGTTTAATAAATGAGTAGAGTATTTATTCAAATACTTAAAAAAAGTATGATAAAATTATATCGAAAGATAGATGAGATACTTTACCCGATCAAAGTATTCTACTGATTCCTCAAGTTGTCCTTGAAGCATAGCGAATCTTGCTTTTAGCCAGAACACTAAAAGGAGAACAATTATAAACACAGATAATAACTGGAAATTTAAACAAATTAATACAATGATGTTGTTTTTTACTACTACTACAGTTAATAGTTGATGAGGTTTAACTCAGAAGGACATATAAAATGTACAGAGTAATCAAGACAGAAAATGTTTATACAAATAGGAAAGCAGAGAAATGAACGATAAATGATTTTATTTCAAGTTTAATATAATGAAAATCAATCTTTAATGATAAAAAAAATGTATCACTCTTTTACTGTTTAGAAGTTGCAAAAGAAAGATTCTTTACAAAGTATAAAACTTGTTAATTGTTCTAGCTTGTATCAACCAATATCACACATTTAATGATGTTGACCTTACTTTAATAATGTTTTCTAGCTTGTATCAACCAATATCACACGTTTAATGACGTTGACCTTACTTTAATAATGTTTTCTAGCTTGTATCAACCAATATCACACGTTTAATGATGTTGACCTTACTTTAATAATGTTTTCTAGCTTGTATCAACCAATATCACACGTTTAATGATGTTGACCTTACTTTAATAATGTTTCCTAGCTTATATCAATCAATATCACATGTTTAATGATGTTGACCTTACTTTAATAATGTTTTCTTGCTTATATCAATCAATATCACATGTTTAATGATGTTGACCTTACTTTAATAATGTTTCCTAGCTTATATCAACCAATATCACGTTTAATGATGTTGACCTTACTTTAATAATGTTTTCTAGCTTACATCAATCAATATCACATGTTTAATGATGTTGACCTTACTTTAATAATGTTTTCTTGTTTATATCAATCAATATCACATGTTTAATGATGTTGATCTTAATTTATTGTTAACATTGTTCTACCATATATCAGCCAATATTACGTATTTAATGATGCAAACCTTACTTTGTTGTTAATTGTGTTTCAGCTTATGTCAACCAATAGTATATATCTAATGCCGCTTACTTTAATAATGGAAGCAGTGTTAAAAAAGAAAAAGTCAACACTCAATAATATTAACTAGGAAAATGGCCACAATCTGCTGACCATGTTTGAAAAATAAAAACTATAACTCTAGATACAAACAAAAAAGTTTATATATTCAGTTAAAAATAAAAAATCATCCTTGATAATGGCTAAAAGAATAGCTGAATGCACTTGGAAATGCTTAAATACAGTACCTCGTCAGTCATCTTTAATATTTAACGCCAAGAATGCTCAATATCAGAATAGAGATAAAGTACTGATAGTTAAACCCAACTCCAATGAGTGAAGGCATCATAACGGTGCTCTCATGAAACTTGAAAGTCGGCATGAACCTACTCAGTTAAAGTGACAAATTCTTTGCAATAAAACTATATATATATATATATATATATATATATATATATATGTGTGTGTGTGTGTGTGTGTGTAATTAATTATTTTGAACATTATTTTTACCGATACTCGTATTTAAGTAGATATTCTGTTTTTAATTAAACAGTATTTTATATTTATATCTACCGGCCTGATTATTTCACGATAAATTTTTATGACGAAAATGTGTGCTACCCAGCAGGATTCGAACCTGCGACCCCTATTACATAGGGGAAGCATACCATTTGATCTGGTACCGTCTTGACCACTCGACCATGGATAGCCTCTTGATCAGACGAGGTTTTTATCATGCTTATATAACACAATTTTCAATCTATCGTAAACAAACCATATCTGCTCTGTAATGTATCGTAATGTCAAACAAATGTAAACATGTTTTTTACTGATACTCATATTTAAATGTGAAATAATCAGGCCGGTAGATATAAATATAAAATACTGTTTAATTAAAAACAGAATATCTACTTAAATACGAGTATCGGTAAAAATAATGTTCAAAATAATTAATTACAAATTGTCGGTTGCTTATAACCAAGTTTCGTTAAATTTCGTTAATTTCCGTAACATGTTTACATTTGTTTGACATTACTATACATTACAGAGCAGATATGGTTTGTTTACGATAGATTGAAAATTGTGTTATATAAGCATGATAAAAACCTCGTCTGATCAAGAGGCTATCCATGGTCGAGTGGTCAAGACGGTACCAGATCAAATGGTATGCTTCCCCTATGTAATAGGGGTCGCAGGTTCGAATCCTGCTGGGTAGCACACATTTTCGTCATAAAAATTTATCGTGAAATAATCAGGCCGGTAGATATAAATATAAAATACTGTTTAATTAAAAACAGAATATCTACTTAAATACGAGTATCGGTAAAAATAATGTTCAAAATAATTACAAATTATCGGTTGCTTATAACCAAGTTTCGTTAAATTTCGTTAATTTCCGTAATATATATATATATATATATATATATATATATATATATATATTAATGCATATTTGGGCAGCAATTTTTCATTTAAAGTTGTTTCAACAAAAACAACCAACATGGAAGATTTTATTAATTTTTTATTTAATTTTTCTAATATTCTTATATTTTCCCATTTTGCTGGAGATAAGGAATGTAAAAATGTTCATAATTTTCGACTTTTCATGCAATTCCAGCCTCTTCACAGGCCATTTTCAAGGATGTTATTTTTCCTGTGTTCTTATGTCTTCATGTTTGACTGTAATGTAATTTTTTGTATTTTAGTGCTTTTTTGAAAAAGAGAGTTCTTTAAAGCTATCATGTGATGTATGCGGCTGGGCATCATGTGAGGGTCTGTTTATTTTTTTCTAAAAAAACTTTCAAAACTATTTTCACTGTTAAATAATGTAAGGTTAATGGTAGGAGAAAATTGTTTGATATATAGTGCCTCTCTTACAGTGAGGTGCTTTTGATATTGTGATTTAAATAGTATTTTCGAATAAAATTTTCAAGGGTTCTTGTTATGGGTGAATGAATGGTTTTTATTGCACTATTATTACTAGATAGGTGGCAATGTAAGGAGTCTACTCAGAGAAGTGGTAGTATGGCTAATATAGATAATTGATTGATGACAAGAAACAATCTTGTACAGGGCATTGAAATTCATACACTATATTAGTTGTTGCTAGTTTAGATTTGATGGGGTTATTATTATTATTAGAAACAAGGTTTGCTGCCTTCCATTTTCTATATTACTAGCAGTATAATCCAGCATTGCTCGGGTATAATGAAAGCTTTAAAACTAATCCATGGTCCTGGAGCTCAGACTCTTTGGACATTGGCACGAAAGACTAAAAAGCAATAGTTATTTCCAGTTAAAACAAAACTGTAGACTGAGAGAAAAATGAATGGATGCAAGTCAAATTTTGATTTCCGGGTACTGATATCAAATAAGTTTTTCGTCGTAAATTGAATTTTGAAGGCTAAATAAGTCCTCTGAGTAAATGGTATCATGGCTGAGACCAAGAACTACAATTATACCTACTTAGAGCCAAACCCGAAGCAAAAACTAAAATAAAAGAGCTGAAAAAAAATACAGACATACAGGCAGATAAACAGACACACACATAAACATCTTGCCTTTTATATATATATATAAAAATCGATTTTCTGCACTATTGTAAGAACTGCAACCTTGAAACTTCTGAATATCATTTCTTATGTCTTTGTCTATGAGTGTATCAAATTTGATTAAAATCAGACCACTCCTTCTATAACCTGATTTTTTCGATTATCGATTTGATATTTATCAGGGTTACCTCAACACAAAACCTAGCTAAGAACACTCACAGACTCTTATAGTACAACTGTGTAAATTTTCAAGAAAATCTGTTCAGCAGTTTCGGAGGCTATAAGTAACGGACACACACACACACAAAGTTCCATTTATAAATAAGTTTAGATAAATTTTAGATGTTTTTGCGGAATTTCAGTCCTTAAAATTACATTACAGTCAAACATGAGGATATAAGTGCTTGGAAAGTTGAAAAATATGGAACATTTTTACACTCCTTATCTCCAGCAAAAAGGAAATATACTGGAAAAATTAAATAAAAAAATTAATAAAATCTTCCTTGTCAGTCACTTTTAATGAAAGATGTTTATATATATATATATATATATATATATATATATATATATGCAGTTCATCATCTCATAGTATGTGGATAGCTATCTACCTCCCTCAAGTTCTAACTGGTTTATGTCATCACACTGAAAGTTAACAATTCATCTCTTCTCCCCCAGCTATGAGTTAATTAGAAAGACATGTATCCCTAAATCGTTATTTGATAAGCCATAGAAAACAAATCAATCAATCAAGTTCTTACTGTACTGAAGCTATTAAAATAACTGAGACAAACAGGTCTCTCCAACATTATTATTATCATCATCCTATTATAACTGTGCTTGTCTTGCCTTTCATTCGCTCGCATGACCATTATGCTCTGCCAATACCTCAAAAATAATGGCTATTGTTTTGGTCATGTGCAAAGAAGGAGCAAAGACACAACTTGGTTAGTGAAAAAAATGAAAGAAAGCAGGAAAGATAGATGTGTTTAATGGCTGTTTCAGCAAAATGGAAAAAAGTTGTCAATTTCAAATCTTTTCATTTGTACCCACTTCTTAAACCAATGACCAGCATTCATATTTATGATTGTTATTGCAATGTTTTGTTAAAGTTGTTAAGCTCAAACATTTAACTATGAGAAAAAGGATATTTATATGGATGTTTTATTGTCATATAACTCACCATGAGATTATTCAATCATTAACTAATAATTAAGATTTATTAGAATATGAAAACAGGAAAACCGTGAAATTTTCACATGTCAAAACTAGTTATTATATTGATAATTAATGATCCATCACGAAATAGCAATTAATTACTACACTTAATTATATTAGTTGTAATTGTACATAATAATTTTATAAATATTTATAATAATTTTATTAATTATTAATTTATGATAATTATTAATAAAAGATTATTAATTAATAAAAGATTATTAATTATTAATCTATTCATTATGATAATTATTAATAAAAGATAATTAATTTATGATAATTATTAATTAATAAATAATTTTATTAATTATATTAGTTGTAATTGTACATAATAATTTTATTAATAAATAATTTTATTAATTATATTAGTTGTAATTGTACATAATAATTTTATTAATAAATAATTTTATTAATTATTAATTTATGATAATTATTAATAAAAGATTATTAATTAATAAAAGATTATTAATTATTAATCTATTCATTATGATAATTATTAATAAAAGATAATTAATTTATGATAATTATTAATTAATAAATAATTTTATTAATTATATTAGTTGTAATTGTACATAATAATCTTACTGCATTAATTCATCACCACTGATAATGTTTTAAATTTTAAGTAAAAAAAAAAAACACTATAAAATTCTATCTTTAATTATATTTCTTCCACAACCACCAGAAAGTATTAGTAAAGATTGAACTTTTATCCAAAAGCAAATCTACTTAGGTAAGTACATTTGCTTTTGGATAAAAGTTCAATTCTTGTGTCAGACTTACCCTGTTTCAGTGTAAAATGTAGGAGACATTGAAACAAGACAAATTAACTTCAGATGTTAGATATCATCTAGCATGATTCATTAATTGATTCATTTTCCATGGTTTATCAACTCTTTGCAGGTTATTTAAAGCAAGAAAATATTTTTAGATTATAAGAATTTTTTTTGTTTTCTTTTTTTAGAGATAATAGTTTAGTCTTACCAATTAACCCATAGTTAGTGGGAGAACCAAGGGTACTTGCAATAAGTAAACATAACAAACCCAACAAGAATCCTCAACAATTCTGAGTTGTTATCCATTACACTTCTAGCATATCCAAGCTTACACCACCTGATATTCCCAAGTGGTCACCTGTTTAGGTACTAACAAGGCTTAACATTGCTTAACTTAGGTGATTGTACATGATCAATGTAATGTGGCCATAAGCCTTCATCTAGACAGTGGAATAAGAATAAGCTCCTCCTGTAGATTACATAAAGGGTTGGATTGAAAATTCCCTAGGTTGTTACCATTTACAAAAACACTTGAAAGTTGACTTTTTATCATACTATTGTATGCCAAATGCAAGGCCCAAGAGAAACTCAAGGTAGAAGGTTACTGAATATGTTTGTTGCATAATAGAAGAAAGTCAAGAAATGCATATTATGAGGATATGTAGGATGGATAACAACTAACCCTAAACTTGAACAGGTTAAGATCATAGTGATCAGGTGTCTGTTCTACAAAGTAACAGTTCTGGGGAACAAGCTGCCTCAGCAGAATTTCTTTCTTACTAATGAAGAGGAGTCAAACATATGTTGGTTGGTTGTTTTGTTTTGTTTTTATAGCCTATCAACACCTCGGCGGGTCATTTATTGCCAACTAAATTTTATTTATTTATTGCTGGTAATACCTTTTTCTTTCAACAATTTATTGTTTTTATATAAGTTTTGTGTCTAGTAATACTTTTTTCTTTTTCGAGTATCAAGATTCATTGGGATTTGTTTTTTCAGGGGAGGGTCCCCAAGTCTTACCCTGTTATTTAACCCATAACTGGAGGGAAGGGATGGATTAATACCTTTCCCAAGGGTACCAGTGCTTAAGTGAATGCAGAGTATTCAACTGGAATTTGAACTCGGCTCACCGATTTCTCTTTCCAAGCCGATATCCACTGCACCACAACACACATCTGTCACTAAACGCTTACAGCACCTGGTATTTATTCCCAAGCAGTCACCTCAAACATATGTATATGGTAAGGTAGGTGAAAGTTAGAAAGATTTGAACAGGTGGAATAGTTTCAGATTGGAACATGAGGTTAGGTTTGACTTCTTGAAGACTTTCCTTTTGGACTATAGATGATGATCAAAATGAGTTCAAGAATATGAGTGAATAATAATAATTCCACATCTCAAAATTTCAGACAAATTTAAGTGAAACATGATACAATAGGCACTTACCTCGAACAGTGTGTTCAGCCCAGTATGCAGCCAAAATATCAGAGAAGCCAATGAGACCAGTAATATACCACAAGTCTTCATTGTAGAACAGACCTGGGAAGTTGGGTTCCAGCTGATTCAGGGTGATACTACAAGAACCACGACTGAAAACAATATAAACAGTAAACTTGAAATGGGAAAATTTTTTATTTTTAATATTAAAACCTACTAAAAAAAAAAAACAAGTTTAAAATTACAGGTATTTATTACTATAAATGTTATATTTAATAGGTATATACTCATCCACTTGTTGAGGATACCCAATATACATGCGCTCTTGTCTGTGGTACAAAATATATACAGACTTTTGGCCACAGTAGATAATTTTGTGATCATTGTTAACACCAAATACCAAATGAAGATTGCATGTTGTTGGCTATTTTTCATCTGTTCAAGTTCTTCTTGCCACTGCTGGCCTCCAGATAAATTTGTCTATTGTTGATTTGTTGGGTACACATAGATATGCTGTTTCTATTGCATTCTGTATTACACTTCTTCCAGCCATGGTTTTTGGTTTCCTGAAAGTTTACTTGAAAGCCAAACATAACACATCACTCAATATTTCCCGAGCCTGACATATAGACGGCACCACTAATAAAAAATCCATATGATTTTTATGAAATACTAACCTTTAAATGGCACATGACATAATTTGGGCCCAATTAGATTATCAATTTAAAAATTACAGTTATCTAGGTGAAGCTACTATTGCAAATTTTCAAAACAATGGCAAAATCTGAATTTCATGTGTTAATAAAGAATTGCTAATAGGAAAAAATACTGTTCAAGCAAAGCAATGGCTTCATAAGTTATTTGAACTCTGCTCTGTTGGAAAAATGGTTAAGAGGTGGTATGCTGACTTTAAACACAGTTGTACAGACACAAATGATGCTGTATGCTCAGGTTGCCCAAAATCAAAAGTTGTTCCAGAAAACACCAAAAAAATCCAAACATTTTGGCTGATCGTAAACTGAAGTTCCATGAGATAGAAGAAGGCAGTGCATTCACAATTTTGTAAGTACATTTGTCAATGAGAAAGTTGTTTTCAAAGTAGGTGCTGCATTTGCTCATAGTCGATGAAAAACAACAATACATCGACGATTCGGAACATTGTTTGCAACTGTTTCAACACAACAAGGAGTTTTTGCGTAAATATGTGACAATGGAGGAAACATGGACCCACCACTTCACTCTGAAATCAAATTGGCAGTCATCTGAGTGGACAGCAGGTGAAAGCCGTCCAAAGCGACCAAAGACACAAACATCAGCAGTTAAGGTTTTGGAATCCATACTTTAGAATGTGCAAGGTATTTTGTTCATCAATTACCTTGATAAAGGAAGATCCATCAATAGTGAATATTATATAGTATTATTGGTGCATTTGCTGGATGAAATCACCAAAAAAACAGGCACAAATAAAGAAGAAAAAGTCATCTTTCACCAAGACAATGCACCGTGTCACTAATTGAATTGCACTTCAAATTGCTTCCACATCCACTCTATTCTCCAGATCTGGCCCCCAGTGACTACTGGCCATTTGCAGACTTCAAAAGAATGCTCCAAGGAAAGAGATTTGGTTTCAATGAAGAGGTAAAATTGGAAACTGAGGCATATTTTGAGGCCAAAGACAAATCGTTCTACAAAAAAAGCATTGAACTGTTAGAGATGTGTTGAAATCAGTATCAGTAGAAGGAGACTATGTTGATGAATAAAGTCAAATTTTACCTAAAAGTTGCTGTTTTATTAGTTAGGCCCGGGACTTACTGAGTGACGTGTTATTATAAGCAGAAAAGTAAAATAGACACCAATGTAACAAACACCAAAAATTTAATAATTCATACACTGTCGTGGTTGATTTTCTAGTAAGGTTGTTATGTCTAGTTTATCTGGTAGTTTCAGTACTTGATACATGGTACACAATTACGTGTGACGTAACAGAGTACTGACAGCGGCTTAGCACTTAAATACAACTAAGCTAATATACATAGGATGCCACGAAGATCTTGTGGTATCAAGAAAAGGCCAATTGCTAAATTATATGTATGTATTTGTCAGTTGGTGTTCTTTTCTGCCTGAGGAAAGACGAAAAGAAAAATAGGGTGACAAAGAAAAACTTTTGCATGATCTCCTGACCAACCTTGTGCAAACAAACTATGTAACCATATCCTTTGGTTTATTTAGATTTCTGAAGTCAATAGTCACAACAAGCAAAGTCCAGCACAGATCAAACTCTATAGATTCTCTCGCTGCTGCTTGTCTAAGCAGATCACCTTTTATTCAGAAATAGTTTTAAAAGCACTGAGACCACACATGAAACATTGTGGCCTCTTAACCACAGCTTAGAACTTCTTGGTCCTATTTCACAATTTTAACCCAGAGGATGACAATGATCGATACTATTGTAATATAACAATCTGGCCCCACCCAAGGAAGTGATGCAAGCGATGGTGTTTCCCGTCGGTGAAGGGGGCGGCGAAGCGACAAGACAGGTGTTTGTGAAATACATCCTGTCGAGGCCGGAGCGGATGTCATTTGACCTTATTTCCGACAGCGGCGGAAATGGCTACAGAGGCAAACAGATCAGGTGTCTCTTAGAATTACGTAGGCGTTGTGTGGGCGAGGCAAAACCAGAAGGAAAGTCCCGGTTCTAGAAGACTATATAAAGACCTCGACACACGGATTCGCCAGCAGAGAACGGCCAGTGGAAGCAGAGAAACACCACGGCAAGAATACACTCCCGTCAACCCATTCTATGTGCCTCTCACCCTTCCGTTCTCTATTCCACACGGTTCGTCGTCATTAATAAAAATATAACCTTATATTTTTATATATGCGTGTTTGTTGTTTTGTCGTCGTACGGCAATATATAACACTATCATCAAACAAAGAACTGTTTATTAACACTGCATGTGACCCTTGCTTCTAAAGTACCTACAGTCGGACATTTTAGTAAAAAAACAAAAAACAAAATAAGTCTCCTCTGTAGAATGTTAAATAAACATTTCCCAAATTCACCTAGGGTTTACAGAATTTTGGTAAGCATAATAATTTTGTCAATGCAACTTTCTCAGGTAAAAGAGAGAGCAGGGAAAATCCAGTTGTACTAAACTTACTAATTCTTATTAAGTTTATGTTGGACTCAGATCTCAATGATGCCATTCTTCTAAGTATTTTATACATTCTGATTAATATTTTTAGACTGAACTTTCTTCCATCAGGTTCCAGTTTTGTTAACTAGTCTTCTACAGTTTTTTCTTGCCATTTTTATTCCTTAACCTGGTATTCTGGGCTCTCTCAATACCTCAAGTCAATAAATGATTTTTCATGTACTGATATGAATTCATCAGGGTCACTGCCCTGTTACAGATACACATATTTGAGTAGACATACCAGTTTTTTAAAACTGTATCGAGCATGTGAGCTATGATGAGGTCTTGGAAATGATGGAAACAAAAAAGAAATTAATATTGAGCATCAGGAAGAGACAGCTGAAGTTCCTGGAACACGCAATGAGGAAGGAGGGCTTGCAGAATCTGATACTAACAGGCCAGATAGAGGGGAAAAAGAGACAGGGGAAAGCAACGGATAACATATTTGAAGGACCTAATCAGGTGCATGACAGAACGAGGATTGCATGATGTAACAGGAGAAGGCGTGCTCAGAGCCACCAGGGATAGGGAAACGTGGAAAACCATGATTGCCTACATCCTGAAGGGACAGGGCACATAGAAGAATTGACATGTACTTTCATGGAATTTGATAGTGTTAAGAAAGAAAATGTGATTTAAACCACTAAGCCATGAAAGACTTCACAGTCAATGAAGGTTCAATTACCCATTTTTACAAAATGCACATCTCATTAAGATCTTTTGAAGCCCATATCTGCTAACTTTTCAAATCTGAAACAAAGCAATTTCTAAAAAATTAATGAATTTCATTTGTTATCCAACAATATTTCTTATTACTAAAAATGTTCCATTTAGTAGATACATGTTTTTTAGAAAACGTTCCTCTTTCTTTTTTTTTTTTTCAAAAAATATAACGGACGTCTACTGACCAGAACATTTGAGCCTTTTAAATAAAAAAATACAATTAAAAAAAAAATACTTTTCAGCAGGGGGAAAACTGCATCTCCATTATTTTAGGGAAATTACCTTCAATTCAGTAGTGCTTTATATTTTACAGCCAGGAAAGATAACTGTCAAGCAATGTTAAACTATGCATTTTTTTTAAAATTACAGGTATGCAAAATATATCAGAATCTTGAGCAGTCTTCAGTGGTCTGTAACCAGTTATTTTTCAACCAGCCTCACTTTCATTTTACATAAAAAAAACCACCATAGTACTTGAAATGCAAACCTAGACGGTGGCAGCCTTACAAAATAAATCAGTGACTTGAGCAATCTTCTTCCAATTTAAAAGGAAAATTTCAATTTTGCAAGTCATGTATTTAAATGTTAAACAATTCTTCTATGTGCTGTGTCTCTTCAGGACGTAGGTGATCATGGCCTTCCGCACCTCCCTATCCATAGTGGCTCTTAGCATGCTTTCTCTTGATACCCCACCCAAACCCAGTACTATCATCCACTTGCTCAAGTTAGTCAATTATGTTACATATTGCTTTCCCATCTCTCCTTTCTTTTTATCTGACCTGTGAGTATCAGATTCTCCAAGCTCTCCTTCCTCATCACGTCCCAGGAACTTCATCTGTCTTTTCCTGATGTTAACTATACGTTTCCTTTTCATTTCCCATCTTCTTCTAAACCTCATCCTTGCTCACATTCTCAGAAACTATAAATCCTAGAAGATTATTAGTAGACCGTGTTACTAATGAACACTCCCACTTTGTCTGAGGCAGTGGACCTTCTGCTCGCTCCACTTTGATTGGTCGACAGTCATCAACTTGATGTCTGTTCAGCTTTTGATCATTCACCTGTGTTCTTCTAAAACAATCTCTTGCCAATTATTTTTCAACCAGCTTCACTTTCATTTTCTATTAAGAATCCACCATATTACTTGAATGCAAGCCTTGCAGAATGGTCAAGCAATTTCATCTGCCTATTTGCAAAAATCCTTTGAGGTAAGAAACAAGACAATCTATGCCCCAACTGCTGCCAATTACAGAATTATCTACATTATTTATATAGTCTATTGTCCTCATCTTTGTTGTTATTATCACAATGTTTTGGTTATTGTACCTTCGAACTTTCATCAGATATCAAAAGGGGCATAAGAAAGGCAAATAATGTCTGATGAAAGCACAAAAGCAAAACACAGTGATAATAACAACAAAGATGGGTACAATAGTCTGTATGTAAATAATGATATCTTGTCAAACCAGAAATTCAGGCAGAGGTTACAGAGTAATTTCACATTACGTTTCTTTCCTTAGTTATTTCAGGTGCCATGTTTTGATGCCAAAGAGCAAGGTGGACAAAATATTGAAATTGTAAAAGTAGTTATTACTCTTTTTAGAGAACTTTTCCATATTTTGGGGAGAATTTTGAAAGTTGTTGGAACTTTGTCTGTTCTATAGATTTCTTGGTTCATATTGCACCGAAGGTTAATTAAGGATCAAGTAACAAAAAAGTTCCCCTGAAAATTTACAACTGATCTAGTTAATAATACGCAATTAAAAATTATTCACAGACCAGTGGCAAAATTAAAAAGCCTTAAGAAATTATAAGCATCATTAGAATAACAACAAAACACTGTCAATAAAATCTATATCATCCTTCAGTCTTAAAAGCTTATCTAAATTTTTTTTTAACCTTGGCCAAAATGCTTTTCTCCTGGAAGGATCAGTTGTTATAAATATATCTAATTACTTTCAAAGTAACACTAATTCATCACATAAAAGTCGTTGTTTGTTTCTGTATTTTGTCAACAATCATTAAAGCAAAAAGAAAGAGATAAAGTGAACATTATGTATGACTTACTTTCGAGAGTTGGCAGGTGAAGTTTTCAATCTGGCTTTTTTCGTCAACCAATGATCAAGTTTAAGTTCAGTTGACACAAGAACCATCTGAAGAAAAACAAGATCAATTCTAAATAAAAGTGGATTTTAATCAAATCACAGAAAAGTGTAAATGTCTAAATTTCAAGAAAAAGAAACCACCAGCAAGAAATTAATGATAATGGCTGACAATGATTCATCTAATAGAAAATGATGAAATGCTCATCAAAAATAAATAAAGGTTAACAAATCTTCAATAAAAAAAAAAAAAAATGAAAGTAAATACTAGTCAAAAATTGTTAATAATAGTTGAAAATGCATCAATTAATAAAAAGAATGATGAAAGTAGATACTAGTCAAAAATTAATAATGAAGTTGGCAATACCTCATTAATTAGGCTGCTACATATATTGGTTTATTTTTTCTGATGTTCTACAAATGATCTTGAAGAATAACATTTTGTAGCATATTTTGCTTAATAACTTTGGTTACCCTGTGAAACTATTGACTAACATTATTGAAATTTTATTTCAGATTAGACACACCTTTGAGATGAAATGCTAAATAGACAAGAATGAACATGTTTGGCATCTTCTCTTTTAATCAAAGCTCCTAAAGACATTTGTGTTGTGTACGGAGATAACTGTTACCAATAAAGAATGGCACAGAAATGGTTTTCCTGGTTCAAGGAGGGGAATGTTCTGGCCAATCTGTTCAGTTTGATAAGAACCAAGTGTAGTTGATTATTAAAGAATAATAGTGCCAGACCCCAAGGGGATTGGTTCAGAAGATGGCAAGCTCTTATGTTACTGTTGTTCATCATCTTCACTCAGTGGGTCAAGTGCAAAAGCATGGTGCGTGGATGCCACATACCATGACCGAGAGAAACAATTTCAGCTCTCTTTCATTGCCACCAGTTTACTCACTCAACACCACACTACTCATGGATACAAAGCAAGATTCCTTCACTGTATTATCACCAGGGGCAAAAAAAAAAAAAAAAAAAAAAATGGTGTTTTTAAATGAATTGTGAAACAGGAAAAAGAATGGGTGAATCCTGACAAGCAGGCAACACCCAAAACTAAGCCAGAGCTGCATTCACACATTTGTGTTTGTTGAGATTGGCAAGGACGATTTACTATGAAATGCTTCAAAACAACCAAATCATCAATGCTAAGTTGTATGTTGAACAAATGTACAGGCTCAAAGAATCAATTCATCTGAAAAAACCTGACCAAAAATACAGTGTCATAATTCAATATAACAATGCTTGACCCCATGTCGATAACATGAACAACTAAAAAGCTTCGTTGGGAAGTTCTGCCACACCTACCATATTCTCCTGAGTTAGCTACTTCAGACTACCACCTTTTTGGCTGCTAACAATTTGAGGAGTGTTTCATTCAACAACAATGTGGAGCTTAAAACATGGCTTGTTGAATTTTTGGGGTCAAAACCTAGTGATTTCTATCGTAAAAGCATTAAACAGTGGATCATTGGTCAGTCAGTTGAGTGCCATACATGATACACGCTTTGGGCGATCATGTCTCGAAAGAGACATGACTGACTAGGCAAATGATTATCTCGCAGTAGGTTGCCATTGCTTTCTGCGATAGACTGGTTGCCGACCAAGGCTACAGAACCCAATCTGTCCTATTATTTAACCCATAACTGGAGAGAAGAGATGGATTAATACCTTTCTGAAGGGTATTTGTGCATAAGTGAATGCAAGGAATTAAACTGGAATTTGAACTCGGCTCCCCAGTATGTCGTTCCGAGTCAATATCCACTGCACCACAACGCACATCCTTGGTAGGAGTTTGTAAACAAGGAAGAGAAATACACTGTTGAATAATTCATCAGAACTATTAATAAATAATAAAAATTATAAAAAAAAGTGAACAAATTTATGTAACAACCTAATACTAAAACATGAAGATGATAATGCTTTATCTAATGAAAGTATATACTAGTTAAAAAAATTATAATTACAGTTGAGTAACTTTACGAACAGATAAAACTAACTGTTCAAATTCCATGAATATTTGGATAGCATTACCTGTATGTTTTGTGATTGGGTGCTGAAAAGTTTTTGGTATAAAGGCTTTGATAAACTTTTTTTAAAATTTTTTTTTTCCAATGCCTATCAACACTTTCAGGGATATCTAAAGCCAAAACATTTTGGCAAGTGAATATTGCATTAACAAATTTTTATTTAACCTACAGCTGGAGAAAGAGATGGATTCATACCTTCCCAAAGATATTTGCACATGAGCGAATCCAACAAACCTAAATGGAATTCGAACCCAGCTATCTATTCTGAGCAACTGTCCATTACACCACCTACACATCTTCGAAATGAATAAGCTCTTCCAAAATAAAATCAGACATTTGCTTATTTAGTCCGATTTTGAAAAATGGATTACACTGGGAACATTTCAGCAGTGATTCTCAAACGCCATGCTACACATATGTGTGCGCGTGTGTGTGAAAATAGTAATGGTATAGCCTTAGTCTTTAAATAAATGATTTAAACTTTATCCCACATTAGCTAAAAAGGATTTATCATTTTTATTCCAATATTTTACTTCTTATGTCAGATTTATATGGAAATATAGTGATTTGTAATAAAAAAAAAGTAACTCACTTTGCCCATTTCCACAATATACTCAGCTGGTTCTTCAGAGCTATAAAAAACAAAGTAAGTTCTGTTGAAACAAGAAGCTTGGTCATAAACGATTTTTAAATAAACATGCAAATATGTTTTGAAAGCAATAGACTGAAAGCATTATTAGTTTACCAGAGAAAGGAGGGCAACTTCAGGTGTTTCCTGACACTGTTGTAAACCTTCAGATAAACCTCAACTAAACCATCTGACCTGAAACAAAAACAATTTTTGAATTTATACAAGATAGACTTTTATAAAATGTAAATATACAACAGCGTCCTCATCCAGTTTTCCACTGACCAACCAATGACTCCTCCCACATTATCATTCATGGAAAATAGTGATAAAAAATCCGGAAAGCAAGCTTAGAAAGAAACGAAAGTGTTGTAATGTCTTTGTCTAAAATAGCCAAGAATTAGGAAGGCCGTGGTGAGAGAGAAAGCATCGAAGGAAAGGAAGAATAGGTCAGGAAAACAAAGAAGAGGTTTATTAAAGACTTGAGTAAATCAACTACTCCACAATTCCTACTCTAATATGGCTATTTGGCATATTTATAAGTAGAAGCAGTTCATTGTCACAGTAGTAAGGAAGAGCAGAAAGTACACTGAGTCCTACTCTACAACAAAAACAGTTCCCTTCTATTAGTCTCAAATTTATAGTTTCCCATATTCAAAACTGTTGTAATGTTGTCTTTGTTCAAAATAACCAACAATTAGGAAGGCCATAGTTAGAAAGAATATCAAAGGAACAGAATACAAGCTAGGGAAAAACAAAGGAAAGAATTATCAAATATCACATACTTGTACATAGGACAGATTAACTTGGGTAAATCAACTACTCCTTAAATTCTACTTTAATATGGCTACTTGCCATATTTATAAGTAGAAGCAGTTCACTGTCACAAGAGTAGGAAAGAGCAGGAAGTACGCTGAGTCCTACTCTACAACAAAAAGATAAAATGAGTGTTCAAACCTACAGAACCTTGTGAGTGATCAGTTATTTTCCACCCTACAGCACCTTTCATGCAGGTGAAATGTTGCAAGCTTACTACTACTACTACTACTCTATTGCTACTTTCATGAAAAATGTTCTGACGAACTAGATTGCTTAGTTCTATCAGTTCTGACCTTCACAACAAAGATCTGCCATGCCATGAACAATGGATCAAATCATCCTCATTCTTTTCATGTTCCATTTATTTATTCAGGGATTCACTTGCTTGGTCTGCATGGGTAGGTAAGTGAGTGACACTTGGGATAAATTCTGCTATGCTGGATTAACAGATTAACTCTTCTTTTTGATTTTACCACCTACCAACATCCTGCTCATATCAACATCACAATGTGTGACTGGCAACACAAACAGACAGCATTAGAACTACCCAAGTGACAGTGTGCTCTGCCAAAGTCAGAACTTCAACTTAGTATAGACCAGTGGTTGGGAATTCTCAATGTTAAACTATGTTGTCACTTGACTCCAAAAGCTTTCTTTTATTTATTAACTAGTTTAAAAGCTGCACTCTGTGTGAACTTTTAAGCTAGCTTCTGCAGAGGGCTAATTAACCTCTGGTCCAGCTTAGAAAACAGCAATAATAATTTTGAAGAAATAACTTTGAATTCCTCAATTTACTCGGTATAACTTCAGAACCTCACTTTGATTCAGGCTATAATTCCAATACTTGTCATAAGACCAATTTGGGGCAAAGTTTCAGTTCTTCAAATCACAAACTCTGTGGAACATCAATTGAATTAACTTCTAATCACAAACTCTGCGCAAATTCAAAAACCTCATGTGATGGAACCACTCACTTTAATTCTGATTCCTTGGCATTTTGGAGAAATAAAATTGAGTTCCTCAATTCACAAAGTTTTGGAGATATTTTAAACTGAATTTAAAACAATTTTTTTTTTAAATTCGTAATTTTTTTTATGTTACTTTAAACTCAATATAAATTAAAAACTTTTAAAATCACTAATTTTTTTCAGTTATTTTCAAATCCAAATGTTGGATGTTCAAACATCAGATGAAGAGTAGATTTTTCAATATTGGGATCATCCTAATTCCAAGAAGATATAATGCGGCCCAAGTTAGTTGGGTTTTATACAGATGAACAGACAAACTGAATTTGCCATTTATTCATTTAGATTTCTTTTCTTTTAGTCAAGTGGATGTCATATAGAAGAGTTAACTTCAAAAGACCATGTGCCAGCCATAAAAACATGAAACACTCAAGACTGAAATAAAAATCACCCCTTGCGTCTCTATGTAGGTTTCCCAATCTTAGTATAAAAAAAAAACACACCTAGCCCCTCTATGTTGTTGTTCCAATCATAGTATAAATAAAAAATAAAAAAAAAAAAAAAAAAACCTTGTGTCTCTATGTAGGTTTTCCAATCATAGTATAAAAAAAAAAAACACACCTAGCCCCTCTATGTTGTTGTTCCAATCATAGTATAAATAAATAAAAAAAATAAAAAAAACCTTGTGTCTCTATGTAGGTTTTCCAATCATAGTATAAAAAAAAAAAACACACCTAGCCCCTCTATGTAGATGTCCCAATCATAGTATAAATAAATAAATAAAAAAATGACCCCTTACGTCTATGTAGGTTTCCCAATCATAATATCAAAAAACCCCACACCTAGCCCCTCTATGTAGATGTCCCAATCATAATATCAAAAATAGATTTGCCTACAAATGGAGAATTATACAACATTTTCTGAAAAAGTCATGATCTCAAAGTTGTTGATGTTTTCTGGATTATACCAGTAACTTATGAATATAATTTCCTTGTATGTTGAGCATTATACTTTAGTATACCAGCTGCTTGGCAATGAACTAGAAAGTGCGCCAAAGGATTATTTGATGATGTGCTGCCCAGTAAATAAGCAGTGTCTCACTGGAGGACATTTCTTATTCTCGTTGTCATAGAAGAGCAGGAAACAATGAATGACAGCTCATATTCTGGATACTGTTTGAATTCTTATCCTCAGGACTATGTCTTAGTTTTAGAGCAAAGAGCTTGAGGGACAGCTTTTATCCTTGAGTTCTGGTAATGAATGACAGCTCATATTCTGGGTAACAATTGTTTGAATTATCCTCAGGACTATGTTTTAGTTCTATGACAAAGAGGTTGAGGAACAGCTTTTATCCTTAGGTCCTGCATAAAATGAACATTGTCACATTTTCAACGTATTTTAAACATTATTACTGTTCTTCATTCGATAATGTGTTTCTTTTGTCTATGAGGTGTCTAGTATTCAGTTTTATACTGCACACTGACACGAAATATTAATATATAAAATAAATAATTCCTTTTTGTAATTATAACAATATTACGAATTATGAATTGGCGAATAATAATTTTAAATCGCATACCAAATAATCTGCTTAGTAACCGAAAATTCTTCAGCATATTACCACAAATTTACTTAATTTCATCAATTTCTATTGGTTGACAGGAATTTGCCAATAGAAACCTTTAACTGAATCATGCAACATAAAAAAATTACATCCCATTTGTCATAAGGCAGAAAAATTAACATAAAAATGTCAAACTCTAAATATGACCAGCTCATAAAACGAATATGTTTGACTTTTTCTTACATATAGAGACATCAGTAAGTCAATGCCTAATGATGAAAATGAGCTCTTACATTTCAACATAATCTCCTTCACTGTCAATGCACGTAATTCATTTGTTAATATTTAAATACAATGAAATATGATTTTCTCAGTGTATTTATATTTCCTTTGTATTTTCTCAGTGCATTTATCATATTCTAACGCTCTCCTTACTGCTTGGGCACTTATATTAACTATGCTAATTAGGCAATCATTTACATATCATTACAGGATGTACATCAATAAAACTTTGTCTAACAATAGAAAAATGATAACTATTTTCACAACAGCATTTAACCCTATGATTATTTATTGATCACATTGCTTGAATATTAAACAGTGAAAATTTCAGATGAAAATGAAGTTAACTACATGTCAACTAGGTGATGAATTTACATACACCATCTCAGTTTTATATCCTTTTGTTATGTTGTAAATCAAAATAAAGTTTTCATATTAAATTGAAAGAAAAAAAATAACTGAAAATATAACGGGGAAAAAAAAAAAAAAAAGAAAAAAAAGTCAAATATTTCAAGTTTTATTTGAATAAAATGTCTCTCTAAAGTATATTTATACTACTCCCCCACTGGATCGAGATCTGACACAAGGTCTTTTTTTAACGTTGGGGGTTGACTGCATACAGACGGGCGAAAGAACAGACTGTTGTGCCAGCCCCGGTGACGAGTACCTGGTTCACCCCTCTGGTGCAATGGGGTAGCGCAGCCTCAGGACACTGTTCCCTGAAACCAGGCATCTAGAATTTTTCTCAGATGCACCTCTGCCCCCACAGACGGAGATACAACTGAGCCGTACTCTGTCTTCAAGGACAGAGATGCAACTAAGAGATGATTTATGGTTTCCAACTGACACAAAAATGTACCAGGTGAGTATGTCTCTCTAAAGTAGTGGTTCCCAAACAGTGCAGTATGCCTAATATGTGTATCAGAAGAGGATAGCAGGTGGGGTGGAATGATTGAAAAGCAATCAAAGATTTGAAAACAGTTTCAAAAAAATTCATATGCCAAAAATAAATATAATTCCAAAATTTAAAATATTATTATATATTATTTGTAATTGCATACATGAGCCCCAGTATAAATAGTTATAAACAATTATTAACCGATTTTATAATTGTGATATTTTTGCATTATATCAAGTATTAAGAATATAGTAACTAGGGTCCACAAATTGTAGGAGAGAGTTATCAATGATAATGTTCTGACTTCAAATCCATGTTTATCTTTTTTTTAACACTTCCTGTTTTTTGTTTGTACATTTTATCAAATAAAATTTGGTGAGGTGTAAGTAAATTTTCATTCTGAATGAAAATGAAAGAAAAAATGTTTGGGAACAACCGATCTATATGAAAAAAATGAAAAAGAAAACGAAAATCTTTACAATATGCTTATATTGCAAAGCTTATTCCCAAAAGAAGACAATCACTTACCATTTTAAATGGGCCAGCTCAGATAAATGTATCAAGTAGGAGCCCATGAGATCAATAATTCCACCATTCTCTACAGAGTCTTTGAGAAACTTCTCTACATCCATTTCCTCGGTGGCCGTAATCAGCTGGACAACATCAGAGGTTTCATTACTACAACCTGAAATGTTAAAGAGTGGTAAGCAAAGATGGAGACCAATGGAGGAAGAAAATAATAATAATTATGTTATTGAGTAGAAATTCCCTTCATACTTTATTAGTCCAGTGGTAGTTGGTTATTTTGCATACGAAGAGCTACTAGACTAACTGCTTGGGCAATCATATAGTTTATGTCTTAGCTATACTAATTAAGCAATCATTTTAATAATAATAAATAATTTAAGTGTTCTTTGTTATTATTGAATTTGGACCAACTTCTGTTCATAAAAATAGGGAAATTTTTGTGTAATTTTTTCTGGATTACCATTTATTCAACCTTCCTTTGAATAAAAAATTTTTTTAGAATAAAAAAAGTGATTTTTTTTTTTTTATCATTTTAGGAGAGGGGTCTAGTTCATAAATATAATTACAGTATCAAATCAATCTCCAATTTTTTATAAAGTGTTATCTTTAATTTGTTTTTATTTACAAATGTTGTAAGAATTCATTGTGACACAATATCACCTAAAAAAATTCATCTAAATTAGAAGGTAACAGACACACTCCATGCAAGTATTTTACATTTTTTCTTTAACTTTTTTTTTTGCTAAAACAGATTTATCTTAAATAAAAAATTAAAAAAACTGAACTATATATTTTTCTTATTTTAAGAAAAAATTTAAAACAAAGAATTATCTGTTTCATAAAAACAAAATTATTTTTAAAAATATCAAAAACAACAAATTGTTTAACAAAATTCTTTTTAAGTTTTCAGTAAAATATTTATTATCCCCCTTTGTTTGGAAAAGAGTCTCAAAAATTTTTTAAAGGAAGTACTGTTCTCGACATTTCTAAACTATATTTTAGGGGAAAATAACTTGTAAACTTAGAGCAATTCTATCAGCAACAGTGTTACAAGTGATTTGCCCCAAATTTCATGCAATACTTCATGTCTTTTAACCACTTTGAATAAGAATGTGATGTCATATTAACATCCTTCATAGACAAAATTACCACAGCATAAAAACTATGAAAAAAAAAACCAAAAAAAAAAACCAAAAAAAAAACCCTGCATTCAAAGAGATGACAAAAGAACGAATCATTCTTTTGGTTTATTGATAAATAAAAGGACAATATCCATCTGAACTAAGAAACCTAAAATGTCAACAAGACAATAATGAACATCATTTTTATAACATATTAATCTATTTAGTTAAATATGTTCTTATAAGAAAGATGAGGATCTTAGCCTTGATAATGAATTACTTTAACATCCTTCTTCCTAAAGTAACACTTTGAAACACATCCTCCCACTAAATTTTGGTAATCCAACATCTTCCAAATGAAAGCACTTCCTGAACAAGAAACAAGTCATTTTACCTAGTAATAAATTATTGCCATATTAATTTTAACATTTCTAAACAAACTCCTCAGCACTTTCTAAATATTGGATTCAATCGAGTGTTTGGTCAGAAAAGTCATTTTGTTGTAACTAGCAGACAACTGACAGAACAGAAAAGGAAGAAAGATGGCTTGGAACTTCTTGTCAATTAAAAAGTTACCTGCCCTTAGTTTTAGCAACAAAAAATATTCTCCAACCTTGAAACCAGTCAAAGAAAATCAAGGAAGTAAAGTGATCAAATTGATGTATAATACTGTAACACCGTATCCTCACCCCACTAGACTGACGCACTCCACCAGACCAGCCGTTGGTCCGGTATGGTCCAGTATTAGAGGTTAGACACAAGTCTCCCATTCCCAATGTCAGTTTGATGCTACCCTCCAGCCAAGTTGTGATTTTTTGGATCCTGGAGATTGGTCATCAGATCGTAGAAACTCTGAAGTTCCCCATTGGTCCAACTGAGTGCTCATTGAGTGAGAATCATGTTAACAGAAAAATAAATAACCAAGTCAATGTGATTTTGGTAGGACAAAAGTGTTTTTTTTTTTTTTTATGTAACAAAAACCAGCAATTCTTCTTGCGTGGAGTTGAATGTCTCTTGTATATAAACAATGACCAAATAAAACAAATACTTTGAATAATTTTGATAAAGGAGAGATGTGGCCTTCCTTTAACCCTTTTTGGTCTGTTCTTAGTGCAACTATGACAACCTTCGACTTTCCAATTCTCAGTAGTAGTAATGGTAGTAGGAGTAGCGGTATTCACTCCTCTCCTACTTTCTTCTCGTCAACTTGTCTCTCAGTGCTTTTTGTCGACTTTCTTCTCATCTTATTGACCCATCTTAGTGCTTCTCATCGATTCTCCCTTGGTGCTTCTCTGTCAACTCATCATCATCTCTAGTCAACTCTCTTTAACCTGTCTCTTGAATCTTCTCTTGACGCATCTTGTCTCTTCGACCTTTGTACTCATGCAAACATGCACTTAAATGTAGACCGGTGGTCTTAGAATACAACCTGATTATTGACTTCTCCCACTAGCTCAACCACACCAACCACATTCATGACATACTTTTAAAGTACAATTTCAACTCTTCAAGAATAAACAATTTACTTTTTCGTCAATTGATTTTCGAGGTATCACAACAAAACGCTATTGTTTTATCATCTTGCTATTAATTATTCTGACATTCTTTAACTACAGAGATCTTGTTTAAAAAAAGTTCTAGAACAAAACATTCTTAATTCTAACTTTGATTTTGATAGTATAAAAATCCATTTCTCTTTAAAAGTTTCAATTTATTACTGTTCCATGAGTAATCTGATATCCTTTGTATACTTACAAAAAGATTGTATTTCTAAATTAACAGTAATAGGTCAAAGTCTTTACAGCATATCAATATCATAGTCGTTTGAGACATCTCTTGTTCACTTGGTGTTTTGTTTTATGGTACATCCTCCTTTATTATCATTATTATTTCAGGGGTGACATCACTCCTGCCACAATAGTAATTTCTCACTTGAGGAAAAAAAACAATCATTGTCAGAGAATATAGCTTTCTAAGGTGTAGAAAGAACCAAACAAAAAGATACTTCATCAATTCTAGCTTCTCAACATTAATAATTACATATGCTAATGATGAAAAAGCAAAAAGCATTTATTTTATATATCATATATTTTTCAACATACTCTCTAAACACAGAGATTGAACAATAAGAAGTTCAAACCAATAACCAGCTAAAATCTTTATCTGGTTATGAAATTTGGATTCACCCTCACACATCAGCAATAAAATGATTGCTTTTTCTTTGCAAAAAATATTTGGAAATCTCAGACCATGCTTGCAAAAAAAAAAATAAATAAATAAATAAAATAAAATAAAAAATAAAATAAAATAAAATAAAATAAAATAAATAAAAAATGGAGTGTCAAAAGGACAGTTTTTCCCTTGACACCGCTAACATAACTACCTTCACTACTTGGCAATGTTTATTGCTTTAAGAAGTGATTTTTGGAATTGTAATAAAACTTAAACATAAGATGAATGTGAATTTATACATTCTCTTTGTTGAATTTACAACAAAAATATTAAACACTATTAGATTGTTTATTTACAAGAATAATTTTATATTTAGAACATTATAAAACCCAACAATCATTAAAACTAATCCAATACAATATTTATTTTTTACCAAGTTATAAAGAATAAATAAATGAATTAATGTATATTTACTAAATTATTAAAATATGTAAACCAACTATGAGTAAATCTTTATTATTTACTATCTTATAAAGTTCAAATCAATTGGCACTTCGCTGATATTGTGCCAACCATTTTAACAAACAATATGACAGAAAGGATTTATTACTTATGTTGTCAATTCTCAAAAAACAAAGAAAATGTATAAAATCAATTTAATATGTTTAGGTTTTATTAAAATTCTAATCTGCTTTTTAAAACAATAAGCATTGTTGAGGATTGAAAATAGTTAAAATAATAGCGTTGTTAAGGGAAAAACCAATTTTTTGATTTTTTTTTTGCAGGAATGAAGGATTGCCAAATTTTCATACAATTTCAATCTAACAAAAGCAATGGAAGAAATTCTTGCATCATAATTTTAACCATCTATTCATACGGACAGAGCCATGTTATTTCAAACATTTTCTGTGGGGGTATTATTTTTTGTATTTTTAAAACTCATTTACCAAGAAAAAAAATGTTTTATGATATGTTGAATATCTTAAATTTAAAACATTTCACTTTTTTCAAGTTCATGTTGAAGTTTATAATCTTTACAAGGCATAGTTAATAACAGTAATAACAAAGTAAAATGACAACGAGAATGGAAGAAAATGTTTTTAAGGCAATATGTCTTTCTAACTATAGTGCTTGATATCAAGAGATAAAACATTAATAGCAATAGACAAAATTAAATATTCACTTAACTTGTCCCTAACCTGAGTCTTGCCAAGGTTACATTTGTCAGTATATTTGATTGTTAAATTGAATTTATTTATCTTAATTCAGTTTAACATAAAACTCATAGTAGGGACAAGAAAAGTAAATACTGATTGATAACCTAGTTACCATAAACTAGAAATAAACTTATTACAGAAAATTGAAACTGACACTGGTTCAGTCTTACCCATTATTCTCATAAGGTAGGTTGTTTTTGTTTAGTAACATGCTAAAATCTAAATATTTTGTATGCAATTTTATTTTATTTTTTGGGGCTTACTATTAACACATAGCTGGGAGGAGAAGAGGTAGATCCCTACCTTTCCTAAGGGTATTTGCACATAAGCAAATATAACAAACACCACGATTGGAACTCTGCTCACCAATTAACAATCCCAAGCCATTATCAATTTCACCAACCACACATCCAAAATATAGATTACTAGCAGTATAACCCAGTGTTGCTCGGAGTAGATAGACTAAACTATTGCCCGGTTCACACTCCACCCACATCTATTGAACAGGTGAAGAGGCTCATCCCTTGTTTCCTGTTTAGGATGCGGTTTCCGGTTTTCTCTTTTCCAATCTTTTCACTCTTTTCCTTTATTATTTTTTTTTTTTTTTTTTCAATTGGAGTAGATAGACTAAACTATCGCCCGGTTCACACTCCACCCACATCTATTGAACAGGTGAAGAGGCTCATCCCTTGTTTCCTGTTTAGGATGTGGTTTCCGGCTTTCTCTTTTCCATTCTTTTTACCCTTACGTAGCCCCCTGCGCATCAGTGGCGTTACTGCCTTGCTCGGGGTGATATGATTAAAAAAAAAAAAAAGATAATGAAAGCTTTAAAACTAATCCATGTTCCTGGAGTTCTGACTCTTTGGACATTGGCACAAAAGACTAAAAAGCAATAGTTGTTTCCAGTTAAAGCGAAAGTGTAGACTGAAAGAAAAATGAATGGATTAAGTCAAATTTTGATTTCCTGGTATCGATATCAAATAAGTTTTTTCGTCATAAACTGGATTTTGAAGGCTAAATAAGTCCTCTGAGTAAATGGTATCATGGCTGAGACTAAGAACTACAATTATACCTACTGAGAGCCAAACTCGAAGCAAAAACTAAAATAAAAGGGCTGAAAAAAATACAGACATACAGGCAGATAAACAGACACACACACAAACATCTTGTCTTTTATATTTTTTATTTTAATCATATCACTCCAAGCAAGGCGGTAACGCCACTGATGTGCAGGGGGCTATGTAAGAGTGAAAAGATTAGAAGAGAGAAAGCTGGAAACCACATCCTAAACAGGGAACAAGGGATGAGCCTCTACACCTGTTCAATAGACATGGGTGGAGTGTGAACCGGGCAATAGTTTAGTCTATCTACTCCAATTTGAAAAAAAAAAATGAAAAGTGAAAAGATTGGAAAAGAGAAAGCCGGAAACCACATCCTAAACAGGGAACAAGATATGAGCCTCTACACCTGTTCAATAGACGTGGGTGACAGATTGTTTTGATCTATATATATATATTATTGATTTCTGCACTATTGTAAGAACTGTAACCTTGAAACTTCTGAATATCGTTTCTTATGTCTTTGTCTATGAGTGTATTAAATTTGATTAAAATCGAACCACTCCTTCTATAACCCGAGTTTTTTGATTATCGATATTTATTGGGGGTACCTCGACACAAAACCTAGCTAAGAACACTCACAGACGCCTTAAATTACAACTGTGTAAATTTTCAAGAAAATCCGTTCAGCTGTTTTGGAGTCTATAGGTAACGGACACACACAGACAAAGTTCCATTTATGAATAAGTTTAGATCTGCTATCCCAAGCAGTCACCCATCAAGGCTCTACATTGTTTAACTTTCTTGATCATACAGGATAGGTGTTTCTACATGATGATGCCATAAGCTCGATAAATGAAGATATAATGTTCTCGTTTCCACTTATCTCAGTCATGCTTGTTGGCATTGATTATTGAACACTATCCTCGAAATCCCAACACCCCCAAATCACATACATTTATAAAATATGTACAAGACTGGAGAAGGATGTATTTTTTGTTTTTTTAAGAATATCAATATAAATAAAGAAAAGTACTGACCTGTGGAAGAACCTGCTTCTTGCTCACTGTTTTGGTCTCCAGTTTTTCCTTCTTCATCATCTTCTCGAACCTCTCTACAAGTACAGTAAATATGAACCATGGGATCAGCAGAAGTGGCAAGTACAGCAATATACATAAATCTATAGAAACAGTGGGGTGTGATAAATGTCAGCCCTTCCCTCATTGAACTGTTCCAGTAAGGGTCATGGGAAGTGGCAAGTACAATAATATATAAAGAAAGTGAGGGGTATGAATATCACCCCTTCCCTCATTGAACTGTTCCAGTAAGGATCATGGGAAGTGGCAAGTACAATAATATATAAAGAAAGTGAGGGGTATGGATATCACCCCTTCCCTCATTAAACTGTTCCAGTAAGGATCATGGGAAGTGGTAAGTACAATAATATATAAAGAAAGTGAGGGGTATGAATATCACCCCTTCCCTCATTAAACTGTTCCAGTAAGGATCATGGGAAGTGGCAAGTACAATAATATATAAAGAAAGTGAGGGGTATGGATATCACATCTTCCCTCATTGAACTGTTCCAGTAAGGATCATGGGAAGTGGCAAGTACAATAATATATAAAGAAAGTGAGGGGTATGAATATCACCCCTTCCCTCATTGAACTGTTCCAGTAAGGATCATGGGAAGTGGCAAGTACAATAATATATAAAGAAAGTGAGGGGTATGGATATCACCCCTTCCCTCATTGAACTGTTCCAGTAAGGATCATGGGAAGTGGCAAGTACAATAATATATAAAGTAAAGGGGTGAAAGGGGTTATGGAATATCACTCCCCTTCCCTCATTAAACTGTTCCAGTAAGGATCATGGGAAGTGGCAAGTACAATAATATATAAAGAAAGTGAGGGGTATGGAATATCACCCCTTCCCTCATTAAACTGTTCCAGTAAGGATCATGGGAAGTGGCAAGTACAATAATATATAAAGAAAGTGAGGGGTATGGAATATCACCCCTTCCCTCATTAAACTGTTCCAGTAAGGATCATGGGAAGTGGCAAGTACAATAATATATAAAGAAAGTGAGGGGTATGGATATCACCCCTTCCCTCATTAAACTGTTCCAGTAAGGATCATGGGAAGTGGCAAGTACAATAATATATAAAGAAAGTGAGGGGTATGGATATCACCCCTTCCCTCATTGAACTGTTCCAGTAAGGATCATGGGAAGTGGCAAGTACAATAATATATAAAGAAAGTGAGGGGTATGAATATCACCCCTTCCCTCATTAAACTGTTCCAGTAAGGATCATGGGAAGTGGCAAGTACAATAATATATAAAGAAAGTGAGGGGTATGGATATCACCCCTTCCCTCATTAAACTGTTCCAGTAAGGATCATGGGAAGTGGCAAGTACAATAATATATAAAGAAAGTGAGGGGTATGAATATCACCCCTTCCCTCATTAAACTGTTCCAGTAAGGATCATGGGAAGTGGCAAGTACAATAATATATAAAGAAAGTGAGGGGTATGGATATCACCCCTTCCCTCATTAAACTGTTCCAGTAAGGATCATGGGAAGTGGCAAGTACAATAATATATAAAGAAAGTGAGGGGTATGGATATCACCCCTTCCCTCATTAAACTGTTCCAGTAAGGATCATGGGAAGTGGCAAGTACAATAATATATAAAGAAAGTGAGGGGTATGGATATCACCCCTTCCCTCATTGAACTGTTCCAGTAAGGATCATGGGAAGTGGCAAGTACAATAATATATAAAGAAAGTGAGGGGTATGGATATCACCCCTTCCCTCATTAAACTGTTCCAGTAAGGATCTTGGGAAGTGGCAAGTACAATAATATATAAAGAAAGTGAGGGGTATGAATATCACCCCTTCCCTCATTAAACTGTTCCAGTAAGGATCATGGGAAGTGGCAAGTACAATAATATATAAAGCTATAGAGACAGGAAATACAGGAACATGCTGACTAAAAGTTCTGTTCAGTTTTAAAAACTGTGTCTTGACTTGAGCTTTTTGTCATTAGTTCACTGGCATGAAGTGGATGACAAGTGCCAATTTTCTGATTCAACTTCTCAAGTTGGGTGTAGACTGTCCTTTTGTCAGGAGGAACAATGTCACTAGGAAGTAGAGGTCATGTACTTTGATTAACTTGAGACATGCAATAATTGTTCTGCAGAGATGTTTAAGGCAGGATTGAATGCATGGGATCTGCTTCATACTGATGGGGCAAATTCTGCTCTGGAGTTACAAAGGCTGTGATGTAGTTTGTACCAGCATAGGCACCCCATTTGATGTTAGCCAGTTTCCTTAGGGTGTTGTTTCTTGATTCAACCTTGTATTCACGTGCACTTAGGAAAGATATGAATCCATCACTTCTCTCCTCAGCTATGAGTAAATAGCAGAACAAACTGGATCCTTTAACTTTGGATAGTAACTAATCTAGAGGAAGAACAACCCTGAATTCAAACCAGTATAAAGAGGATTGGGCTCCATCAGCCCAAAACACACCAATGTTACTATGGCTTCAAAACTTGTGATGCCCCTTATGACCTTAATGGATTATGAGACTCGGGATCATGATAAAGACAGTTCCTTCAAATAACTGTTTCAATAGGGATTATGAGGTGTGGCAGATATGACAATACATATATATTTTGTTTTATAATCGTCTCGCCCCAAGCAAGGTAGAACTGCCACTAGTGTGCAGGGGGTTACATAATAGGAGAGTGAAGAGAGAGGAGAACAGGTCACAGTAGGTGTCAGAGAATGGGTAAGAGAAGGATGGGTACATTGGTGTAAAGAGAGCTGTGTGAGAGGAAAGTGTAAAGTGAGAAAAGGAATGGGAATCAAGGAGATAAGAGATGACAGTTGACATTGCATTTAAACTCTTGGAGATTGTAGCTATCAGAGAAACATGAATACAGCAGGAGTTCCACAGGCGGGAAGTGCAAGAAAAGAAGCTGATAGAGTAGAAGTTGTGGTTACACTTGATTGTTTTCACAGTAAAAGGGTGGGACCTTGTTGCCAGTCTAGTAGCTCGAGTAAATTCGCATGGGGGGGGGGGCACCAAGGAGCAAAACTCGTCAGAGCAGAATCCATGAAAGTATTTGTAGACGAGACAGATGAAAGCCACACTTCATCAGTAAGAAAGAGACTGGAGTTGGCCGCTAGGTCAGGGTCGACTACATTTCAGATTCTTCTTTGGATCCTGTCGAGAACCCCAAAGTGAACAGCAGAGGTGCTCGACCAGATATGACAGCAGTATTCAATGCACGAGCAGATGGTAGATTTGTAAATGTGCATGATGGATTCAGAATAGAAGAACTCCCTGGCCCGACACAGGGACCCAACCTTCTTAGCAGTAGAATTAGCTATTACTTCAATGTAGTCATTCCACTTAAGATTAACTGAGTTGAGGGTGTGGATGCGAGCAAGATCAGCAACATCCAGTCAATTGGCATGATGGGCAGTGAAGTCACCAAGCACAAATATATATAAAGATAACGTAATAATTTAATAACTGAATTGAACTGGTTTTTAAGAAACTTATTTTCTGAATAATGAAATACAACAAAATTTAGAATCATATTTTTACTTCCAGTGAATGAATTTGTGTTTTTGAACAAATATTTTATGATAAAGCCATGAGGTCAATTAACAATTGTGTTCACATACAGAAATAAGCTTTTCCAAAGTTTCGACATAAGTTTGACAATGTATCAATACGTTTTGTTTAAGTATTTTATGAACAACTTACAATAAGCTGGAGGGAAGAAATTTAAGCAGCAATTCTTCAATATCAACGTTTTCTTCTTGTTTCCTACGAGTCGTGTTACGGACCTACAAAACAAGAAAATAAATAGTTCATCCAGTTTAGGCTTAGAAAAACAGATGAAAGGACCAAAACAGACAGGGAAAAAAAATTATGTATCCTGGATTCATATGAAATAATAATCATTATAAAGATACAAAAGAGAATATGGTGATGATAATCAAAATGATGAACAATTCTTAACACTGTTAGTATTAATATTTACAAAACGTAGTCAAATACAGGACCAGATGGGAGAAGGAGCAAGTAATTGTGTCACACAAATCTTCAAAAATGTGGTGAAGGCTGCTTGTCTTCAAAATAAAACAGTGAAAATTCTGGCTTATACTAGACTATTAAAATTGGTGAAAAAAATAAAAATAAAAATAAAAAAAATGACTGTATTCTGTATATTCTAATAGGGAAAGTTCAAATTCCAGATTATCAAACAAGTGAGCATTCTCTGTCTATCATACACATTGTCTGCATATGACTTTGTATGTATATATCTGTGCATAAGTACCATTTACTGTAAGCAAAACAATTTGACTAAATTTAAAATAAGGCATTGGAATGATATATTCCCCACCTACTCAATCGGAACAACACCTAGATGAGTTAAGCAATTAAAAGATACATTTGAAGATTAAAAAAAAAAAAAAAAAGAAAAAAAAAGAACTTTTAAAACATTAAAAAAAAAAAACAAATAATCATAAGATTTTATTTAAGTTTTTCAGAAATTATTCAGCAATATAAATTTTTAAAAAAAAATGTAATGTTTTCAGCTGTCATTGAATTAAAATATACATGCATACATACAAATGTATGCACACAATTTGAATGAAATTGAAAGAGACCTCTGTGTTGTTTCCATTTCTGATTAGCAACAAACCTTGGGTAATAGCAAAAGAGAATAAGCTGGTTCTGAAGTCATTATATTTAAAGTGAATATATTTTCAATTAAATTTATTATTTTAAATGGACAAACACTTTAGATAAGAAATTAGATGATCTTGCTGTCAGCAAAGTGTCAAGTAACAAACATTTATAAAACGTGAAAAGTGAACATTGTTTTTAATTTTGTCAACTGCACAATAAGTTCAGTTGGGCACCGTCTGTGAAAAAAAAGCAATTCACTTTGTCAGAAATTTGGAAATGGCTTGTTATACAGCATTCGTGCTAGAAACTCCAATACAAACATTTCAGAGTGTATGGGTGTCAATCTGAGGTATGGCAGCTCTAAAAACTTACTGATAAGAAATGATCTCCCGAATTTGTTGGTGAGGGCCTCAGACTCAACATGAGGGCTACATCAAGTGCCTTGAGGAAGTAGTGCTGATCAAGAAGGTGACTGCTGGAAAACCCTATGTCTGGCAACAGGACACTGCACCATGCCATACAAGCGGGCAAATCCAGTCATGGCTGTCAGACAATTTTTGCAACCACATTACCCTTGGTCACATTTGGCCACCCAAATCCCCAGACTTCAACCCCCTTGATTATTATGTGTTACAGCACAGATGAGTGAAAAACCAACAAAACTCCTTATAACACCAAAGACGAACTGAAGGCAAGGATTATGGCAGCATTCACCAATTCAAACAAAAAGGCCGTCCAGAAGAAATGCAGGAGATTACAGTTGCCTGAAGGCCTGGTTGAGGCCAATAGCGGTTTTATTGAATAAATTTATTCTTTAGTATTTCAAAATGTTTTTATGTAATTTTAGTAAATATATCTATTAATTTTTTTTCATAATCATTTCACCCCAAGCAAGGCAGTATTGCCACTGGTGTGCAGGGGTTACATAAAAAGTGAGTGATGAGAAAGAGGAACAAGTTACAGGAGATGTCACAGAATGGATAAGAGAAGGATAAGAACAGAAGAGAGCTGCATGAGAGTAGAGTGGAAAGGAAGAAGAACATAATACAAAAATTGTCAGGAAAAGGAAGCGAGTTAAAGAGATAAGAGATGGGGATTTGACATTGCATTTAAATTCTTGGAGATTGTAGTTGTCACGGAAGCAAGTATATGGAAGAGAGTTCCACAGGCAAGAAGTGCAAGAAAAGATGATGCTAGAGTAGAAGTTGCGGTTACATTTAATTGGTTTTACTGTAAATGGGTGGGACCTAGTCACTAGTCTAGTAGCTGGAGTAAATTCATGCAGAGGGGAAACCAGGGAGTTGAGCTCATCAAAGCAGAAGCCGTGAAAGTATTTATAGAAGAAACAGAGGGAAGCCACATTACGTCAGGGTGAAAGTGACTGGAGTTGAGCTACCAGGTCAGAGTCAATTACATTGCAGATTCTCTGTTGAATTTTGTCAAGAACCCTTAGATGAATAGCAAGGGCACCCAACCAGATGTGACAGCAGTATTCAATGCACGGGCTGATGGCAGATTTATACACATGCAAGATGGATTCAGACAAGAAAAACTTCCTGCCCCTACAAAGGGAACCAACCTTCCAAATAGCAGATTTAGCTATGGATTCAATGTAGTCATTCTACTTGAGGTCAACTGATAGAATTAGGTCGAGGAGGCACAGTGTTTTGTTTTCAGGGAGATTAGCCTGATCCATACTGATGGCGGGTAGGAGTGATACTCTATAGTGGTTAAGAGATAGCAGCTTCATTTTGAAAGCATTAAAATTTACAAACCATTTCTAACCCCACTCACAGATTCAAGGTCCTTTTCAAAATCAACAGCAAGGGTTGCTTTGTCAGCCTGGGTAGATTTCTTATCAAGTCGGAAGTAAATGTTGGTGCTGTCAGCATAGATATCTACTTGGGATCTGATTACATCAGGGAGATTGTAGATGAACATTAGAAAAAACGTAAGACCAAGAATAGAACCTTGAGGGACACCCGCATTTATATGATAGTATTGAATAAGCATGCATTCGGGTACTATCTTCATTACAATTTGAAAGGAACAACTGGATTAGATCAAACAAACATCCAGTTATACCATAGCCCTGTAGCTTGTGTAAAAGTTCAGCATGCCAGACTGTCAAATGCTTTGGAGATATCTAGGGCAACAGCTTGAGCTTTGCCATTCTTATCAAGAACCTGGTATATATACTTTGTGATGATCATTAGCATATAAGCAGTAGACCTGGTGAAATGGAAACCATACTGTTTATCGGAGAAGAGGCCGTGGGCTGTGAGATGTCGTACCATTTCAGTACTGATAATATCCTCTCCAGATTTCTTAAATACAGGAACCACAGAGGAGGACTCCCAGCAGGCAGGAAAGCAAGAAGCAGAGAGGCAGTAATTGTAGAGTTTGGAGAGGAGAGATGAGTGCAGGGGCACATTTCTTCAGGGCAATGATAGGGATTCTATAACCTCGGCTCGCTTTAGGGGGGGTCAAGATTTGAAATTATGTTACAGACCAGCAAGGGGGTAATATGAACATCACTCAGTTGAGCCTCATTTCTAAATGGGAAACCAGGTGCAGATACCCCAGACAAATCGTATGTTGAGTTGGTGGAGAATCTGCAAGCAAAGCATTCAGCCTTGTTCACTGAAGATATGAGAACCTCAAATTTATTGATTAAAAGTGGGGATTGAGGGCTTGCTGTTGTTTAACACATTTTTACAAAGCCACCAGTAATCTTTGGAGCCAAACTTGCGGGATGCTATACACTGCTTCATTCTTTCAGCAAACAATAGCTTAGCATCATTTAGAATTATCTTGCACTCATTACAGGCAGAGGTAGAACGTGCCTAATGGTCAGATGCATGGTTCTGAGAAAGCCAGAAGAAGCGATTCCTATGGGCAATAGTGGCTGAGCAAGCACCAGTGTGGACGAATGGGGTTTAAGTCATAACTTTCTGACTGGGATGAAAGCATTGATGCCAGCTTTAACCCAAAAGACTTTGAACAGTCTTAAACAGGAAGACTAAAAACCATGTTCCAAGGGATGTCACACAGGAAATCGTGGTACAACTCTCAGTCAGTTCTTTGGTAGCAGAAAGATATTCTGATGGTCAGAGGTTCCTGAATTTTCATTTTTGCATAATTTAGAGAACAATTTATCTATCGCACGTGATGCCAGCTTCCCGAAGGATATCAGGTTGCAGACAAAGAAATTCTAACTACCACAGAGAGACATTGGTTCTTGATAATGACTACCTGCAAAAGTCATACTGGAACAAAAATAACAAAATATGAACTTCAGAGCATTTATCCCAAACTTCAAGCACAATTGTCAAAACCTTACCTGAAAATTGGAAAAATAAAATTAAAAATGAAACAGACAGACCTTGTTTAGATGAAAAATTGCTGCCTAAATATGCTATATATATATATATATATATATATATATATATAGTGTATCGAGGCAGCAAATAATTTTCTAAACATATACTGTTAAATATAAGCAACAATAAATGTCTATTATGTATAATCATGAGCCGTTCTAAACGTCGTATTTTGGCTTTAATTTCTGTTGAAAATAAAAAAAAATTCTCCAACATTAGAAGCTTAGAAGTAAATTAATAAAAAATTATCCAAATGTTGAAGAATTTTTGTTTATTTTCAACTGAAATTAAAGCCAAAATACGACGTTTACAACGGCTCATGATTAAACATAATCGACATTCATTGTCTCTTATATTTAACAGCATATGTATAGAATATATATATATATATATATATATATATATATATATACACACACACACATAGAGAGAAATAAAAAACACACATATATCATCAAAATAAGGTAAGTAACAACATTTAAAATTTTAAGTGTGTGGCAATGTTCATTTTACATAGGGGCCAAGTGTCCCTCAAGTGTTTTGTCTTCAAACTAAAAGATTCAAAACATCACACTGAGGGTAATAGATTAAACAAGTAATGCCCAAGAGGTGGGTGGTCTTCCATTATGTTTTCTTCTCTTCTATGACAATGAAAATTAGAAATGTCCTCCAAGATAAGCAACAAATTACTTCCTGGACAATATCTATAACCCTCTAGAGGACCTTCCTGTCTGTTGCCAAACAACTGATATGCCAAAGTAAATTCAGTTCCAAAGTAAGACAACCCAGAATAAAGAAATTTCAGCCAGTTTTAAAAAAAAAAAAAAAAAAGTGTCAGAAGAACTCCCCACCCACCCGACTCTTGACTCTTATTTTTTCTGTCTTTACTCCTTGGCAATGTTTATTGTTTTAAAACTTAATTTGATAAAAGTGAATTTATACATTTTTTTGTTTTTTAGAGTTTACAACAAAAATATTCAACACTATGAGATTGTTTATTTACAAGAACACTTCCATATGTAGAACATTCTAAAAGCTAACACATTTGTATTAAAAATGCAATATTTATAAAGAAATAAACATGAAAACATTTTTTTATATAAATTTATAAATTATCAAAATATGTGAACTATAAGGAAACCCTTATTTACCATTCTATAAAGTTTGAATCGATTGAAAATTAGCTGATGTTTTTCCAAAGTTGTTTATTGGAATAATAAACAATATAATAAATAGATGTTGTCAATAAATCACATAAATAGTTTTTATTTTTGTTGTCACTTCTGATGAACAAAAATAAAAACGTATAAATTCATTTCTATATGTTTAGGTTTTATTAAAATTCTAATAATCATTTTTACTCAGCCTTGCCCTATCTTCCGACCTTAAGTGGAATCATTACATTGAATCAATAGCTAAATCCACTGCTAGGAAAGTTGGGTCACTGTATCAGGCCAAGAAGTTTTTTTCCGCCTGAACCTATCTTGCACATATACAAATCAACCATCTGATCGTGCATAGAATACTGTTGTCATTTCTGGTCAGACACCTCTACTGTTCATCTCAGGGCTCTCAATAGGCTCTAAAGGAGAATCTGCAATGTTATCGGTCTCAACCTAGCAGCTCGACTCCAGCCACTCTCTCACTGGCGGGATGTGGCTTCCTTCTGTTTTTTCTACAAATATTTTCATGGCTTCTGCTTTAATGAAATTAGCTCAATTAGGTGGCCCCTCCACAAGAATTGACTTGCGCAACCAGATTGGCAACAAGGTTCCACCCTTTTACAGTCAAATCAACCAAATGTAGCCAACAATTAATTCTACTGCATCAGCTTCTTTTCTTGCATTTCCCACCTATGGAACTCCCTTCCATATACTTGCTTTCCTGATGGCTACAACCTCCAGGAATTTAAATGCAACATCAATACCCATCTCTTATCCACTTGACTCCAGTCCTTTCTACATCAACCCATGTATCTTTTTATTTTCTTTTATCTCTATCTTTGCAGGTGTTTTCACACCTGTGTTCCCATCCTTCTCTTGCTCTTTCTCTGACACCCCCGTAACTAGTTCGTCTTTCTCTTCACTCTCCTTCTGCCTAAATTTTTATTCTCTTATTATGTAGTCCCCATCCCCGCACATCAGTGGCAGTGCCACCTTGCTTGGGGTGAAACAATTAAAATAAACAGGTGAAGATACACCCTTGTGCAAATTAATTGAAACAAAATGAATAATGTCTTCCTTGGCATTGTTTTTTCCCTTCTGACCACATTTTTATTTGTTTTGAACTGATGGGTCCAGTTTGTTTAGTGTCTGGCCATGACAAAAATCTGATGCCAAAATGAAGTAATATTTTTCAAGACCAAACAAATTTCATCATAACCCCCCACCACTGCAAATGACCTAATCTGAGGAAAAAATAGAAATCAATTACACCCTGTAACTCCAGTAGGTCTAAAACTGACTGCATAGTGAAAGAAAAAAAACAAACAGTTGTTTCAATTAATTTGCACAAAGGTATAGTTAAAATAACAGCAGTGTCAAAGGAAAAAATCTATTCTTTTGGCACACCCTAATTTTTTGTGGTCATGAAGGTTATTGACTGCTGACATTTCTGATATATCATCAGCTGTTGATAAGTTATTGAGTGTCATGCATTTAGACAATTCCTTTTGAATATTTTAGACTTTATGAAATTCAACATTCCTTTCACATCAATTTTAATTGTGTAAAGAATAAACCAATTTTTCTATTTTGCTTACAGAATGAAATAAGTTTTGATAATGGACTAAATTTTGTTTACAAATCTTTTTCTTCAAATTAACAGATCGTAAACATTTTCAAATTTTAAAAATTTGACATTGTAACAAGATTTCATACATTTTCCATTTCAGGGCCAATATTTATTGGTCTCTTAGAAGCAACAACTTGCAAAAATATTTCACCAAGTGGAAAACAAATTACTAAATTTTTCATTCTGATTTTCAACAACCTGACAATAACAGTGAATAATGTTTTTTTTTAATAATTCAATGAATTAAATATTTTAACTTACTCTAGCAGATCGCCGTTTGCAGCCGATTTCTTCAATTGGAACATTTCTACGTCGTTTTTGTCCTTGTTTCCGCACAGAAGAATCTTCCATCTCAGTAAGACCATTTTCATTATTGTCTGTGAAAAAATCAAATCATTAGTTTATAAGCATACAAAATCAAGTCCAACAACAGACATTTTAAGAGTTTCTATAAGTATCTACAAAAATACATAAAACAAAGTGGAAGGAAGAGCCTCAATTTCATTTTATATATTTGGATTAAAGATCCAAAAATAGGTTCAACTTGAATTTGTTATTAAATAGGGGAGAATATGAAAATGAACTCTTCTCATTGGCCAGAGTTAACAATAAAAAGTATGAATTCTGCCGAAAAGAAAAATAATTTAAATCCAGACGAGTAGTACAAAAGGAAGGAGCCGGCTTGGTACTTCTGAACCGAAAGTCGGGGTTACTGCCGGAGCCGATATGATGTTTAAAAACCCAAAATCAGCAATGAAGGAAGGACATCACTGAAAAGCTCTTTTAAACACCAAAAATGTATTTATGAACTGTAGATATATATATACTTGTTTTAAAGTTCCACTAAAATTTTGTACACCACCTCCAAATTATTTTATGTTAAACAAGCTGAATCGTGTTATACATGAGTCACACTGTGACAGATTTGCTGACATGGATTTTAAAAGTAAATGTATATATACCTGTCATCATTTGGAAGAATGAAAAATTATTTGTTTTGTTTTTAATCAATTCACTCCAAGCAAAGTGATAATGCCACTAAGACGCAAGGGGCTACTGGGAGTAAAAGAGAATGAGAATTGCGTCAGAAATAAACGAAAACCTAATCCTAAACAGAAAAGATAAGATAAACATGTTCAAAAGACAAGACAATGTTCTAATTTGCAAAAAGGGTAATTTAAAAATTCTTGAAGGACCACTATAACAGGTTTAGGTTTACTAATGTGCATTATGTATATTGTGGTGCAGTGGATATCAGCTAGGAACGAGAAATCAAAGGCCGAGGTTGAACTTCAGTTGAATTCCTTGCATTCACATATGAACAAATACACTTGGGAAATGTATTAAAGGGTCTCTTCTCCCTCCAGCTATGGGTTAAATAACTATACAGATTGGGTTCTGTAGCCTTGGTAGGTAACCAGTCTACCACAGAAAGTAATGCCAATATACTGCGGGAAAATCTTCTGCCCAGTCAATCATGTCTCTTTTGAGACATGATCGCCCAAGTGTGTATCACATATGGCACTTAACTGATGGAATATACATTATACAAGTGAATCTATACCTGGTCAGCAATTGGAACAGAAAGTAACTTGGTAAGTTGATGAGAAACTCATAAAATAGGCAAGTTAGTTAATTTGGATTTTATTAACTACTAAAAATACTCTGAGATCCTGTTTTCTTATAGTGGGGTTTTTGCAGGAATGAAAACCATTTAATTACAATAAAATGAATTAGTACCTGGAAATGACAGGGTTTGACCTTATGAATTAAGATAGTTTTAACTAATAGGATGAGTTCAAGCAAAGCATACCCACTTCTTCATTCACACTCATTAAAAAAATAACAACTGAGATTAATAAAAATGACATGACCTTAAATAAGGTTGGATATTGGCCAAAATTCAGCAGAAAATTTTGGTATTTCTTTTTTTCAAACTTTCACCATCTGCATCGATTGTCTCAAGGTTTTTCTTTGCCAACTTACAATTAAGTGAAAGAGTTTTGCAGGCCCAAGACCAAAGTTTCCTATTTGAATTGTTGAACTGACTACAGCCATGGTCATTCATATTATAAGGACATCCAATAAAAGTGTGAAATAAAAATTAAGTTTATCTTTAATTTAAATACCAGTGTAGTTGACATCACCAATCCTCTTTGCTACCTATGACTAGCGACATGCAGAGATTTGGTGATGCTTGGGGCCAACTCTTTCATTATCTACCCCAAGACTCAAGTGGGGGGAGGGAGGCTTATAAGGCCCAGTACTGAGAAATGTGAGAAAGGAAGACATTTTAAATATGTAAAAACAGATGAAACAAACACTTGATTTAAATTAAAGATAAACTTAATTTTTATTTCACACTTTGATTGGATGTCCTCATAATATGAATGACCATGGCTGTAGGCCACTCTTCTGCACACTACTGCCAATGATACCATCCCTTGCAAGATACTACCAAGACAAAACTATAGATAGATCTATCTATCGCCCGGTTCACACTCCACCCACGTCTATTGAACAGGTTAAGAGGCTCATCCCTTGTTCCCTGTTTAGGATGTGGTTTCCGGCTTTATCTTTTCCAATCTTTCCACTATTACGTAGCCCCCTTGCTCGGAGTGATACGATTAAAAAACTGAAGAAATTTTCCCCAGATAACAAACTAACAATCAAATAAAAGAGTTTGATATCAGGTTTTGGAGATCAACTTTGAATTGTTGAACTAACTACCAGTCAAAAGTATTGCTGGCTTTGTTACCACAATATATCGTCAATGAGGCTGATACCTCTAAACTTACAAATCGGTTTTAGTTCGGTAGACCACAACACCAGAGAATTGGAAAGGATTAATCTTGATTATGGTAACAATCAACGAATAAATTCTATATTATTTTTTCTACGAATAAGAAGTGGTTATCTGTTCTAAAAATGGCTTCCTTTTTCTTTTTTTGTAACTTGCCTTCTTTGCTTTTGTGAGCATTTCACCTAAGACTTCTTTAGATTAAAAACAAACACAAAATGGCAGGGAAGATCAACTGACAGAGTGAGATGACAAGTAGCCACCTCAGGCCCTACATAACGGTTCAGTTCTAACACAGTAAATAACTATATTTTTCTTATTCCAAAATGAATGCTTACTTGCAGGGTTTGGTGATGATAACATTTGTACCGAGGGGGAAGATGTGCCACTATTGCCTGGTGTGTCTCCAGCTTCAGTATTTGTCTGGTCTCCTCCTTTGCAGACATCCATAGATTCAAGCTTTGCTGATCCCTCTTGGCTGGAAGGTGGACATGGTTGTTCACTCTCAGCCATTTGAACATCAGGCTCTTCTATTTGCTCCTCATCTTCTTCCTCAGATTCAGAAGCTACATAAGGAGTCAAATCCACACGCAGACCCATGCTCTAGGAAAAAAAATTAAAAATAAAATAAATTTAAAAAAAAAAAAGATTGATGAAGGTTAATGAAATGATATTTGAAACAATAAATTTGATCACATAAAATTTAAGAACTTCAAATGTAATGGAATTTTACAGAGTAGTGGAAAGAAGTTTGCACAATATTGGCTATTAATTGGTTGTCTTGTCTTTTATTGCTTAACAACCTTTTACAGGTTATTTAAAGTCAGAAAATATTTTTTTTTTAGATTGTAAGAATTTTTAATAATGATTTACGGATACATGTCCTACTAATTAACCCATAGTTAAGAGGAGAAGAGGTGGATTCATACCTTTTCCAAAAGGTATTTGCACATAAGTTAATATAACAAACCTGACTGGATTTGGAACTCAGCACCCTGATTTCCAATTCCAATCTGTTATCCATTACTCCACCCACACATCCAAGCTTACAGCACCTGGTATTCCCAAGTGATCACCCATTTAGGTACTAACCAAGCTCGATGTTGCTTAACTTCAGCAATCGTAAGAGAATCAACGTTTCAACATGATATGTAAAATTGTTATAACATACACCTAATGGTTATAATATTGTGTCTCACTTAGGCTACTCACTGTGACGTTATTAGAAATTCTCAGCTGACTCCAATGGATGTCCCTTGACTCACTTAGCTCAATAAAAATCAATCACTGACTTTTCAAAAAGTTATCTTGACCTATTTTTTTAAAATTTTATTTATAAATGTCAAGTTTGAAACTGACCTTACATCACTAATATCTACATAAATTGATAAAAATATTTAAAATTATGTAAATTTTGGTTTTGTGATAAAAAATGAATATATAATTTTTTTCTTAATTAAAAGGAATCTTTAATGTGAAAAAAAATTTCACCTGACAAACAACTATTTGTTTAAAATTATATATATATATATATATATATATATATATATATATATATATATATATCTACGAAAAAGGAAAAAAAACGGTTTTAAAAACAGAAAGAGCTAAGTACATGAACATCAGTCAAAAAGGTTTAGTCCAAGTCAGCATGTAGCCCAAAGAAAAAACCCCGATACAAGTAATCAACTAACAAAAAGAGCTCAATACTTAGGTAGAGCGGGATAAGTAAAAAAAATACCTAATGAGCCAGACAGATGTATCTAGGTTACACCTAAACGGATCGTCAGGGAAAGCTAGCCAGCTTTCCCTGACGATCTGTTTAGGTAGGTCTGTCTGGCTCACTAGGTATATGGTCCTGGGTATACCCATAAACTACATCCAGCAGCAACGCCTCTGATCAGGAGGTTTAGATGAGCATGGAATCACTTCTTAATTGCGATTGTTCCCAGCTATGGCCAAATAGTTAACCCCCAAACTGGGATCATTTAAGAGAAAAAGAAAAATTAAGATGGGTAAGAGTCTTTATAGGATGTGCGTTGTGGTGCAGAGGATATCGACTAGGAACGAGAAATCGGGGAGACGAGTTTGAATTCCAGTTGAATTCATTGCATTCACTTATGCACAAATACCCTTGGGAAAGGTATTAATCCATCTCTTCCTTCCAGTTATGGGTTAAATAACAGGACAGATTAGGTTCTATAGCCTTGGCTGGCAACCAGTCGACCGCAGAAAGTAATGGCAACCTACTGCGGGATAATCTTATGCCCAGTCACTCATGTCTTTTTCGAGACATGATCGACAAGCGTGTTTCATGTATGGCACTTGACTGACTGAAGAGTCTTTATGTTTGAATAGCAACTTGTCTAAGAGAAAGAAATCTCTCAAATAAAAACCTTTACACCTATTCTGTGTAGAATAGGGTAGGCTGAACTCTCTAACCTTGGTAGGTAATTTTGTTAGAGATGGTGTCTCAAGAAAAACACAGTGTCCAGTCTCCTAAACTGTAAAGGTATACAGCTGTAAAACCTGCTCCAATATTTTATAATGGTTTAGTTACATATTATAGGTGGACCATATAAAATATGCATCCAGCATTTCATGATGGTTTAGTTACATATGATTGGTGGACCATATAAACTATGCATCCAGCTTATCAACTTATAAACTGGTTGGTAAGGGTATACAGCTGTAAAACCTGCTCCAATATTTTATGATAGTTTAATTATCAAGAAAACTTTGTCCAACCCATGGTAGCATGTTAAATGATTATGATTTTGATGATGACAAGGATGATGATGGTTTAATTATCAAGAAAACTTTGTCCAACCCATGGTAGTATGTTAAATGATTATGATTTTGATGATGACAAGGATGATGATGGTGGTTTAATTATCAAGAAAACTTTCTCCAACCCATGGTAGCATGTTAAATGATTATGATTTTGATGATGACAAGGATGATGATGGTGGTTTAATTATCAAGAAAACTTTGTCCAACCCATGGTAGCATGTTAAATGATTATGATTTTGATGATGACAAGGATGATGATGGTTTAATTATCAAGAAAACTTTGTCCAACCCATGGTAGCATGTTAAATGATTATGATTTTGATGATGACAAGGATGATGATGGTTTAATTATCAAGAAAACTTTGTCCAACCCATGGTAGCATGTTAAATGATTATGATTTTGATGATGACAAGGATGATGATATATATCTGTTTGCTTTTTAATGATAAAAAAATCATTAAAAACAATATTCCAATAGACAAACAATTGTTTGTTTAGAATATTTTCTTGAAATTAAAACAAACATTATATATTTATTTGCTCTTTATTTAAAAATCTTTTTGAAAGAAAAGAAAAAAAAAAGGAAAAAAAGAAACCCATTTTCATACACAGATATCCATGGAGTAAGCACAGTTTAAACCTTGATCTTTGTAAATAAAAACAAAGTACAGATAACTCTGTGAAGTTAGACCTTGCTTTGACACTGTACTTAAACTATAAACAGGACTTTCTAAAATGATAAAAAATTGATATCTTTTCATTATGAAAAATGTCATGCCTTGAGGAAGTCAAATGTATACTAATCTACAAGAAATATCTAAACTTATTTATAAATGGAACTTTATCTGTGTGCGTCTGTGTGTCCGTTACCTATAGACTCCGAAACTGCTGAACCGATTTTCTTGAAACTTTACACAGTTGTACTATAAGTGTCTGCGAGTGTTCTTAGCTAGGTTCTGTGTCAAGGTACCCCTGATAAATATCGAAAATCGATAATTGAAAAAAAATCAGGTAATAGAAGGATTGGTCCGATTTTAATCAAATTTGATACACTTATAGACGAAAACATAAGAAACGATATTCAGAAGTTTCAAGGTTGCAGTTCTTACAATAGTGCAGAAAATCGATAACACACACACACATATATATATACACACACAAGGCAAGATGTTTGTGTGTGTCTGTTTATCTGCCTGTATGTATGTATTTTTTCAGCCCTTTTATTTTAGTTTTTGCTTCGGGTTTGGCTCTAAGTAGGTATAATTGTAGTCCTTAGTCTCAGCCATGATACCATTTACTCAGAGGACTTAGCCTTCAAAATTCAGTTTACGATGAAAAAAAACTTATTTGATATTGATACAAGGAAATCAAAATTTGACTTACATCCATTGATTTTTCTTTCAGTCTACAGTTTCGCTTTAACTGGAAACAACTATTGCTTTTTAGTCTTTCGTGCCAATGTCCACAGAGTCTGAGCTCCAGGAACATGGATTAGTTTTAAAGCTTTCATTACACCTGAGCAACGCTGGGCTATACTGCTAGTTTCACAAAAATTTGGCACAGATAAGTATCAAAATAGATTTATAACTTCTATTTGTTGTTCTACAAAAATATCAAATTCTCACAGCTTTGCAGCGAAGTAGCTTAGAGCTTCATAGGCATGCCTCAAACCAAAAGATTTAGAGTTCAAATCTCACTGAAAGCTTATCTGCATTATCTACTTGTAACAATGCCACTCATTGTTCTTGTAGGGAACATGTATCATGTTTGTTAAATTCACTTTATGCCAAGCATAAACAAACTCCCCACATTAAAACATCAAAGGATAAGATTTCTTTTTTTATAAAAATAGAAATTACATTTATTGATTAAAATAGGACATTAATTTTGTAATTATTGAAAATTGTATTTAAGCGTGAAAAGTTTCTTTTTTTTTTGCAGAATTCAAGAGGAAATGGTCTTTAAAGAAAAGTCTGGTTTTTATGCACACATGATAGTAAATATATCTTGATTCTTTGTTCTTCCTCTTTTTTTTTTTTTTTTAGTGATGGACAGTTGTGAGAAGTGCATTTGGTTATTACATGCGACTCTCTCAGTCCCTTTTCCCCCTCCTTTTCATCCCAAAACTCTTCTTTCATGTTACACCTTTTGTTTGGAGAAACACTTCCACCCCGAGACGCTTATAGAATTGCTCAGGGTCTTATAGAAAAGACTAGATTTCTCCCAAACCATCCCTAATTAGAATTTATCACATATTACCTATTACACAACATACACACTACAGTAAAAATTGACAGCCTAAGTAAAGTTACCATAAAAATTAAAATTAAAATATAATTTTCAAATAATATACTTCTGTTTAATCTTTCATTAGTTAATTAGCATGTGCATTATGCCAAGCCATTACCTCAGATAAATAATCAACCATTTTCTTTTGACTGTAAGAAAAGATTGAAGAAAGAGATATATTAGAGATGCTGTTAAATTTTAGTGAGAAAAAGAAAGCATACATAGAAAGAAAGAAAAAGATAGCAGCAGTGATAATGCTCTCATGCATTTAACATCTCTTTCAGTGAAATGGAAAACCCGGTTATGTTAGGTCTTAACCTTTTTATTTGTACCCTCTTATTTCTTTAAAAATGATCAGCATTCTTACTTATGATTGTTATTGCAATGTTTTCTAAACACTGCTTTAGTCACCACTAATTTCTGAAAATGGATAGTCCCCTGACATCTACCCCTCATGACAACCGTGCTACAGCTACGCCACACCACATGCTACACCCCCTCATGCTACACTAAGTCAGGAGAATAGTTGGAAGGAGCAAAAAACAAGTTACCAACTAGGAATTATGAGTGATTTAAAAATTGGAGGATAACAAAGCACTGGGTTAAAGTTTTTAATTTCAAATATTTAAAAATGTAAGAGGAAGAATATTTTAACAGGTCATTTATAGACTTGGAACCTTAATATATATAGCCTTAATTAATCATTAAATTTCAATTTAAGATTCCTCAGAAAATTCAAATTGTAAAACAGTGAATTATTGTTAATTAATAATGATTGTTGACAAGGCTTCATCTGCAAAATAAAAATAATACTTTCTTACACTTATCTTGCAAAGAAAGCTTCATATAAGGGAGAAAAACTGAGAAAGGGTAAATTAAAATAATTCTCTAAACCAACAATAAAAAGTTTAAGAATTTCAATATGAGAGTATCAGCAAGCCAAAGGCAAAAAAATCAGATTTCTTTTTGATATATAATTAAGAAGTGGTGATAAGGACTGAGTCAAAAGAGAAACTTAATTGTGATTACTTTAGTCAACGAAGACAATGATTACAAGATAATTACAGTGCAAGTGTATATTGTAGGGATAGGAAAATAAATAAATAAATAAATAAATAACAAGACCAAAATTTCACCAACTCTAAAAATAGATGTATATTCAGAACCATTAGGCAGTGGAGTCATATTTCAACCATCAGAAACTGTCTCAACCAGGATATAAACATCATAGTCTAGTAAGTGAACTTGAAATGAGATCTGTTCCCAATCAGGAGATAAGGTCACTGACCATAGACCAATCAGAAGCCAAGTAGCAGTTTCAAAGTAGTTCTCTATGTATGTATACAAGAGTGTGCAAATGTGGGTATCCAGTAATGAAAAAAGTTCAAATTGTTTGTCCCTGGTATTCACACACTACTAGAACCCCTATTGTAATACTGGTATTACTTTAACCCCAACTTCACCATATATAACAAAATGGAAAATCAACCTAAATTAAAGTCATTAAATTACTTTTATCAATTCTCTAATGCTGCAGTCATCATAACATACTTAGATTCAAAATACAACTCATGCAAAACCCAGTCTTACATAGACACAAACAATATCTACCACCTTCTATCATTTGCAGCTAAGACGTCCACACAGTCCTGCATTGACATTAAAACATACATACTTCCTTCAACCATTTTATACAAGGCAGTTGCAACATTTGAATACATACATACATACATATTTCCTTTCCTCCCTGCTTTCTCACTTACGTATGCACCAGTTCATTTATATTTGAACTCTTGAACCTCCAAATTATCACTTGATACTTCTGTATATATATATATATATATATATATATATATATATATATTGTGTTAAAAATTAACTTATTTTGCATATATTAACTCTACAAATTTTTTTTCAATCCTTACACAAGGCCAATATAGATATATGATGGGAATGGACACTGTCATAAGATAACCTCCAATGCTTACCATGATATATTTCACAGATAAATATTTACTAAAGCTTACACTTCCATGTATGGATCAGTTCTAACAAATTTAGTATAGGAGGTAAGGAAAGTGAACGTGGAATAGGTACACTACAGGTAATTTTGCCCAACACCGCAAGTAAGTGGAGAAAGTTCAAGAAAATTTTATTAATCTTTAGCACCATGTAGGTGACTTTGTAGAGCAAAAGATTTGTCCTGCAGGCAACTCTGAACACTAAATGGTAATGTGTTTGAATTTTGCAATTATGTCACCATGTCATGCTATGAAAACTGGTCTACAACAGACTTCATTTCTCCGTCATACTTTCGTAGCCCGGATTCTTTCTCGTTTCTCCGTCATACTTTCGTAGCCCAGATTCATTCTCGTTTCTCCGTCATACTTTCGTAGCCCGGATTCATTCTTGTTTCTCCGTCATACTTTCGTAGCCCGGATTCTTTCTCGTTTCTCCATCATATTTTTGTAGCCCGGATTCTTTCCCGTTCCTCCATCATATTTTCGTAGCCCAGATTCTTTTTCGTTCCTCCGTCATATTTTCGCAGCCCAGATTCTTTTTCGTTTTCTCCGTCATTTTTGTAGCCCAGATTCTTTCTCGTTTCTCCGTCATATTTTCGTAGCCCAGATTCTTTCTCATTTCTGTCATATTTTTGTTATTGGTCCACCTAGTTATGTTATTTTTATTTTTTTATCTTTTCTAGCTGATGTCCTTTCTGAAGTAATGTCAAAATGAGCACTTTATTCGGATCATATGACATGAAAATTTCTGAAAGTTATCAGTCTTAACAGACACCTGAAGAAGTGCAGAGAGCACAATGATAACAAAAATGAAGATATTAGTCCAAATTTAAACAACTTAAATCTCTTATGAAAAATATCATGTCCTTCCCAGAAGGTCTAGAATCTAGCAGAAATAAAATTTGCATGTCATGGTCAAAAATAGATATTTAGAGTTTAAATGCAACATCAATTGCCATCTCTTATCTCCTTGACACCCCCTGTATCTTGTTCATTTCCTTTTCCACTCTACTCTTACATGGCTCTCCTCACACTAGTGTTCCCATCTTTCTCTTACCCATTCTCTGACACCTCCGTAACCTGTTCCTCTTTCTCCTCTTATGTAACACCAGCACACCAGTGGTAGTACTGCCTTGCTTAGGGTGAAACACAGAAGCTTATAAAAAGAGCAGTGCATCTCTCTCTCACACTCTCACACACACACACACACACACACGGCTTTGCCCTTTTTTTCATCCAATCATAACTGCAGGAAGAGATCATGTCTCTCAAAATGCTGCTTTCACAACCAGGACATATTTCATAGTCCTGAAAAAAGACCCCCTACAATTGTACATTTCAGGTACAGACATTTTATAAACCAACCACACTTGTACATTTCTTTCTTATTATTTGCTTGTTATAAATTGCTTTCCATGTATGTCACACTGAACAGTTCAGTCTTATTTATTCACTGTACCCTGTCTTGCATGGTTTGTCTTTCACTCACTTTCTCTTCAAATTTGCTTTCTAAAACTTCTAGGATTTATGGGAGAAGCTGACATTAACATCACTTATTACTTTTAGGCAGAATGACCATGTGTCTTTGTTTAAAATGTATCTTAGAGATTTACCTTTAAATGCTTCAGCTAAGAAAAAAATCATACCAACAATACAGGTTAGCAAATATGATAGACACTTAAGGAAGGTCAACAGCTAAAAATTTTCCTTTACACCTAATGGGCAGCGTTTTTGCTGTTTCCATAACAAACTGATTTTTATGGGGTAGGGTTGTTAGCCCTGCACCCAACCCCAAAACATGGATGGTCGAAATTAGGGGGTACCCAGTGAGGATCGAACTCACTACTCAGTTATAATGATTCTAGTGAGACAAGCTTGCTAACCATTACACCACACCGAGGTGCCCCAACAGCTAAAAGTCAACAGCAAATTAATCCATCTCAAAAGACTGGGAATGAAATCTAAAAAATTCTCTTTTCGATTTTGCTTTTACTTAAGCAGTCCAGATCAAATAGAAAATAAAAGAACAATCAAAACAATTGCTATGATTAACATTACACATTGTGGAAAGACTTACTCTGCGTGGTACACTTAGAGCAATTTCATCATAAAGAACAAGTAAGCATTCTCCAACACATTTCCAGCTGAAATCAAAAAAGAAAAAAAAATTTCATTCACAAAATTTAGAAATTATTTTTATTTATTTTTTTAATTACTTCATATCTTTAATTGCTCTAAATTCATTTTGGTTTAGATAAAAATTATGAAACATTAAAAAAATATTTCAATTTACCTGTTGGTTTGATATAAAGAAATCCATAGTTTATATAAAAAATTATTTTCATTTTAAAAGCAATAAAAAGAGAATGATCACAAAATCACATGCATTTCTGGACCTCCTGTTACATATTTATAGATTCTTGATAAAATATAAAGAAGAATCTGCAATGTTATTAGTCCTGACCTGGCATTTTAGCTTCAGTTACATTCCTAACAACATAACAGTTACCCTGTGTTTTTCTATAACTGCTTTCATGATAATTGTTCTGATGAGCTTTTCTTTTTGGTACTTCAACTTCAATTTAAGTGCAGTACTAAATTGGTAGCTCGGTCTCATCATTTTACAGTTTAATTGACTAGATGTAACCATGTTTGATGCAAGCAATTTCTTCTCTTGCCTTTCTTACTTGTAGAACTCTTCTGGCTTCTTGCTTCCCAGTCAACTTTGATCTTCAAAAATTTAAATGCATTGTCAATCATTATCTTTTGTTTTCTTAATTCCTGTTATCTTATTGTTATCCCTCTTTAATAATTTATTTTTACTCAGTAACCCCTAGTGTTTTGGTGGCTTTACCACCTTGCTTGGAGTGAAGTGGATATGTGTTGGGGTGCAATGTATATCAGCTCAGAATGAGAAATCAGAGAGCCAAGTTAGAATTCCAGTTGAATTTGTTGCATTCACGTATGCACAAATACCCTTGGGAAAGGTATAACTCCATATCTTCTCTCACCAGCTATGAGTTGAATAACAGAAAGAAATGCCAACCTACTGCAGAGAAAATTTTCTGCTTAGTCAGTCATGGCTCGAAAGAGGCACAATAACCCAAGCGTGTATCATGTATGGTACTTAATTGACTGGGATGAAATGATAAAATAAAAAAAGAGTAAAGAAAAGATCTTTCATTTAACTTGCAAAATGAAGCTTCATACAAAAACTCTTATGACCAATTATTATGTAGAAGAAGTTTGAAAACAACCAAAGGCATGAAACCTCTTTAGTTCAGGGAGGTGTAAGTCAGTTAAGTGCCATACGTGATACATGCTTTGGGCAATCATGTCTAAAAAAAGACATGACTGACTGGGTAGAAGCTTATCCTGCAGTAGGTTGCCATTTGTTTCTGCAGTAGACTAGTTGCCAGTCACTGCTATATAACCCAATCTGTCCTATTATTTAACCCATAACTGGAGAGAAGAAACGGATTAATACCTTTCTCAAGGGTATTTGTGCATAAGTGAATGCAAGGATTTCAAAAGGAATTCTAACTCATCTCCCTGATTTGTTGTTCAGAGTTGATATCCACTGCACCACAATGCACATCCAGGTGTAGTGGATTGATAAATAGGATTGTACCTATTTGCATGTTTAAAAGAAGAGATATAGTGTATAATAAACTAAGAGAGAGACAAGAGGTTGACTACTGCTCATGCAAAACAATACAACCTATTAATTTTTGATCAGTATTGTTTACTATACTTTTTAATTTCTTTACTTCATTAAAAAAATATATATATATAATAGTTCCTATGAACTTTTGATAACTATTAAAACAGCAGTAGCAGTTATCATCAGACCATTAAAGAAATATGAACCCTTAAATAGAAGAGATAAAAGAATACAATCAGTTAAGTGCTATACATGATACACGCTTGGGCGATCATGTCTCAAAAGAGACATGACTGACTGGGCAGAAGATTATCCCTCAGTAGGTTGCCATTGCTTTCTGCGGTAGACTGGTTGCTGACCAAGGCTATAGAACCCAATCTGTCCTGTTATTTAACCCATAACTAGAAGGAATAGATGGATTAATACCTTTCCCAAGGGTATTTGTGCGTAAGTGAATGCAATGAATTCAACTGGAATTCGAACTCGGCTCCCCGATTTCTCATTCTGAGACGATATCCAATGCACTACAACGCACATCCTAAAAAAACAGCAGTAGCAATTATCATCAGACCATTAAAGAAATATGGACCCTTAAATAGAAGAGATAAAAGAATATAACATGTGTGTTTATTAAAGCAAACACTTAAACATTACATAATTTTATGGTCCAAATCTTTAAAATATTATCATCAAATTTCTGACTATATTTTAATTTTCTTACATAACCACCTCCTTTTCTCTATTTTGAATTGAGAAATTAATGAAACAAAGACAAGCACATCTCTATCAGACACTTAACATTTTGATACGAGAGATCGGAGAGTCAAGCTCTAATTCCAGTTGAACTTGTTGCATTTATTTCTGTGCAAAAGTATTAATCTGTTGTTTGTTCCTCCAACTATGGGTTTAACAGAAATACAGATTAGGTTCCATAGCCTTGGTTGGCAACCAGTCTACCACAGAAAGCAATGGTAACCTACTGCAGGAAAATCTTCTGCTCAGTCAGTCATGTCTCTCTTGAGATATGACCGCCCAAGCGTGTATCATGTATGGCACTTAACTATTCTTTGTTTCTAATGATATTTTTCTATTTCTTGATGCTTTGTTCAGTTTTTAAAAGGCATTTTTCCTATCACAATGTGCCTTCAGATTTCTGTGTTGCACATTTTGTCCTCTGCTCAGACGCTTCACTGACATCTAAATTGTTGCACCTGTTTGATCTCAGTATCAGCAATTTGTAATTTGCATGTTGGAATGGTTTTTTTTGTTTGTTTTTTTTTTACTAACAACCATGCATCCAGTCTTCTTGCAATTGATGTTTAGTCATTTCTTCTCACTTTCCTTCACTGCATTCAATAAAAGTTCTTGTAGTCAAAGCTTATTTTTACTCATTTTTTGTAAATTGTTATTAAAATAATGTTTCCACAGAGGCTTATTTAAAAAAGATCACATCTTCATGTTCCTGTGTTTATTAAAATTATACATTTGGTTTACAAAATATATCAACTCATTTATAAATATAAGACAAGCAAACAAACAAGAATTCAAGTCTCAAATCCCTAAATATAGCACACAATACTGGTACATGTTTACTTGCTTGTATGCAACTTGTGGTCAAACAAATAGCAAAATCGATAAATTAGTAAGAGTAACTTGACTCAAGAATAAACATAGAATTGTTGATGCTGACCCCACCACAAGTCCACTTAGGCTCATAACTGTTACCTTAGATAAAACTGCAAAAAGGGACAATTTCTTACATGAACCAACATAAACTGAAAGCATTGTAGACATCTATTCAAACATTTACTTCTCAAAAAGTTACCAGTGAGGAACCAATGGTCAAGTCGTTAGCAGAAGAGAAAATGGAATCAAATTCTAACCCCCAACCATGATAATACTTATTCAATTTGTCTTAATGCCATTGAGAAAAACATGAACAGGAATAACTTATGAAACTTACATAAAAATAAAAGTTCTCAATTTAAAAAAAAAGTTCTCATAGAACACAATTTCAATTTAGGTCCTATCACTTCTTTTCAAAATTTTATAAAGATAAAATGTAACTATTTTTTTTAATCACTTGAAATCAAATTTCTTGGTACAAAGTAAACTGAAATCCTGTGATTGTATTCATTTTAGATATTTAAAAACCAAGTTAGAACCAACATTCCTGGATCAACTGAAAATTGTCAAAACCTGTTTAAAAGAAACTCATACAAAATATACTTAACTCATGAGATTGTATCCATTTTAGATACAGTTTAATAAATTCACTCCAAGCAACGCAAGCCACTAAGATTCAAGGGGTTACTGAGTGTGGAGAATACAAAAAAATAAAAATAAATAAAAAACACTAGAGGAGAGAACAAAAAAGATAACTAAACAATTGGTACAAAGTATAGCGAATGATGTGCATTGTGGTGCAGTGGATATGGGCTCAGAACGAGAAACCAGAGAACCAAGTTTAAATTCCAGTTGCATTCATTACATTCACTTATGCACAAATACTCCTGGGAAAAGTATTATTCCACCTTTTTGCTCCAGCAATGGGTTAAATAACAAGACAGATTAAATCTTATAGCCTTGGTTGGCAACTAGTCTATCACAGAAAGTAATAGCAACCTACTGCAGGAAAATCTTCCCAGTCAGTCATGTCTCTTTTGGGACATGATCGGCCAAGCGTATATCACGCATGACACTTAACTGATTGACTGACTAATAGTGAACTCATGGGATTGTATTCATTTGAGATATTTTACAAATCTGGCTAAACCTAGACATTTATGCTAGTTTGTAATATTCATTTCACCTCTTCAATGTAACAGGTTCTGAATTCAAACTTAAACACCAATTAAAAGTATAATTCTGTTGACTTACGTAAATTCGGAGATTGGTTTTGGCAGAGAATGAGGAGGCGGTGGAGGCACATATGATATCTCTCGTCTGATTTTTCTCATCTTAAGAGCCTCGTTGATATACTGAAACACAAAAGAATTCCTTCATGACAGTTTATTAATTTTCAAATTATTCATCTAATTCATATACAATTGGGAAATGGAGTCTGAACACATTGTCAGAAGTAATAAAAAATATTAAAACATCCCTTCAAAACTGAAAAGATTGAGTTTTCTTATTTGGACAGGAAAAAATGAAAGTGAAAATACTGACAGTTTCTTGTATGGAGTTTTGTCAAAAAGTTCTAATTTGGAAAGCAGAAATCAAAATTCAAGGACTTTTAGCTATATTAACTGTATTAAGAGTTTTGACAGGATGAAATTCCATACAGCAGCTGCTCGTCTCCAGAAATCCTCCTTCATGCTGTGAAATGAGCCAATTTTCCAGTCACATGCGGCATCTGTTGATATCTAAGTTGAGAAGTCAGTAATTGGTTGAAGTGCGACTAAAAATTTGCATAAGAGTTACATGCATGCTTTCTTCATTTCTGACTTGGTTTGACAAGTTGCCATTTTCTCTTCTACAAAACCATAAAATGTCTAAAAAGTGAGGTGGGAAAAATTTGTGGAGTTACACCCTTTTCTAACTCATAATTGACTTTCAAAATGATTGCTTCACTGGACATACTTATGAAGCAACAAAACAGCACAGAATTTGTAAAGCGAAAATTGTTACAAACATTCTTCTTCTATGTGCCCTGTCCCTTCAGGACGTAGGTGATCATGGCCTTCCACATTTCTCTATCCCTGGTGGCTCTGAGCACACCTTCTCCTGTTACACCGTGCAATCCTTGTTCCGTCATCCACCTGATTAGGTCTTTCAAATATGTTATCCGTTGCTTTCCCCTGTCTCTTTTACTCCCTCTATCTGGTCTGTTAGTATCAGATCCTCCAGGCCATCCTTCCTCATTGCGTGTCTCAGGAACTTCAGTGTCTCTTCCTGATGCTCAGTATTAATTTCCTTTTCGTTTCCATCATTTCCAAGATCTCATCATTGCTCACATGCTCAATCCATGATATTCACAGCATCCTTATGTAAAACCACATTTCAGTTGTTTCAAGTTTTTTCTTCATTTTTGATGGTATTGTCCAGCATTCACTGCCATATTGAAGGACAGACAGCACGTAGCAATCCAGTACTCTCTTCCTAGTTTCCAGCGAAATTGTCCTGTTTTTTAATACCTTACTCAACTTCTGGAATGTTTCCTTCGCTATGCCAATTCACCTTCAGATCTCTGTGTCGCACTTTCCGTCTTCTATCATAACGCTTCTCAGGTATTTATTAACTGGAGGTTAATATATGTTTATAGAAAGACTTCACTTGATGCAAGACCACAGGACTAAGAAGTGTTAGTAGAGTTAACAGCATTTTTAGAGAGAAATAAAAAAAAGTGACCTTAGTGATAGGCTCCACAGTGGCAGGCGAGCTTAATGAAGAGAAAGCCAAACTTTGTTGCTCTTATTACAGCTGCCAGAAAAATTACTATTACAACACTCTCACATTCTTCAGGGTAGCCATGGTAGTGGCAGTGTCTGCAGTTTAGCACTCCTTAAAAGTCTGTGCAAAGTGGGTTCCTGGAATGATGAAAGATTCCATGAAGATGCAGAGGGTGGTTGTTGCCCAAGAACTTGTTTGGATCGATGAAGGAGGCAGAGAACAGTGATTCTCCATTGATGATGTGATGAAAGGGGGCCACTTGCACCTGGCAAAGAAGGCAGCCAAGAAGCTTCTATAGGGCAGGTATATGTGTTCCCATTCAAAAGATAGAATATTATAATTAAGGAGGAAAGAGATGTTGAGGATGTGGAATTGACAAAATAGTGTGTCAATTTTTATATATTCCAAATAGCTTTTTTTCCAACACACATCCAATGAATGGAAACATAAAATAAAACTAATCACTTACTTCATCTTTCTCTTCTTTATTAGCATGGAGAGACAGAACTTCAGGTTCACTGAAAAAAGAAAAGAAAATCTTTTATGTATTGGTTATTGATTTATAAAATTTGAATTTTGGCTTTATAGCATATTAACGTCTACATGACCATCATGACAGCATTTTATTTTCCTTAGAGTCTAAATTAATTAGTTTAAGAGGTGTTATTTGTATGTAGAGAGGAATTTCTTCATTTGAATATCAAAGCCAAGTGGTATGGCTTGCTTAATAGTGACCTAGAACAGAAAAAAGATATTTCATTCCTTAAGGTATGACATATAATCACATCATTTCACTTGATAACATCTGCATAATAAATCTAATGAATAGAATTAGAAAATATACTAGTGATTAAATGCATTCAAATTCTTGCTGTCATTTCATTTATAGCTCATGTCCAAGTGAAAGAAATTCAAAACCTTTTAAAAAACAAATATATACCAAGAGTTGCTGAAAATGGAGGGAGAAAAAGAAAAGATAAAAAGAGAGAGAGAAGGTGAGACATAGAGAAGGTGAGACATAGAGAGAGAGAGAAGGTGAGACATAGAGAGAGAGAGAAGGTGAGACATAGAGAGAGAGAGAGAAGGTGAGACATAGAGAGAGAGAGAGAGAAGGTGAGACATAGAGAGAGAGAGAGAGAAGGTGAGACAGAGAGAGAGAGAGAGAAGGTGAGACAGAGAGAGAGAGAGAGAGAGGAGAGAGAGAGAGAGAGAGAAGGTGAGACAGAGAGAGAGAGAGAAGGTGAGACAGAGAGAGAGAGAGAGAGAAGGTGAGACAGAGAGAGAGAGAGAAGGTGAGACATAGAGAGAGAGAGAAGGTGAGACATAGAGAGAGAGAGAAGGTGAGACATAGAGAGAGAGAGAAGGTGAGACATAGAGAGAGGTGAGACATAGAGAGAGAAGGTGAGACAGAGAGAGAGAGAGAATGAGAAGAGAGAGAGAAGGTGAGACAGAGAGAGAGAGAGAAGGTGAGACAGAGAGAGAAGGTGAGACACAGAGAGAGAGAGAGAAGGTGAGACACAGAGAGAGAGAGAGAAGGTGAGACACAGAGAGAGAGAGAGAAGGAGAGACACAGAGAGAGAGAGAGAGAAGGTGAGACATAGAGAGAAAAAAAATAAGGCACAGAAAGAAGGTGATACACAAAGAGAGCAAGAGAGAGAGAGAAAGAAAAAATGAGACTTGGAGAAAGCGAAAATGTCAGACACAAAGAAAGAGGTAGAAAAGGAGAGGCAAGAGAGAAAAAGGTGAAACATAAAAACTGAGAAAATGAGGATGTGACAAGGAAATAAAAAGAGAGAAAGACAAGGAAACAGAGAGAGAGAGAGACAAGGAAACAGAGAGAGAGAGAGAGACTAGGAAACAGAGAGAGAGAGAGAGACTAGGAAGGGAAAACAGAGTGAGAGAGACAAGGAAGGGAAAACAGAGTGAGAGAGACAAGGAAGGGAAAACAGAGTGAGAGAGACAAGGAAGGGAAAACAGAGTGAGAGAGACAAGGAAGGGAAAACAGAGTGAGAGAGACAAGGAAGGAAAACAGAGTGAGAGAGACAAGGAAGGGAAAACAGAGTGAGAGAGACAAGGAAGGAAAACAGAGTGAGAGAGACAAGGAAGGAAAACAGAGTGAGAGAGACAAGGAAGGAAGAAACAGAGTGAGAGAGACAAGGGAAGGAAAACAGAGTGAGAGAGACAAGGAAGGGAAAACAGAGTGAGAGAGACAAGGAAGGGAAAACAGAGTGAGAGAGACAAGGAAGGGAAAACAGAGTGAGAGAGACAAGGAAGGGAAAACAGAGTGAGAGAGACAAGGAAGGGAAAACAGAGTGAGAGAGACAAGGAAGGGAAAACAGAGTGAGAGAGACAAGGAAGGGAAAACAGGTGAGAGAGACAAGGAAGGGAAAAGCAAGTGAGAGAGACAAGGAAGGGAAAACAGAGTGAGAGAGACAAGGAAGGGAAAACAGAGTGAGAGAGACAAGGAAGGGAAAACAGAGTGAGAGAGACAAGGAAGGGAAAACAGAGTGAGAGAGACAAGGAAGGGAAAACAGAGTGAGAGAGACAAAGGAAGGGAAAACAGGTAGAGAGACAAGGAAGGGAAACAGAGTGAGAGAGACAAGGAAGGGAAAACAGAGTGAGAGAGACAAAGGAAGGGAAAACAGAGTGGAGAGAGACAAGGAAGGGAAAGCAGAGTGAGAGAGACAAGGAAGGGGAAAACAGAGTGAGAGAGACAAGGAAGGGAAAACAGAGTGAGAGAGACAAGGAAGGGAAAACAGAGTGAGAGAGACAAGGAAGGGAAAACAGAGTGAGAGAGACAAGGAAGGGAAAACAGAGTGAGAGAGACAAGGAAGGGAAAACAGAGTGAGAGAGACAAGGAAGGGAAAACAGAGTGAGAGAGACAGGAAGGGAAAACAGAGTGAGAGAGACAAGGAAGGAAAACAGAGTGAGAGAGACAAGGAAGGGAAAACAGAGTGAGAGAGACAAGGAAGGGAAAACAGAGTGAGAGAGACAAGGAAGGGAAAACAGAGTGAGAGAGACAAGGAAGGGAAAACAGAGTGAGAGAGACAAGGAAGGAAAACAGAGTGAGAGAGACAAGGAAGGGAAAACAGAGTGAGAGAGACAAGGAAGGAAAACAGAGTGAGAGAGACAAGGAAGGGAAAACAGAGAGAGAGACAAAGAAGGAAAAAGAGAGAGAGACAAAGAAGGAAAAAGAGAGAGAGACAAAGAAGGAAAAAGAGAGAGAGAGACAAAGAAGGAAAGAGAGAGACAAAGAAGGAAAAAGAAAGAGAGAGACAAAGAAGGAAAAAGAAGAGAGGAAGAAGGAAAAAGAGAAAGAGAGAGACAAAGAAGGAAAAGAGAAAGAGAGAGACAAAGAAGGAAAAAAAAGAGAAAGAGAGAGAGACAAAGAAGGAAAAAGAGAAAGAGAGAGACAAAGAAGGAAAAAGAGAAAGAGAGAGACAAAGAAGGAAAAAGAGAGAAAGAGAGACAAAGAAGGAAAAAGAGAGAGAGACAAAGAAGGAAAAGAGAGAGACAAGGAAGGAAAAAGAGAGAGAGAGAGACAAGGAAGGAAAAAGAGAGAGAGACAAGGAAGGAAAAAGAGAGAGAGAGAGACAAAGAAGGAAAAAGAGAGAGAGAGACAAAGAAGGAGAAAAAGAGAGAGAGAGAGACAAAGGAAGGAAAGAGAGAGAGAGAGACAAAGGAAGGAAAAAGAGAGAGAGAGAGACAAGGAAGGAAAAAGAGAGAGAGAGAGAGACAAAGGAAGGAAAAAGAGAGAGAGAGAGAGAGAGACAAGGAAGGAAAAAGAGAGAATGAAGAAGAAAAAATGAAGAGGAGGAAGAGGGATGGAGAAAAGAAAAAAATAAAGGGAAGAAAAAAGAAAAAGAAGAGTGAGAGGAAGGGAAAATTAGAAAGAATAAACTTACCAAGCTTGGAAAAAAGGAGCTGAATCCACTTCTAATGAGGGTTGTTCAGAAAATATTTGATCTCGGAATGCAATGGCTTTCATATATTCAGCATCTTTTTGTAGAGCCTTGGCTATAAACTTGAGGCATGCTATAACAACAATTTATAGATTGATCATCACTTAATCAAATATAATTACAATGAACTGATCCTAAAGTGAAAAACAAAATATTCACATTTCAACAGAAGAGATAAATGTGATAAAATATAAAAACCATATCCTTTACTTTTCATGACAAAATATCAAGACATATTTATTTTGCATCAATAAAGTGATGTTAAGATTCTGTAAACAAAAATTGAATTTTTATTATTCCTAATAAGATTAAAACCAGACTGTAGTAAATAGAATCAAATTGAAAATATAAAAATAACTATTTTCAACTTGAAAATACAATTTTTTTCAAAGAATGTTCCAGACTTCTTGTATTGTCACTCTTTAAAAATAAAATTTTTTGAAACATTATTCAATTTTTATTTATTTTCTGAGATGGGGATTTATCATTATTTCTGTTCAGACTATTATCCTCATCTCTGTTGTTATTATCACCTGATTATATTTTATTTGAAATTCTGGGATGAGGAGTTATTTCTATTCAAACTATTGTTTTCATTTTTGTTGTTCTTATTGCCTTAATATTTTCGATCATCATGCCTTCTGACCTTCTTTATATATCTGTTAATCTCAATAGCCTTCAGGAAATTTTGAACTTGTCATACTCTGTCAGAACTCAAATTGTTTCACGCAATGGAAATGGTCACTTCAACATCCAGAGCTCATATAACAAAAGAGAGAACTTAATTTCATTTGGTTCTGCATACTTCTGGAATCACATCCCAAAATTACAGGATCATGAAACATCTTTTCTGACCAATCAGAAAAGCCCCACACGGTTTTCACAGCAGCTGTTTCTGAGCCATTGACAGACTATAATGACAAAGGTAATTTCATCCATGAAGGCTGATCCAACCAGGCTGCAAGAGTGACGGTGTGGCGATACCGAGCAAAAGTGAGGGACCGGATGTTTGCTCTATACTGACCAGAAGGCAAATGACCAAAAATCGTTGTTGTGCATCCAAGTTTGAGCAGATATTCAGGTTGAAAAATAAAAATTAATCAAATATCAAATTTCACAAATTTTATTTATCAGCCAATGAGAAGCCCAGAATCAAATACAAGTGTGAAATTCAAAACAAGCTGCTTTTGATCCAAAAAGCAGATATGAAAGGTGGACACAGACAAGCACCCAGCAGACAGACAGGCGAGAGTAACCAGTGTCTCCCCTTGACTTAAGTCCAGGGAGCAGCTACTATGCTTGCCTCTTTCCTTCTCCACTGTTTCAAAAGTACTTACTGACCTAAGGATTGACTACTTCAAAGACATTCCTCACATACCTCCACTCCCACATTCCTAAGCCTTTTATCTCTTTCAGCTCATTATTTGTCATGAACATTTAACCTCCTTTGGACTTATACTCAAGTATTATTTTAATTGTAAAACATTAATTGATATGTGTATATATAAATGTTATTTTCAACTCAATTTGCTTTTCTTGATTTTATAATCATTTTATGACTTATAGTGAGCTATCTACCACAAGGCCAAATTCCTTTAATCTGCAACAATATAATACTACCCTTCTCTTGAACGGAATCCTACTACAACTAGAAAAAGAATAGATAAGCAACCCACCATAACAGATCCCCTTGTAAACAGACAACTAGACCATCAGTGCCTTGAGCCAACGATAAAACCAACTGATAGTGACTAACTGTTGACTACTACAATTTGATAATTTGCATTCATTTTCTCCCACAAGTCTATTTCCCTCAACTACCTACGCATGTTGATTTTCTCCACATGTCTATCTTGACTACTACCTTACATTATACCCCAAACAAACCCTCAGTCTCCCATGACTGATATAAAATATCCTGGAACAGGCAATTGATCAAACCTTATGAATAAAGAATTTTACTCATTGCAAGCACATCTTATTTCTATTTTCTGTTTTGTTACTTTCACTTTGTTTTTTTATTAATGGTGAGGACACTGTTAAACTCTTATCTAAACTTATTTATAAATAAAACTTTGTCTCTGTGTGTGTGTATGTGTGTCCGTTACCTACAGACTCCGAAACAGCTGAACCGATTTTTTTGAAAATTTACAGTTGTACTATAAGCGTCTGCAAGTGTTTTTAGCTAGGTTTTGTGTTGAGGTACCCCCGATAAATATCGATAATCAAAAAATCGGGTTATAGAAGGAGTGGTCCAATTTTAATCAAATTTGATACACTCATAGACAAAGACATAAGAAATGATATTCAGAGGTTTCAGTTATTACAATAGTGCATAAAATCGATAATATATATATATATATAAAAGCAAGATGTTTGTGTGTGTTTGTGTGTGTCTGTTTATCTGCCTGTATGTCTGTATTTTTTTCAGCCCTTTTATTTTAGTTTTTGCTCCGGGTTTGGCTCCAAGTATATAATTGTAGTTCTTAGTCTCAGCCATGATACCATTTACTCAGAGGACTTATTTAGCCTTCAAAATTCAGTTTACGATGAAAAAAACTTATTTGATATCGATACCAGGAAATCAAAATTTGACTTACATCCATTCATTTTTCTTTCAGTCTACAGTTTCGCTTTAACTGGAAACAATTATTGGTTTTTAGTCTTTCGTGCAAACGTCCAAAGAGTCTGAACTCCAGAACCATGGATTTGTTTTAAAGCTTTCATTACACCAGAGCAACACCGGGCTATACTACTAGTTTTTTTTTAATAAAGTAAATTGAAAAATACAAAACAAGATGAAGCAGTTTTTTGTTTTTAATTATTTCTAATAAACTAAATTGACATTATAAAATATTTTTATGAAAAATAATTTAATAAGTTACTTTATTAAAAATAATTAAAACCAAAACTGATTCATATTTAATATCATGCCTTTTCAAAGGCCTTATTTGAAGAAAAATATTCACTAATTAACATTTTTAATTATGAATACATTACTTTTACTCAGTTATAAAAAAAATTATTACGAAGATTAACGAAATAGTCTTTAAACAACCGACAATTTGAAATGATTTGAACATTATTTTTGATTGATACTCATATTTAAGTAGATATTCTGTTTTATAATCAAACAGTGTTATATATTTATTTCTATCGGCCTGATTATTTACGATAAATTTTTGTTAAGAAAATATGTCATTCAGCAGGAATAGTCTAAATAAAAAGTAAATAATCAGGCCAGAAGAAATAAATATATATACTGTTTAATTATAAAACAGAATATCTACTTAAATACAAGTATTGATCAAAAATAATGTTCAAACAAATCATTTAAAAAAAAAAAACATGTTTTTCTGGTGTTTAGTTATCCCAGCACCGCTCAGTCGGCAGTGTTGATTTGTCACTTCCAGTTATTCTACAGAGATAGATTTTTCTCCTGCTGTCCATGTCTAGGGATATCTCTTTTTCTTTTTTTTTATTTCACATTGCTCAGTCATTGCTTGCCTATTTCCACTGAACACACAGACTCAGTAAAAACAGTGTGATAATAACAACAACAAAGATGATGACAATAGTCTAAATAAAAAGTAATATTATTTAATTTCTGTTAAACAAGACAAATATATAAATTAAAATGTATAGAAAGAGAATTAATCCAATGAAATATTTAGTTAATAATTAAAGAAAGAAAAGGTAATTAATTATATGACATGGTCACAACAAACTAATTTGGAAAAGCCCACATTAAAGGCCTTCACATCAGAGTTAAAATATGGCTCTATGTAACAGATATTATTACATTGTCATTTTATATTTCTGAAAATACCATAAAGTAAAAGGTTATATTTAAGCAGTATCTATTAGCTTTGAATGTAAAAAGAAAACAATAACTCCAGCTAAAGTGATCTAGTTATTGTATTGTCTACTAGCAGTATAGCCCAGCGTTGCTCGGGTGTAATGAAAGCTTTAAAACTAATCCATGGTCCTGGAGCTGAGACTCTTTGGACGTTGGCACGAAAGACTAAAAAGCAATAGATGTTTCCAGTTAAAGCGAAACCGTAGCCTGAAAGAAAAATGAATGTATGTAAATCAAATTTTGGTTTCCTGGTATCGATATGAAATTTTCTGCACTATTGTAAGAACTGCAACCTTGAAACTTCTGAATATCGTTTCTCATGTCTTTGTCTATGAGTGTATCAGATTTGATTAAAATCGGACCACTCCTTCTATAACCCGATTTTTTCGATTATCAATTTTCGATATTTATTGGTGGTACCTCAACACAAAACCTAGCTAAGAACACTCGCAGATGCTTATAGTACAACTGTGTAAATTTTCAAGAAAATTGGTTTAGCCGTTTTGGAGTCTATAGGTAACGAATACACACACAGACACACACAAAGTTCCATTTATAAATAAGTTTAGATATTAATAATCATGAAGAGTGTCCATGCTTTGGATATTTCTGGTACTTCTGCAATTTATTTAGAGATTCTTGGTAAAGTCCAAAGAATCTGCAATGTTATTGATCCTAATCTGACATCTCAGTTTCAGTCACTTTTCTACCACCATAACATCGTTTCCTGGTGTCTTTCTATAAATACTTTCATAGTAATTGTTCCGATGAACATTTCTTTATGGTATGTGTATAATAATTTTACCATATATTGTAAATACACATTGGCGTTAGATTTTTAAATTGTTTTTTTATTCCTCCACAGACAAAATTAGGATGGCTGTAGTAAAAATAGTAAGAATGTGTTGTTTGGGTGTAAGGAACACTGTGGTATGTTGGTGTCAGTAATTGTGGCGGCATCTTCATGTGCCGTGTCCCTTCAGGACGTAAGCAATCATGGACTTCCACTTGGCTCTGTCTCTTGTCACTCTCAATAATTTTTCTCTTGGTATCTCTTCCAAGCCCTTCTAACCATTTGCTCAGACCTAACAAGTACGTCTCACACTGCTTTCCCGTCTCTTCTTCCATTTATCCAACCTGTGAGTATCAAGTTCTCCAGGCTTTCCTCTCTCATTACTGTCTCATTTGTCTCTTCCTGATATTTATTATCAGTTTTCTTCTAATTTGCATCCTTTCCAACACCTCATCGTAGCACATGTGCTCTGTCCATGGTATCCTTCTGTAAAACCACATTTCTACTACCTCAAGCCTCTCCATCTTTGATGAGATGGTCTAACATTCACTCAAGGACAGATATTACGTAGCAATCCAGCAATCTTTTCTTTGTTTCTAATGAGATTTTCCTGTCTTTCAGTACTCTGGTTAGCTTCTGAAATGCGTCTTTGGATCTCCATATCGCATTTTCCATCCTCTGTCAAAACACTTCCCAGGTATTCAAATTTTTTTTTTACTTGTTTTATTGTAGATTCTCCAACTTTCAGTTGGCATATTGGTCTCTCGCTAGGTTTAATTATAAGACAGTCCGGTATAATGTGGCTTCCCTGTATCTTTTCTACAAATACCTTCACGGCTTCTGCTCAGATAAACTTAGGTCACTGGTGACCCCCCAATACATAAATTTACTCAAGCCACAAGATTAGCAACTAGGTCCCACCCTTTTACTGTGAAACCAATAAATTGTAAATGCAAATTCTACTCCAACAAATTCTTATCTTGCACTTCCCGCCTGTGGAATTCTCTTCCGTTTACTTGCTTTCCTGACAGCTACAATCTTCAAGAATTCAAGTGTAAAGTCAATAGTCAACTCCTATCCCACTAACTTGCATCCTCTCTCTCACATGCTCCTTTCTTCGTCCACTCCACTCATCAGTATTCTCATCCTTCTCTTACTCTCTTCCTGACACCCTTTGTAATCTGCCACTCTTTCTCATAACTCTCCTCCTATGTATGCAACCCCCTGCTCAACAGTGGCAGAAAAATGCCTTGCTTAGGGTGACCCAATTCTAAAAAAAAAGAGAAAACAACCTTTCCATCCCTACTTTTTGGCCTTGTGCTACCTTTGTTTTTTTTTGTTTTGTTTTTTTAACAAATTAAATATTACTTCCATCTACGGTCTTTAGATTTTATGTATTTAAGCACGGCACTAAATTTGTGGCAGGGTCTCATCAATTTACTGTTGAAATGGCTAGATGTAACTAAGTTATATGCTAGATTAAATTTAAAGATGTTCCAAATGATTATTTACAATGGCATAGATTATGTACAAAACAAACAAAACTGTATTAGTATTCGTAATCCTTTAACAAAACTGTATTAGTATTCGTAATCCTTTAACAAAACTTGTAATTAAAAGTATTAGTAATTCCTTTAACAAAACTGTATTAGTATTCGTAATCCTTTAACAAAACTGTATTAGTATTCGTAATCCTTTAACAAAACTGTATTAGTATTCGTAATCCTTTAACAAAACTGTATTAGTATTCGTAATCCTTTAACAAAACTGTATTAGTATTCGTAATCCTTTAACAAAACTGTATTAGTATTCGTAATCCTTTAACAAAACTGTATTAGTATTCGTAATCCTTTAACAAAACTGTATTAGTATTCGTAATCCTTTAACAAAACTGTATTAGTATTCGTAATCCTTTAACAAAACTGTATTAGTATTCGTAATCCTTTAACAAAACTGTATTAGTATTTGTAATCCTTTAACAAAACTGTATTAGTATTTGTAATCCTTTAACAAAACTGTATTAGTATTTGTAATCCTTTAACAAAACTAATCATGGCAGAAAATTCTGTTAACTAGGTGGAGGAACGTGCAGAATTTCACGACTTGTAAGAACAAAACAACCAAAATGTGTTTCACACCTGCCAGAGAAATGAAAAAAAAACTGTCACCTGATAGGGGAAGGGATGGAGAATTAAGCTAAACAAAGAGAGAACCATTTCAAAGAATGGCTGCTAAAAAAAATTCATAGACAAATCATACAGATGCAATAAAAATGAACAATTCTTAGAATTTTTTCTCATTTTTATTTTTTCTTTCCTGCCTTGTAGTTTGAATAGTGTAAGCATTGGACTCTATCCCCTTTGCACTTGCACACTATTTCTGTTTTACTTTATTATAGTCTTATTTTGCTTTGCCTTTTATTACATTGTCCTCTCTCCTATTATTTTCCCCCTTCTTCCTCCTCCTCCTCATTTTATTGTTACTGAGAATTTTTTTCAATTCCATTTAACCATGTCTGCTGCCTAAACAGATTCAACAAAACTCTTTCTATCTCTAACCTTTCCTCTAAAACTAAATTGGTCAGGAAAGAATCAATTTTATGAGTAGCACAAATTCTCCATTTCTCAAGCTGATCGGCTAATGTCTTTGCATTTCATTACATTTTAGTTGTTTTGGTTTTGAGTTACTTTATAAATTGTTTTGTCTTGTATTATTTTGCTCTGTTCTTTTTCCTTCTTCCTTCTGTCAATTCCGCTTAAACATGCCCACTTATTCTATAAGATGTAATCAGGCATCATGTACAGATGGTGAAAGCAGAAACAGATAAAATGAAACATGAGATGATGACACCTCCTGATAAAAATACATCAGCAAATGAGATATATGCAACTAAAGCATCATGCACACATTTATAGTTCTTGGCTCGACTAAAGCATCACACACACACAATTCATGATAACAGAATTTATTAAACTAAGATGCAAATTACCAGTCAGGGATACTAAAATCAAGCACGTACAAAAATGTGAATATCTATTCTAACAGAGGACAGAAAGTGCAACATAAATTTGAAGACGTTTTAGGATGGCCAAAGATAGATTCCAAAAGCTGAACAGAGTATTAAGAGACAAAAAAGTTGTTGGAAACAAAGAAAAGAGTATTGAACTGTTACACCTGTATGGCAGCAAATGCTAGACAATCTCTTCAAAGATAAAGAGGAGACTTGAAGCAACAGAAATGTGGTTCTACTAAAAGATGCTGAGGATACAATGGACTGAACATGTGAGCAACAACAAGGTTTTGGAGAAAATGGAAACAAAAAGGAAGCATACTTAACATCAAGAAGAGTCAAGTGAAATTTCTGGGACATGTAATGAGGAAGGAGGGTTTGGAAAAGAGGAAACTTATGGGGCAGATAGAGAGAAAAAGTGACAGAGAAAACAATGTGTAACATTCTTGATGGGCTTGAACAAATGGATGGCAGACCAGGGCTTGGGAGAAATAAGAAAAAGACAAAATATATTAAGAATTACAAGGGAAAGGAAGATGTGGTGGGATCATCTACATCATGTAGGAACATAAAATGAGAATGATTACATAAAAAGTGACGACGCAAAATACAAAAAGATGGAAGAAAGTTAAAATTGACAGTTGTATTTTAGCATTAACTGTATTTTGACCAATTGACTTTTATAACTGTTGTCTGACTGTGGATGTGCGTTGTGGTACAGTGGATATCGGCTCGGAACGAGAAACCGGGGAGCCGAGTTCGAATTCCAGTTGAATCCATTGCATTCACTTATGCACAAATTCCCTTGAGAAAGGTATTAATCTGTCTCTTCCCTCCAGTTATGGGTTAAATAGCAGGACAGATTGGGTTCTATAGCCTTGGTCGGCAACCTAATGCTGGATAATCTTCTGCCTAGTCAGTCATGTCTCGAAAAAGACATGATCGCCCAAGCGTGTTTCACGTATGGCATTTAACTGACTGACTGCACCACTACTTTCCCACTTAGCTTTGATCACTGTCTGCATTAACATACTAAACTTTTTAAGTTTTTACCTTTTTAACAGGAACAAAAACTGAAGGTTAAGCATCAAATTTTTCAGTGACCTGGTGAGATTCTCAACTGTGCAGCAGTAATCCTCTCACCATACTCAGGACTGATGATGATGATGATAATGATAACACACATACATGCGCACATTCAATGTTTTATTGAATTTGATAAGATTTGTCAAAATTTATATAAAAACACAGCTATATTTGAAATCAATTTGAACAGCTTCACTTAAAAATATTATTTTCAGCTACTGAGTTTTCAGTCTCCTAAACTGGCTTGGCATTCGTAAGGGCATACAGTTGTAAAATGCGCTTCAATTGGAGTAGATAGACTAAACTATCGCCCGGTTCACACTCCACCCACGTTTATTGAACAGGTAAAGAGGCTCATCCCTTGTGCCTGTTTAGGATGTGGTTTCCGGTTTTCTCTTTTCTAATCTTTTTACTCTTTTCTTTTTTTTTTTTCTCAATTGGAGTATAGCCTAAACTATCGCCCAGTTCACACTCCACCCACATCTATTGAACAGGTAAAGAGGCTCATCCCTTGTTCCCTGTTTAGGATGTGGTTTCCGGTTTTCTCTATTCCAATCTTTTCACTTTCACGTAGCCCCCTGCACATCAGTGGCATTACCGCCTTGCTTGGGGTGATACGATTAAAAAAAAAAAGTTTCATGATTGTCTTAATTATGCATTTGATTTAAGGAAATTTAGATTATATCCAGGCCTTGCACAAAAGCAGGCAGCTTGGAAAGGAATCATCAGGAAAACCCCCATCCAACCCATGCCAGCACAGAAACAGATGTTAAACAATGATGATACTGAAACAACAACATTTAGCTTAGCTTAAAGTTCATCTAAAATTTTTAGCATTTATCTTTTGAAACAAACAAGAAGCAAAACATTTATAAAGTTTTCAGTAAAGCTGATTTTTCTCAGTTTGTATTTTTGGTGCTTCTTTAATTTCAACCTGTTTGGTCATCAAACATTTTAATAACAAAAGAAAAAATTAGCAATAAAAATTATGCAGCAATTTAACTCATATTTAAATATTAGGCTGTCCCAAAAGTTCGTAAATACTTGTGAAATGGGTCTATCTGGTCCAGCACAATCGAGACAAGCGATGGGTTCAGAAAGGACAAGAGACATCATCGGTTCCAAAACAAGACTGATTCGTCTAAAAAGTCATGTTGTGCGTTTGGTGGAACTTTGAAAGAATCGTGCAGTTTGAGTTGGTTCCAAATGGTCATGCCATCAATGCCGAACTTTACTGTCAGCAACTTGAGCAGGTCTACGAAAAGTTGATGTAAAAGTACCGGGCTCTGATCAACCGAAAGCACGCTTTGATGCATCAGGACAATGCCAAACCACACACCACCATGAAAACCAAAGACAAGTTTGAAGAGCTGGATGGCGTTGAGGTTCTGCCACATCCAGTCTACAGTCCTGCCTGTGCTCCATCAGATTACGGCCTTTTCCGCTCAATGCAACACTTTCTGAAGGGTCGCCGATTCGACTTGTTTGATGAAGTCAAGGAAGTGTGTCAAGAATTCTGTGATTCGAAGCCGGCTGAATGGTACTTTGACCAGATCTGAAAGTTTGCAGAACGATGGCAAAAAGCCTTGGAAAATGATGGTCTTTATTTTGAGCAATAATTTTTGTTTTTTTTTTGCAAGTAAAATTTCAATTTTTGCAAGTGTTTACGAACTTTTTGGACAACCTAATATTACAAATTAATAAATAAAAAAGATCAATTAAACAAGTTGATAAAGTTCAAATGATAACATACTCCAGTAGTCATTAAGCACATAGAGTGCTGTGATTACATGATCAAGGCACGGCCAGTGGTTTTTGTTGCACTTGAGACCCTGAAAAAGAATAAAATCATATTTTACATATTTATTAAATATTATTTATTAAATGTTATTTATTATATGTTGTAAATACGAATTAAATCCAACAGAATGATTATATAAGAGACAAGTAGAAAAACCTTTGTAAATTTAACGTTTTTCTATTTACTATATACAAGGCTCAAAGACTACTCAAGATAGAGGGTTAGTGAAGGTAGTTGTACGATTGGTAAGAGTAAAGGGGTGCAGTTTATGGAGATACGCAAGATAGATAATGGTTAACCCTAGACATGAAAAGGTTAAGATTATAGTGGTTGAGAAATCATCTTTCTGGAATTGTTCTACAAAGCAACATTTTTGGGAAGCAGCTATCCAAGTGGAACTTGCTCCTTACTAATGGAATAGAAAGGGAATGAGGGGAGTTTGCCTCAATGTACATAGTGTGGTAGGTCTTAGCTGGGAGGTTTAGAGTTGGGGAAACTAAAGAATATAGCTCAACTGAACATAGCAGTAGAGCAGCAAGAGGCTTGCAATACTTTATCTAGAGTTGTAAGGTGAAAAAAAAAATGATAATTCACAAGACTGTATAGATACTTTTGGACTTTATAAAGATTGAAAAGTGAAGACTGGACAGCTCTAGCCCAGATATGGCAGCAGTCCTTGATTTTCAGCCTGATCTGGCTCTTATAAAGATAAAGCATAGCAGGCAGAATTAAATACTCGCAGGAATGCTATAGGGAACTAACTGTTTTTCCATCATCTTTAGTGATGGATCATATATAGGAGTTCCACTTGAAATTAAGTGGTGAGCTTAAGTTCAAATAGGTGGTCAAGAGAAAGGGACTCTTTTAGAGGACACCTGTTCATTGCAATAGATGGATTTTCGCTCAAGTTGTCCCTGTTGATTTCTCCTTCAATCAAAGATTGAACAACTTTGCTAAGATTGGAGATAATTTAGAGCTAATATGCTAAATGAAAACAACTGGGATTGTATCTGGACTAGTAACCTTCTTAAGGTTAAGGACTTTGATAAGTTTTCCCAGGTTGTGATAGAAATATTACTAGTTTACTAAGAGGGGAAAGTTGGAAAAGAGAGCAGCCCTTGTTATGTAATATGGAGTATGAGCCAAAAACGTTTTGAGAGCTTTGTCATATTTAACAAGGATAACTTCAGGGTCATTTATAACTTATTTGCCTCTATCCATGTCATTTGCTTCCGACCTTGGCTCAAGCTGCTTGTGCATAAGGGCAGTTCTGAATTCAGCGAGGGTCCTACTACAGTATTACCTATAATATAGCTTTTTTTACCCTACTCAAAAATTGCAGATCTCTCACTGGAACCCCTGCAATTCTTAAGTAGGGTAAAAAAGCTCTGCTTTGCTGTAATGGCTTCTCATAGCTTAATGATAAGCACACTTGGCGTAGAAGTTGTTGCCATGATTAAAAAGAAAATACAGATTCAACTTTTGTTAAGAGGTAAATTTTCTTAAGTAAATCCCAATGGGAATGACTGCAAACTACTTTCCCCTCCCAATGTATGGGCAGAAGCATACAAATGCATGATGAAATTTCTGGCCAATAAAGTAGACTGGTTCTTGGTTTCATCTGACTCAATCTCGCTCTGTCTTGCCTTGAAGTGAGAACACTATTTGCTTGTTCAAGCTTGTTCTTGTGTGTCAATCCTAATTCTTAGTTTGTGAACTTTTTGCCATATTATTGTTGCTTTGCCTTATTACTGTTAATAAGTTTCACCAAATCTTTTAAGCAGTTCTGCCATTCATTTATTTTACATTTAACCGTGTCTACTCACTCTACAATTAAAACTTCTGATCTCTAGGTTGATAAACCAAAACAGAGCTGTCTAGTCAAACGTGTAGACACAAAATATAATATTTATATGGTCTTATCGACAAAAACAATACAGTGTATTGTTTCCTTTGTCACTATGGACAACAAAGTTAAGAGTCAATAAAAGTGTAAAAAGAATAAATGATTACTGACCTGTTGGAAGGCATATGATGCCAATTGATAGTTGTGGATCTCCAGGGCTATCGTTCCTATTTTATACCAAACAGTTACCTCAGTTTCATCAATCATCACAGCCTAAAACACACAACAATACAATCCGTAACCAAATTATTACATAATCAATATTTGAATTATAAAATATTAAATACAATGATCCAAGTAGTGTTATGGCTAGGAGTTCAGAACAAGAAATCAGTGAACAGTGTTCAATTCCAGTCAAGGTCATTACACTAACTTTCATATAAATACTTAGAAAATGCATGACTCCATCTCTTCAAGCTATGAGTAAAACATCTGAGTAAACTAGTCTCTCTAGCCATGGCTAGCAACCAGACTAAGAGAAAAAAATCTCCAAATTCAAAACTCCAGCTATCTGAAGCTGTACAAAGATGGTTAGACATGGGGTGAAGATACTAAGTCTGTAAAACAAAAATATGACAGATGTTATGGGAAGCTAAATTCCTTCCTCTAAAAAGGAGGATAACTCAAAATACAATGTCTGTCAAGTCAAGGGCACCACTTCTGAATTGAACATGGCAACCAATTGATATGCACATGGAATTCATTATTGCAATCCTTGCTGTTCTCAGACAGTGAATGAATAAAAGTTGTTTATTTATATGTTAAAATAGACTTGTCTATTTTCATTTTTTCTTTTTCATCCAAACAGCACAGATGTTTTTTTTAAATCATTCTACCTCAACCAAGATGGAATTGCCACTAGTATACAGGAGTCACAGTTAGAGAATGTTACTGTTTTTGTTTTTTTTTAATCATATCACCCCGAGAAAGGTGATAATGCCACTGATGCACAGGGGGCTACGTAAGAGTAAAAAGATTGGACAAGAGAAAGCCGGAAACCACATCCTAAACAGGGAACAAGGGATGAGCCTCTTCACCTGTTCAATAGACGTGGGTGGAGTGTGAACCGGGCGATAGTTTAGTCTATCTACTCCAATTGAAAAAAAAAATAAAAGAGTGAAAAGATTGGAAAAGAGAAAACCAGAAACTGCATCCTAAACAGGAAACAAGGGATGAGCCTCTTCACCTGTTCAATAGACGTGGGTGGAGTGTGAACCAGGCGATAGTTTAGTCTATCTTACTGTTAGAGTAAAGAGGGGATTGAGGAAAGGATAAAAGATTAACAGGATTCAAGAAGATAGAAGATGGCAATTGATGTTGCATTTAAATTTTTGGAGATTGTAGCTATCACGGAAACAAGTAAATGGTAGGGAGTTCCACAGGTGGGAAGTGCAAAAAAAGAAACCCTTTGAGTGGAAGTGATGATGACATTCAACTATTTCAATGGTAAAAGGGTGGGACATGGATGTCAATCTAGTAGCACACTTAAATTCATGAAAAAAAAAAAAAAAAAAAAAAGCTTGTTAGAGCAGTTACCATTAAGATATTTCTAGAAAAATAACTGAGGCCGAGATGCCAAATCAGGATCAATTACATTGCAAATACTTCTTTGGGTTTTGTTTCGTTTGGTTGGTTGTTTTGTTTTTATAGCAAATCAACCTCAGCGGGTCATTTATTGCCAACTAAACTTTATTTTATTGCTGGTAATACCTTTTTCTTTCAACAATTTATTGTTGTTTTTTTATATAAGTTTTGTGTCTGATAAAACATTTTTCTTTTCGAGTCTCAAGATTCATTGGGATCTGTTTTTAAGGGTGGGTCCCCAAGTCCTACAATTGTTATTTAACCCATAACTGGAGGGAAGGGATGGATTAATACCTTTTCCATGGGTACCAGTGCTCAAGTGAATGCAGGGTATTCAACTGGAATTCAAACTCGGCTCACCGATTTCTCTTTCCGAGCCGATATCCTCTGCACCACAATGCACATCTGTCACTATACACTTACAGTACCTGGTGTTCCCAAGCAGTCACCCATCTAAGTACTGACCAGGCTCAATGTTGCTTAACTTCGGTGATCGAGCAAGAACTGGTGTATTCAATGTGATGGGTTGTAAGCCTTTGGATTTTGTCAAGGAATTCTAGATCAGGATGTTTTCAAACTTTTTGATTTACAGACACCTTTATTAAAAATTTATCAATGGGTGACACTTGCACCCAGTAAAAAAAAAAAAAAAAGGAAATTTGAACATCAAGCTCTTGCATTTGTAAAATAATTTTTTGTATAAATAACGTTGACATGTAATGGGCGATAGTGCAAGCTTTTGTCATTTGATAACATTAATAAGTAAAATAAATATCCAGACATTGAAAATTTCTACTTTGAATTTCACATGATCAATTAATCCACGGCCCCTCTATCTATCCTTGCGGACCCCCTGTGGTCCTCGGACCACAGTTTGAAAACCCCTGCTCTAGCTGAATAGCAGGAACACCCAGCCAGATAAGACAACAGTATTCAGTGTACGGATGAATGGTAGATTTATAAATGTATAACATGTATTTCTGACATGACAATGACTCATCTTTCCTAGTAGTAGATGCAGCTATTGACTTGATATATTTGTTCCATTTCAGGTTGGTTGAAAGATTGAGGCCAAGGAAGGAGCAATGTGTTGCTCTTCAGAAGATGAACATCAACTATGTTGAGGGATGGCAGGAAAGTTTCTCCGGCAGGGGTTAAAAGAAAGCAGTATTTTTTTTTGTTTTTCCAAAGGTATTAAAATTTATAAGCCATTTCTTGCTCCATTTAATCACTGATTGGAGGTCCTTTTCAAGAGCAGCAGTCAGGTTTCCTTTGTCAGCCTTGGCAGATTTCCTATTGAGATGAGAGTAAATGGTGATGCCATCTGGATAAAGCATATTCAAGAACAGATGACATCAGGAAGATCATTGATGAAGATCAGAAACAGCATAGGACCTAGGATAAAGCCTTGAGGGACACCCATGTTCATGTGAAATGATCTGGAAGCATGCCCATATAGGAACGATTGTATTAAATTAAACAACTGTCCAATAATACTGTAGACACGAAGCTTGTGTAGAAGGCCAGCATGCCAAACCCTATCAAATGCTTTCAATATATCTAGAGCTACAACTCAAGCTTTACCATTACTATCAAGAGCCTGGTTTGTGTGTGTGTGTATATATATATATATATATATTCATTAAGTAATGGCTGTTAGCACATCAGCAATAGACATGGCAAAGTGGAAGCCATATTGTTTGTCAGAGAGTAAGTCATAAGAGATGAAATGACTAACCGCTTCAGCATTGATTAAACCCTTGAATGTTTTGCCAAAAATGGTAAGAGGCTAATAGGGCAATAATTAGAAGGATCAAAGAGTTCACCAGAGTTCTTAAAAAAAAGAACTACAGATAAGAGAAGCAGAGAGGCAACAGTTGTAGAGTTTGGAGAGAACTGAAACCAGCTCAGGTGCACATTTTTAGGAACAACAGCTGGGATTCCATCACCTCTGCTTGCTTTATAGAAGTTTAGTTTAGGTACGATGTTCCTTGCTGGAATGAAAGCAATGATGCCAGCTTTCACCCAGGAGGAGACCTCCAAGTTTGAGTTTTGTTTAACAGCATATTAACCTCTGTGGGTTATTTAATGCCAAAAAGATGGGGTTTGGATTTTTTTAATGTTTGGTTTTAGTGAGAAGGTCAAATTTGAAAATTTTTTGTTTTTATTCTTTTTTATTTTAGAAAACTGAAAATGTCTTCTAGCTTTGTATTCAAAAATGTTTTGCTGAGAATAATTTTTCCTTCAGAAATGTTTTGCTGAGAATAATTTTTCCTTCAGAAATGTGCAAATGTAGATAATATTTTTCCTTCAGAAATGTATTGTTGATAATATTTTTCCTTCAGAAATGTATTGTTGATAATATTTTTCCTTCAGAAATGTATTGTTGATAATATTTTTCCTTCAGAAATGTATTGTTGATAATATTTTTCCTTCAGAAATGTATTGTTGATAATATTTTTCCTTCAGAAATGTATTGTTGATAATATTTTTCCTTCAGAAATGTATTGTTGATAATATTTTTCCTTCAGAAATGTATTGTTGATAATATTTTTCCTTCAGAAATGTATTGTTGATAATATTTTTCCTTCAGAAATGTATTGTTGATAATATTTTTCCTTCAGAAATGTATTGTTGATAATATTTTTCCTTCAGAAATGTATTGTTGATAATATTTTTCCTTCAGAAATGTATTGTTGATAATATTTTTCATTCAGAAATGTATTGTTGATAATATTTTTCATTCAGAAATGTATTGTTGATAATATTTTTCATTCAGAAATGTATTGTTGAAATATTTTTCATTCAGAAATGTATTGTTGATAATATTTTTCATTCAGAAATGTATTGTTGATAATATTTTTCATTCAGAAATGTATTGTTGATAATATTTTTCCTTCAGAAATGTATTGTTGATAATATTTTTCCTTCAGAAATGTATTGTTGATAATATTTTTCCTTCAGAAATGTATTGTTGATAATATTTTTCCTTCAGAAATGTATTGTTGATAATATTTTTCCTTCAGAAATGTATTGTTGATAATATTTTTCCTTCAGAAATGTATTGTTGATAATATTTTTCCTTCAGAAATGTATTGTTGATAATATTTTTCCTTCAGAAATGTATTGTTGATAATATTTTTCCTTCAGAAATGTATTGTTGATAATATTTTTCCTTCAGAAATGTATTGTTGATAATATTTTTCCTTCAGAAATGTATTGTTGATAATATTTTTCCTTCAAAAATGTATATGTTTCTATAAAAGTCTATTTTTATGTACATGTTTCTATAAAAGTGCATTTTTATACTTTCATAGTGTTTTGACCCCAGTTTGGGGGTTAACTATTTGCCCATAGCTGGGACCCTAACAGGTGCTACCACTCTGGGTCAGAGCAATTAAGAGGTACTTCCATGCTCCTCACAACCTCCTAATCAGCGGCCTTGCTGCCGGATGCAGTTTAGTGTCACGCTCAGAACCGAGACCTCTGAACAGGGAAGCTAAAAACCATTCTAAGTGACGTCATGAAGGAAATCACAGAAGTCTCAATCCGCACATTGATAACAGAAAGATATCCTGCTGGTAAGCAGTTCTTGGCTAGTGGGGAAGTGGAAAGAGATGTTTACTGACACAACCATGTGATCAGAGTTACTAAGAGGGCAGAGTTGCATAGCATGTCATCAGTCAGGGATAGAGGTAAAGAAGAGATCTAGAAGCATGTCCTTCAAGATTATTGAAGAAACGCATAGGGAAGTCTACCACTTGCATGAGAAATTAAGAAGTTTAGGATTTAGATGCCAGCAAGATTAGTGACTGAGTGTTTAAGACACTTGGCATGATAGGCATTAAAATCTCTGAACATAAATATATTTTCAAACAGATGTAGGAAAATGGCTTTGTTTATGTTGTCAGAAATACTATCACCAAACAATAATGAGAGGAAGGGGATCAATGGAAAGAATAGATAGCTGAGTTTAGTAGAGAGAAATAAAGACACATGTAAGAATGGTCTGAAGATTCAAGAGAGATCTCTAGCCAGTAGGAGATTTTCAGAGACATAAATTCCCAGGCTATGCATGTGGACATTAGAGTCCCACCTAAAGAGAGGAAAATAGCTAGGAATCGAGAAAAGTTAAAATTAGTTTCACAGAGAGCTAGGATGTTTGAAGATTTTTCGAAGAGGAATGATTCCACACTGCAATAGTTGGTATGAGTACCACAGATGTTTGAGAAAAAAATATTGAGGGGTTTAGATGATTTTTGTTGAGCTTGTTTAGTTTTATATCTTTGATTGTTTACAGTTATGGTGAGTTATTTTGGTAAGGAGATGCCTAGAGTAGTCAGTCATCAAATGTAACATGTGCAAGGAGGGAACTGGCACATACAGATACTGTGGCCTCAGGGTTGCCCACTGGAGGTGCTTGCAGGGACACCCTTCTGTGTGCAACGTGACACTGCAAGAATTCCAATATCATTCAGCACCTGAATAAGAGTACACCAGAGTTCAGGTTCCGAACTACCAGTCAGGAAGCAGCAACCAGAAAACTGCCATCCAGGTATACTCAGTATGAAGAGATGTTGCCACCATCCATACATATTACAAAAAAAAAAAAAAAAAAAAAAAAAAAAAAGAAAAACCTATGACAGCCCTACTATTAAGGCCTGAGGAGAGAAAAAGAACCGGGAAACCCCTCCTAAACAGGAAACAAGGGATGAGCCTCTACTCCTGTTTAAAAGAAAGGGGAAGAGTATGAACCAGGCAATAAGGGAGCCTATCTACTCTTATTAAAAATTGAGTTGCTAAGTTTTAATTTCAGATCTTAACAACTATGGATGGTCCCACTGGAGACTAATTATTCAGAATGCTGTTGGCACCAATGAGCATTGGGTCCAGGGAAAGTGGATGGGTGGATATATGAATGGATAGAAACAGACATCATAATTTTATGAGTAAAACAATCATGTACAAACAAATAAACAGAGACAATTTAGAAATGATAACTACACAAGAGGTGTGAGTGGACTAATGGTTAACAGCACTGAAAATGATATCAGCAAGCCATGTACTAATTCCAATTGAGTTTGTATTACTTTGCACTAATGCTTTTTGGAAAGGCATGAATCTATTTCTCCTATTCAGCTATGAGTTAAATAGCAGGGTATACTGCACTATCCAGCCTTGGTTGGCAATGTGTGTATGTTGATCAATTGGTTTGTTTTAAGGCAAATCAACCCTTTATGGGTCATTTAATGCCGAAACATTAGTTGTTGTAGTATGATGGGTGGATGTTAAATGTTACTTATGATTCAGAGGAACTTTTTGACTATATCTTGTTGTATAGTTTTGTCTCTCTTAAAAATCTGAAAATATTTTTAGGGTCAACCGTGTTGAAAATATCCCTTAGATTATTTTCTTGATAGTGTTTTAGTCAGATCTGTTCAATGTCTTTGCAGTTTGTCAGTATATGGTGTACTGTGTAGGGTTCTTGGCATGGTATGCAGATTGGTACTACTTCTCCTTTCAGTAAGCATGAGTGGGTGATATAGGTGTGTCCTATTTAGAGTCTGGCCATTACCACTTCTTCTCTTTTATTGGTTTCTTTTTTTTCGATAGTTTGTGTCACTTGGTGTAGTTTATTGTCAATACAGGAGTTCCATGAGTGTAAGAGAAGAAAACTTCAAAACTGTTGAGAAAACAATGGGAAAACATGACACTATCTTTCCCAAGAACAATTGGAGCAATGAAGTCTCATTCATTCATTTTGCACCACTGTGGTCACCACTTCCCTCCATCTCACAATTATGGTTCATAGTGACACTCAAGGCAGAATGATGAAATGGCTTGCTGAATGTTGGAGAAATTTTGTCTTCATTTTTACTTGAAATTAGAGCCAAAATACGATGTTTAGAACGGCTCATGATTAGACAATAGACATTCATTGTCTCTTATATTTAACAGTATATGTTTAGAAAAAAAAAATATGAATTGCCGACTGACGCCAATTCGGTCAGGTTTCAATCTTGGGTTAAAAGCAATCGGAGTCTAAGCACACTGATGAGCTGTGATATAGCAAAACGGATCTGTCTGCGGATGACTATATATATATATATATATAAAATTGTATATGCCTATTTAATTATGAATGCATAATCCAATTATTTATATATGTATATATATATATATATATATATATATATATATATATATTTAATTGTTTAAACATTATTTTTAAATGGATACTCATATTTGAGTGGGTGATCTGTTTTTATTACTAAACAGTATATTTATTTTTTTATATCTACCGGCCTGGATACTTAATTAATCGTGTTAGAAAAATATGTGACCACCGTTTTATAACAAGATTACTCGAATATTACTCGAGGCTGGCAGACGAAAATAAAAAAAATATATATAGTTTAATAAATAAACAAATATCTCCAATGGGTATCAGGAATGTTGAGGTTATCCAGTCCCTCCTCTCAGGGGTGGATTTGTTGTTACCTTCAAGTCTTTGCCTAAAGAAACAGTACCTACAAAGCAACAGGTTTGAATTCATAATTTCCTTCTCCTAGACTGGTTGCAACTGAAAGCTATAGGACCCAATCTGTCCTGCTATTTTACCAATAGAATGAAGAGTTTTTTAATATCTATAATGAAGATTTTACAAATATTAAAAAATAAATAATAAATGCTGTAGAGATTTACGTTTGCTTATATACTGAAAAGGAGAATTAATTATATAGATTATCAAAAAGCATTTTGTTAGATGTTAAAATTTTTTTGTCACCTTTTGAAAAGCTCAATAAAGGATAAGAAAAACAGTAGTTTGACAATTTATTGTTTCTTTTCTATCCTTAATAAAAGATTATGAAACAAACAAGAGAAAATTGTCAAATTAAAAGTTGGCTTTTTACTGCACAGCAGTTGAGCACAACTTTTGAATTTCTGCTAGTATTGTTTTCTTCTTCAAAGAATGTTTACAAGCAAACATTGACCAATTCCATGAGTGCCAAAAACAAGTTCCATTCATTTCACTCATATTCATATTTATTTTCTATAAATATTTTACGATTTGGAAAAATTATTCTATTCTAAGATTTTTGAATTTGTATTTAATTGGTAAGATAATGGCTGAATTCCATTTTTCTTTTTACTACATAAAAACAAGAAAATAAAAATTTACCTTTAAGTAGAACTGAATGGCTCTGTGGATGTCTTCTTTCTTGTAGGCCATCGAGGCCAAATTTTTATATGTGGAATACAGAAGCTGCAGTCCAGGTTGACCAGGATTATCACATTCTTCTTCTTCTACTAATTTAGTGGCCTAAAGAAAAAAAAGATACATTAAATACATTATAAAAAATTCCATTTATTTGCTGAAAAATAAGCACATTTTAAAAATTCCATTTATTTGCTTAAAAATAAACACATTTTAAAAATTATTAGAAAATATTACCTGAAACAATGAAGTCATGCAACTGAACTTTTAAAAAATATGTTTCTAATTTTAACTGATGTTACAAGAAAGAAAATTTATATTGTCTCAGTGTTTCTCAAATTTCTTTGACAGCAGAGTAAAATATAAATCTCAAGTAAAATATAAATCTCAAGAAATGACAAGTTTTCTTCTTGTCATCTCTTTTATTAATGTCTTTGCAGATGCATTTATATCTGAGTTTTCACACACACACACACACACAGTATTGAAAAGTTCTTGTCCTGACCAAGAAGCCCTTAAATGATAATGTTTAGTCAAATGTTTAGGAGTGGATTAGACCAAAAATCTTTCAGCACTTTCTATCCCTCTGTCTTTTCTACAAATATTTCCACGGCAACTGCTCTGACAAATGTTTTTTTCCCTAGTTTCCCCCGATCACATAAGTTTCCATGTGCTACTAGATTGGCATCTAGGTCCCAGCCTTTTAACGTTGAAATAGTTAAATGCAACTGCCTCTTTTACTCTAATAGTTTCTTTTCTCGCACTTCCTGTTTGTGAAACTCCTTATCCTTAACTTACTTCTGATAGCGGCAATCTCCAAAAGTTTAAATGCAACATCAATTGCCATTCTGTCTTCTTGAATCCTGTCCATCATTTAAACATTTTTCTTTTTAATTTTTTTTTATTTAACTATCTCTCTCTCACAAATGGTAGTCCCAATTGGGGTGATATATATATATTCAGATATTGGAGGCCATGTACATTAAATCCAAACAATCCACACTTAATAAAATCACTTTTAAATCTGGCCATTACATATTACATTGCATTTGAATACATGGTTTTGTTGTCATTTCGCACTATCACATGGTGTGACGTCATAGGCCATTGCAAAATTGAGAACTGCGTTTGTTATTTTTGGTAACTATTGCCATTGCCTAGCGGAGTTTTATGTTAACACAAAAGAAAATTGTCGGTGATGGTTGATGTTATTGTGTTACCATCTTGGTGACCTCTCTGAAGATGGCTCATGTGAGCCGAAAGCTTAGAAACATTAATAAAAAATTATCCAAATGTTGGAGAATTTTTGTCTTTATTTTCAACTAAAATTAAAGCCAAAATATGATATTTAGAACGGCTCATGATTAAACATAATAGACATTCATTGTCTCTTATATTTAACAGTATATGTTTAGAAAATTATCTGCTGTCTCGATACACTATATATATATATATATATATATATATATATATCTCCGAGTGAATACAGAGCAAAGAAAGAATTTTTACAACGTCCAAAACATTCATTTAAAACAGTGCTCGATATATAATATATAGAGCTGTGAATATTTATTATGAATTATATTTTAGAACATGTACAGAATTTTTTTATATATCCACTACAAATAGTACATTTGTTTCAACATTGAAACTTCAATGTCTCATCAGGTGGTGTGGATAGGAATGGAAAGCCTCTTTTCTTATATTTGGTCAGTTGTGTGTGGGATGTTAGTGGGGGTCAGTGATAAGGGAATAAGTCTCGTGGATTGACCATTAGAATTTTGAAGAAAGTGGTGTGGGTAGTTAATATCGTTGATTAATGAGTCTTTGATTTCTAGACAGATTTAACATTAGCAGTTAGAATGTAAGTTTTTATTATCTTCCGACTAGACAATATCCTTTGGATTTCTTAGAAGAGCCGGTAAGGGGTGGGATGTTTATTTGCACAGAATATTTTTGTATTTAAGCAGAGTCTTTATAATTAATGTAAATTTGTATATTTAATCTTAATTTTGGATTTAGGAAATAGATATTTCCTATTAAATTTTAAATAGATCACAGTTTGGAAACCGATTTTTTCTATTAAATTTTTAATTTCTTTTCTTATACTTGATCAGTTGTGTGTGGGATGTTGGCAGGAAGGGGGGCTAGTGATAAGGGAACAAGTCCTGTGGATTGACTGTTAGAATTTTGAAGAAAGTGGTGTGGGTAGTGAATATGGTTGATTAATGAATGTCTTTGAGTTCTCTAGACAGATTTAACATTAGCAGCTAGAATGTAAGCTTTTATTATCTTGTGACTAGACTATATCCTTTAGGATTTCTTAGAGAAACAGGTTAGGAGTAGGATGCTTATTTTGTACAGAATATTTTTGTATTTAAGCAGAGTTTTTATAATTAATCTAAATTTGTATATTTAATCTTAATTTTGGATTTAGGAAATCGATTTTTTTCAATTAAATTTTGAATTTTAATTAGATCACCGTTTGCTGTAAGATTTAATGTAAGAGATAAATTTTAATGTTAAAAATTTAAGGTATAGGTAAGCAGGTAATAAGTGCGTAATAAGTAGAATTTTATGTAGGAGAAAAGATTGAATGTTTGTATTTAAGGTAATAGGTGAATAGGTAATAGGTGTGTTTGTATTTAAGGTAACAGTTGAAGTTTAATGTGTGTATTAAGGACAGTTATAATTAATGTAATTATGAATATTAAATCTTACTTTAGAATTTAGTAAATCGATTTTTTCCTATAGAATTTTTAATTTTTTAGAAAAAAATTTTAGGGGGCCTAGCTCTGGCTTTTATAGTATTTTTTAGCATGATTGTAAGGTTAGTTCTTTAATGTACTTGCAGTTTACTGTGGTTTCATGCCTCTGGTTTAAAAGCTTGTTACTATTCATAGATTTAATGATTTCAATTTTTTCTTGAAGACAAAGGAAACATATATAGATTTAGCTGTTCTTGCTTGTTTAAGGACTTTCCATTTAACTATAGGTGTTTTATGTTTGTCTTTTAACTTCCAAGAGTATTTGGAGAGAGACGTCATGTTTCGTTTTTCTTTGTTATTGAAGGATGAGAGGTGATTTTAACTACCCACACCACTTTCTTCAAAATTCTAACGATCAATCCACAAGACTTATTCCCTTATCACTGACCCCCACCAACATTCCACACAGAACTTACCAAATATAAGAAAAGAGGCTTTCCATTCCTATCCACACTGCCTGATGAGACATTGAAGTTTCAATGTCGAAACAAATGTACTATTTGTAGTGGATATATAAAAGAATTCTGTACATGTTCTAAAATATAATTTATAATATATATATATATATATATATATATATACTTGATCCACATCATCTTCAATCTGAAGACTTGGGATTGTTGTAGACTGAATAAGCCTCAGCCTCCTATAATAAAACAATATTTAAAATCTGAAATAGGCAAACAAATCATAAAATAATTCACATGTGTCAATTTTATTTCTAGATTCTTTTGTTCCTTACTGATCTCTCTTTGTCTCTGCAGTACTTGTTTCATAATCCATTTGCTCAAACTTAGCAAAAGTTTTACTCATTGCTTTTCTTTGATTCACTTACCTTTGCTATATACTGTAAGTGTTAAATTCCCCAAGCCTTCTTTCTATATTTTTTGTCCCAAACAAGTCTGTTTGGGATTTTTATCAACTATATGTTTTTAGTTATTATTCTTAAAACTTCATAATTTGCACCAATGAACTTAGCTCACTGGTGCCCCCTATATATGAATTTACTCAAGCCACAAGATTAGCAACTCAGTCCTATCCTTTTACTGTGAAACCGATAAAATGTAAATGCAAATTCTACTCAAGCAACTTCTTTTCTCGCTTGTGGAATTCCCTCCAATTTACTTGCTCCCGACAGCTACAATCTTCAAGAATTTAAATGTAAAGTCAAGAATCATCTATCTCACTAACCTGCATCCTCTCTCATGCTCCTTTCTCCACTATCATCCATATTCTCATCCTTCTCTTACCCACTTCCTGACACCCCCTGTAACCTGTCACTCTTTCTCATAGCTTTCCTCCTATGTAATCCCGTGCAAAACAGTGGCAGTAAGATGCTTTGCTTGGAGGCAAAACAATTATAAAAGATAGATAGATAAGTAGGTAGGTAGATAGATAGGTAGATAGATAGGTAGATAGGTAGGTAGGTAGGTAGATAGATAGGTAGATAGGTAGGTAGATAGATAGGTAGGTAGGTAGATAGATAGGTAGGTAGGATAGATAGGTAGGTAGGTAGGTAGGTAGGTAGATAGATAGGTAGGTAGGTAGATAGGATAGGTAGTATAGGTAGGTAGGTAGATAGATAGATAGGTAGGTAGATAGGTAGGTAGATAGATAGGTAGATAGGTAGGTAGATAGATAGGATAGGATAGATAGATAGGATAGGTAGGTAGATAGATAGATAGGTAGGTAGGTAGGTAGATAGATAGATAGGTAGGTAGGTAGGTAGGTAGATAGATAGATAGGATAGGTAGGTAGTAGTAGATAGATAGATAGGTAGGTAGATAGATAGATAGATAGATAGGTAGGTAGATAGATAGATAGGTAGGTAGATAGATAGGTAGATAGATAGATAGATAGGTAGATAGATAGATAGGTAGGTAGGTAGATAGGTAGGTAGGTAGGATAGGATAGGTAGGTAGATAGATAGATAGGTAGGTAGGATAGGATAGATAGATAGGTAGGTAGGTAGGATAGGATAGGTAGGTAGGTAGGTAGATAGGTAGGTAGGATAGGATAGGTAGGTAGGTAGGTAGGTAGGTAGGTAGGTAATGCAGATAGATAGATAGATAGATAGATAGATAGATAGATCAACAGCTACAATCTCCAAGAATTTAAATGTAAAGTCAATAGTAAAATGCCTTGCCTGTCTCTGGCATAATTAACATTGAACAGAAGCACATCCCCATCCCTTCCAATTATTTCTCCATCTGTGATACATGAAATCAGACATTACATAACAGTTCAGTACACTTATTAATATTTCATTTTCTGCATTCAATATTCACAATAAAAACTCATTACCAACCTCTTGTAGGAAGTCATGATCTAACAACTCCTCAAACATCTCTTCTGCTTGATCCACATCACCTTCAATCTGAAGACTTAGGGCATTGTTGTAGATTGAATAAGCCTCAGCCTCCTATAACAAAACAATATTTAAAATCTGAAATAGGCAAACAGATCACGAAATAATAATTCATATGTGTCAATTTTATTTCTAGCCATTTCTTCATTTTCATAATTTGTGTCAGATGAGTTAAAAGTGCAATATTAAAAATGAATTCGTAAATTGGTTTTTATTTTATTTTCAGCAAACAAATCAAACTGCTTTTCTAAGTTTCACTGTTTTTGGTCAAAGTCTTACTATCTGCATGATTTCCTGCATTATTTGTGAGGGTGTCATCGTATATGATGACAGAATATACATGGATGTGAGTTGTGGTGCAATGGATATCAGATCGAAATGAGAAATCAGAGGACCGAGTTTGAATTCCAGCTTGAATTCATTGCATTCACTTATGAGCAAATACACTTGGGAAAGGTATTAATCCATCTTTTCTCCCTCCAGCTATGGGTTGAATATCAGGACAACTTAGATTCAAAAGCCTTGGTTGGCAACTAGTCTATTGCAGAAAAAAATGGCAACCTACAGTGGGAAAATCTTCTACCTGGTCAGTTATGTCTCTTTCAAGAGCTGATCACACAAGAATGTATGCCACTTAACTGACTGATACACAGGGTGGGTTACATTTTAACTTTGAGAGCTGACATTTATAGGGCATGTTGAATGCTAAATGGTGAAGGAAAAAGATTTTATTGGATATGTTTAACAGAATTAATTAGCATCAAGTATTTTTATTGAAGTTACCTTTCATCTAAACTTATTTATAAATGGAACTTTGTATCTGTGTGTGTCCATTACCTATAGACTCCAAAATGGCTGAACCGATTTTCTTGAAAATTTATACAGTTGTACTATAAGCATCTGCGAGTGTTCTTAGCTAGGTTTTGTGTCGAGGTACCCCTGATAAATATTGAAAATCGATAATCGAAAAAAATTGGGATATAGAAGGAGTGGTCCGATTTTAATCGGATTTGATACATTCATAGACAAAGACATAAGAAACATATATTCAGAAGTTTTAAGGTTGCAGTTCTTACAATAGTGCAGAAAATCGATAACGCATATATAAAAGGCAAGACGTTTGTGTGTGTCTGTTTATCTGCCTGTATGTTTGCATTTTTTTCAGCCCTTTTATTTTAGTTTTTGCTTCAGGTTTTGCTCTAAGTAGGTATAATTGTAGTTCTTAGTCTCACCCATGATACCATTTACTCAGAGGACTTATTTAGCCTTCAAAATTCAGTTTCCACCAAAAAAACTTATTTGATATCGATACCAGGAAATCAAAATTTGACTTACATCCATTCATTTTTCTTTCAGTCTACGCTTTCACTTTAACTGGAAACAACTATTGCTTTTTAGTCTTTCATGCCAACGTCCAAAGAGTCTGAGCTCCAGGACCATGGATTAGTTTTAAAGATTTCATTACACCCGAGCAACGCCGGGCTAGACTGCTAGTGTTAATATAAGAACAAAATATCTCATTATCAGGTAGTGTGACAAGGTTACATGATTGACAAATACATAACGCTACATTGTGTTTCATAAAAGTTGTCTTTCAAAATGTTTAGCTGTTTTTTTTTATGTGCAATTGCTTATGTCTATTAATTGTTGCTGACAATCCTATCAGTACATCATTTTGAACTATTTGAATACCTATTTATAGTGACTATTATCACTATATATTATTATATATGACAAAAATGATAGATTTGTTCTCATTTATAGAAGAGATCAATATCATCAAAGTGATACATGACAAACTATAATATTCTAAGTAGGTTTCTATGCACTAATAAAATACCAATAATAAGAAATTGGTATATGAGATCTCATTGCCAATATTTTATTAATAAAAATGAAACATTTTCTATTCTTTACAGGCTTAAAAATATTCACCAAATGACATAGTCAAGCTGTTGACATTCCCCACTACTTCAAACAAAAGATTAGGAAGGAAACTCCTGTCAATACTGGAAAGAGCAATAACAGCCTGTGGATTCAAGATTATTTTTCTGAATAATTGTTTCAAGAGAAAGATTTTATAAATTTTTCCCTCATCCAAAAACAGAAACACAACTGAGAGATAAAATGGAGTTTGTCTGATGAAAGGCAGATACCACACTTTGATTCCAGCCTGATGGCCAGGGAATGAAGAAAAGTATAACTTAATTTGCACTGGCTGTTCAGTCAATGAATGCCAAATATTTCCACATAAGAAAATTACTAAATTGACCATTAATATTGGAGTTGAGAACAGATACTACACTTTTTATTTACCCTATTCCCTCACTGGAGTGAGTTGTGACACAAGGTCAGTTTTTAACGTGGAGAACCTGAACGTGCATGCTCAGGCCATTGGTCAAAGATTACCCAACCCCTGCTTATGCGGTAACTAGGTACAAAGCCGGTCTTAGCCAGTCATAGCTTGTCAAAGCTGGTCATTGCTTGTCAAAAACTAGTCTTACCTGGTCATTGCTTCCCGGCGAACAGGCAGTGAGTATCTGAGAATAGATACTACACTTTGATCCCAGACCGAAGGTGAACAGATACTACACTTTGATCCCAGCTCAATGGCCAGAGAATAAAGTAAAGTGTGATTTGCTTACCACTGACTGTTTGGTCAATAAATGCTGAATGTTTCCATATAAGGAAACTGCTAATATCATTGGCATTAGAGATGAGAACAAATATTATACTACAATTACCAAATAAACAGCAAATATGACAAATACATCTTCCACCTCCCTATTGAAAAAGATAAGCCAACTTACCAGAGCCTCTTTAGTGGCTGAGGTCTTATCTGAAGGTCCATCACTTCCAGGAGAGTCATAATCATTCAAAGCACAAATTCGAATCTGGAGGGAAAAAAAAAATAATATTAATATGAACCAAGCTGCATTTGCATAGAAAAATCAATCCATAAGTCTATAACAAAATTATTAAAAAAAAAACGCATTTATTTTACACAACAAATATTTATTTCTCAAGATAATCTTCATTCATAATATTCAAACTAATATTCTATACAAGTGAATAAATTAAATTAACAAAATAAAAATAAAATATGGAATAAAAAATGTAAATAACCAATTGATTTACATTATGATAAATATTTAATAACATTCACCGAATTTTGTTATGATAGAGTCACAATTTAAAATAAAAATAAACACACTATAAGTTTGTGTCATATATGAATAAGGTGTCGCAACTGAAATTTGTGTTTGAACACAGATCACCAGTGAACAAAAAATAGTCAACCTTGTTTTGATGTAATTAGAGGAATCATTCTGTTGGTATAACATGATGTAAAAATAATCGTAATAATAATATATATATAGATAGATATAGATATGTGTGTGTGTATATACATAATGAGCATCTTAATTCTGAGGGTACTAGGTTGGCAGTTTCCTGGTTGCAGCTTCCAACTGGTGTTTAGAAGCCCAAACTCTTGCATAGTGTCTTGAGAAGGTGCTCTGATCAACAGTTGAATAATATCGTGGTTTATTGTAGTGCCATGTCGCACATAGATGTGTCCCCCTGCAAATGCTTCCAGTGAGCAACCTTGAGGCCACATTATGCTGCAGTCTACGCCAGTTTCCTTCCTACACATGTTGCATTTGACGACTGAATTATACTACTACTCCAGGCCTCTCTTTACCAAAAAAATCTAATTATGACATCACACAAAGTAATAATTAAAACCAAACCAGCTAAACAAAAATCACCTAAACCTGTTAACATCTCTTTCTCAAACATCCATGGTATCCATACCAACTTTTGCAGTGTTGAATCCTTCCTCCAAGTAAACTCACCTGACATCTTGACCCTTCTATTCCTTCCTCTGATTTCTATATCCCTGGTTACCTTCCACTCTTTAGGAAGAACTCCAATGTCCATATGCATGGAATTGGCATTTATGTCAGCAAGCATCTACCTCTAGTTAGGGTGATTTCTCTTGAATCTCCAGATCATTCTTACATGTGTCTCCATTTTTCTCACTAAGCTCGGTTAGCTATCTTCTTTCTTTACTGCTTTCCCTCATCTGACTTTTCCGTACTTGACAGCACAATATAGATAAGGCTATTTCCTTTCATCCATTCACTTATATATTTGTGTTTGGAGACTTTAATGCACACCATGCCAAATAGTTGCAAAACTGTCACAGATCTTGTGGGTGTCCATACCATGAACTTTTCAATCACTCAATCCCTTACACAAGTGATGGATTTCCCCCATATATTTCTCTAATAACCCTAATGGAACTGAATTTCTGCTAGATCTGTGTTTTATTTCTATCCCTGACTCTTGTCAGGTCAAGCAGATTTGCATTCTTGGCAACTCTGATCATGCTATGGTTTCCATTAATATCTCCTTCCACTTCACTTCCCCTCCTGCCACAAACCTCAGACCAGCAGAATATCTTACTGCTACCAAAGAGCTGACTTTGAGTCATTCCACGATTTCCTGTGTTCCCATGGAACAAATTTTTTAGTCTTCCTGTTGAAGAATGTGCATTCAAGGTCTTCTCTTGGATTAAAGCTGGCGTCGATGCTTTCATCCCAGCCAAAAATTTACAAATTAAACCCCATTCATTCTCCCTGGTGCTTGCTTGGCCACTATTGCCCACAGGAATCACTTCTTCCAGCTTTATCAGAGCCACGTCTTAATATAATACGCACCTTTTTACCTCTGTTTGTAATGAGTGCAAGAAGATCCTAAATGATTCTAAGCGGTTGTTTGCTGAAAGAATGAAGCTGCATATAGCATCTCACAAGTTCGGGTCCAAAGACCAATGGCAGCTTTGTAAAAAATGTGTTAAACAACTGCAAGCCCTCAATCCACCCTTTAATCAATAAATTTGAAGTCCTCACATCTTCAGCAGACAAGGCTGGGTGTGTTGCTCGCAGATTCTCCAACAACTCAACATTTGATTCGTCTGGGGTATCAGCACCTGATTTCCCACTTAGGCTCAACTGAGTGATGCTCACATTACCCACTTGTTGGTCTGTAGCAATTTCAAAGCTTGACCCCCATAAGGTGAGCAGAGGTGACAGAATCCCAATCATTGTCCAAAAGAAATGTGCCCCTGAACTCATCTGGCTCTCCAAATTCTACAACTCCTGCCTTTCTGCTTCTGGCTTTCCTGCCTGCTGAAAGTTCTCTGTGGTTCCTGTATTTAAGAACTCTAAAGAACCTTTAGACCCCTCTAATAGTCACTATCAGCTTCCTTTTAATTTTTAGCAAAGTGTTCGAAGCTATTATCAGTGCTGAAGTGGTTCAACATCTCACAGTCCACAGCCTTCAACAAACAGTATGGATTGCTTTAGTATTTGGCTATATCTCTGAGATGAGGTAGTATTTACAGTATTTACATTATTCAAACAATTGTCCTGATCTTGAAAAGGACTTCTAATCTGTAATGGACTAGGGTAAGAAATGGCTCGTAAATTTTAATGCTTCCAAATCAAAGCGGTCATCCCTGATCCACCATAGCAAATTGCTCCTACTCCCCATCAGCACTGATCAGGCTAGTCTCCCTGAAAAAAAAAAAAATTATTAGCCGACCTGAAGTTGAATGACTACATTGAATCCATAGCTAACTTTGCTGTTAGGAAGGTTGGTTCACTGTGTAGGGTCAGTAACATACAGGGCTTAACTTCTAATAGGATGCAGAAATAAAATCCAGGATAATTACTAAATTAGAAATGGGTCCCAAATTAACTCTCCAGAAAATAGCAGACGAGTGTCAACATATCTAAAACTCATACTGCAAAGTTTAAAGAAAGAGACATTTCCCAAGTACATAGCATCCAGCCATCTAAGAGAAAAGACTGTAAACATTTTTTAAACTCCTAACAGAACATATAAAAAAAAAAAAAAAGACGATAACCACATCCCCAATATCTAATACTTGCCATGGCTGTGGAGGTAAGTATTTCAAAAGTAATTGTTTTTTTTGTTTTTTTTACAAACAAAAAATACTATGAATGTGGGAAAGTAAAACACAAAAGTACTTATTGTAAATACAAAAAATGTAAGAAAAAAAAAAGACATATGTAAATATGGTAAATACATGGTGTAAAGACAAAAGCATAAAGAAGACTTCAAATGTGTCTTTAACTGAGTTAGAAAGAAGAAATTTGTTTTTGCGAAAACTAATAAAGTAAAAATAAAATTACAACTGGATACACCATCATAAATGAACAGACATCTCAAAGGGAAGGTGCCGCATATGAATAAAGTGTTGCTGCCGAATTTTGAGTCTAAACACAGATTGCCAGAGAACAAAAACTAGTCGACCTCATTTTGATATAATTGGAGGAATCATGCTGGAATCACATGACAAAAATAATTATATATATATATATATATATATATATATATATATATATATATTAATGCAGGTTTCATTGAATAATATAGACAAGTTTTGTCTATTAATTTTGTGTAGGATCCGTTCATACCGTCTGATATACTTGATGCTGATGTCATTAAAAGACAACAAAAAATCACAGTATTTGTTGAATTTTTTATCGGGTCTAAGCTTTCGGCTCACATAAGCCATTATCAAAGAGTAAACATTAACACACAGTAAACATAGAACATTTAAGCTATTAACAATAAAGATAATTGAATTGAAAATATAAGTCCATCCCTACCGTGGCGGATGGCCGAAGACAGTGACAAAATAGTGGTGTTGTGGTCCCTGGTCTGATTACAGACATTTGAGTACGTTGTTGGAAATATCGAAATTGATTGTATTCAAACCAGGTTTAAATTGTTTAATGTAGAGTGCTTCGAGGATTTTTAGTTTCTGCTTATTATTTTCTTGTTTGAGTATGTACGTGTTATCAACAAGCGTTTTTCTCAGAAGTGTGCGTTGATAACCGTGTTGTTCTAAATGACGGAATATATTTGAATTTTTATTTATGCAACTTGCACTTAAATAAAAATTCAAATATATTCTGAGAAAAACGCCAGGCGGTCTCGGACAGTTAATGCGAAATATCATTGTCTCGTTTGCATGCAAATTATTGTCAGTCCTTGACTGTATAAAGCAAGCTGTTTTTTTTACTTATGGACCATGCTTGGGTTGTTCAAGCGAAGAAGAAGACAGACGAAGAAGAGGAAACAAAAGAGACAACACTCACCCGTTTTTTTTCTTGCTTTTTTTTTTGTCATTTTTACCACAAAAGCAAACTAATGTTCGACTACAATGACTTGTCAAGTACCTTATATTCATATTAATAAGATGAAACAAGTCCTCCTTAGAAATTAGCATATCATTCATTGGCCAAAATACTTTAGCATAATCTTTTAGCATTAAGCTGCTGAAAGCAGGATATCTTCTGTTCACTGAACCTGACGTTAAACTGGTTCTAAATCTAAATGTTCACGTGTTTCTAAGAAAGTCTAACATGTTAAGAATTTAAAATTTGTAAGTTACAATCAGAATTCACTCATTTTGAAAAGTATAAATACAGGATCTGATAAATTCAGATTTAAGAAACATCTGGCCCTGATAAGCGTTTTTCAATATAAAAATCTTGAGTTGGTCAAGCAGATAAGTTACTTGAACTTTTCCTGATTTACTGAATATGAGTTGGCCATGTCGTCAAAGATAACAGCAAAATATTTATATTGATAGACCATATAAAATGACAGCAACATATATATATATATATAAAACAATATTTTACATGGCATACGGACGGAAGAGCTGATTATATTTTTTTAATTACGGATGAAAAAGATTTAACTAAAAAAGAAACATTTTATTCTGATATGAATGGAGGGGAAAAAAAAAAAAAAAAAAAAAAAAAAGACGATGTTTTTTGTCTTTTTGTTGAAAAGAAATTCGCTTCCCCAAGATTGCAAATTGGCTAAAAATAGAAATGAGATAAAGATTGCAATTATGATTTTACCTAGGATAAAATAGCTGGGCTATGCAAGGTCAGATGACAAGCAGCCCTGTTGAAAGGAGTAACACTGCATGCAAGAGATACACAATTGAGAAAAATTTTTGTTTTCCTAAATCCTCGGCAAAAACACAGCTGAGAGATCAGGTGTCAATCAACTGTGTTGAAAGATGTATCAAAGGATGTCAACCGAAGCAGAAAAGAACTGAAGAAAAAAAATTTATATTTTTAAATTTCCTAAATCGTTGGTAAAATATAATTAGTAATCAAGTGTCAGAACCACCATGTTGAAATACAACCGCTATCTGGCAAGAAAAACAATTGGAAAGAAAATTTTATTTTATTTATTCCCAGCGAGATACAAGCCAATACGCACCTGCATGGTAAAGAGGTCGAAAGGTCAGGTTCGTCTTGTTGAAGATTGGAAACAAGGTGACTAAGGAAAGAGATTTTATTCGTATTTCCCCAGATTGGGAATTCAGTCTAGAGCAAAGGTTAAGTTGATCTGTCGACGGAAGTAAAAGAACAATTATTAATTACAGGAAAATGAATAATTAGAATTTCCCTGAGAGAAACTGATGTCATGTAATAACTCCGCCCAAGCGGAGGAGAAGGACAGTCCATGATTGAATGAGAAAAATAGAAAGCTAAAAATATTTGTAGAAGAGACAGAGGGAAGCTGCATCCCATCAGTGAGAAAGTGGCTGGAGTTGCCAGGTCAAGATTGATAACATTGCAGATTCTCTTCTGGAGCCTGTTGAGAACCCTGAGATAAATAGCAAGGGTGCCTGACTAGATATGACAACAGTATTCAATGCCTGGGCAAATGGTTCATTTTTATATGTGCAAGATGGACTCAGGTAAGAAAAACTGCCTGGCTCATCACAGTGACCCAAACTTCCTAGCAGTAAGATTTAGCTATTGCTTCAACATAATCATTCTATTTGAGGTCGGCTGAGAGAGTGAGTCTGAGGAAGCACAGTGTATTGATTTCAGAGAGACTAGCTAGATCCATGATGTCGAGAGGGACTGTCTATGGGGGTTGATGAATTTCTTACCCCAGTCCACCACAGATTGGAGATCTTTCTCAAGATCAACTGTGAGGTTATCTTTGTCCGCCTTTGACAGATTTCTGACTGAGGCAGAAGTAAATGGTGGTGTCATCATAGTAGGGAGATCGTTGATGAAAATCAGAAAGAGCCAGACTATCAAATGCTTTGGAGATATCCAGAGCAACAGCTCAAGCTTCATTGTTCTCATCAAGGGCCTGATATATGATTGTTAGCAAATCAGAAGCCATACTGTCTAAGAATAGTTTATAGGCGGTGAAATGTTGAACTATTTCAGCATTAGTGATAGCCTCAAATTCTTTGCTGAAAATTGGTAGAACACTGATAGAGCAATATTGAACAGGTGAAGAGGCTCATTCCTTGTTCCCTGTTTAGGATGTGGTTTCCGGCTTTTTTTTTTCCATTCTTTTTACCCTTACGTAGCCCCCTGCGCATCAGTGGCGTTATCACCTTGCTTGGGGTGATATGATTATAAAAAAAAATTAGAGGGGTCGGAGGGTTCTCCAGAGTTCTTAAATACAAAAAAACCACAGAAGAGGACTTCCAGAAGGTAGGAAGACAGGAAGCAGAAAGGCAGTAATTATAAAGTTTAGAGATGACAAAGGAGAGTTCAAAGGCACATTTCTCCAAGACAATGACCGAGATTCTGTCACCTCCACTCAACTTATGGGGGTCAAATTTTGAAATTTTCTTAAAGACCAAGAGGGGGTTATGTAAACATCCCTCAGTTCTAAGAGCAAAGTCAGCTGTGGATACTACAGATGAATCCAATGTGAAGTTGGGAGAAAATCTGCTCACAAAGCACTTAGCCTTGACTGCAGTGGCTGTGAGGACCTCAAATTTACTGATTAAAGAAAGGATGTGAGATTTGCTGTTGTTCAGCACACATTTGCTGAACCCCTAATAGTCTTTGGAGCCAAACATGCAGGCTGCTATACTCTGCTTCATTCTCTCAGCAGACAACAGCTTACTGTCATTTAAGATCCTCTTACACTCATTACAAGCAGAGGCAAATAGGTGCCTCTTATGGTCAAACCTGTGGCTCTGATATAGCCAGAAGAGATTCCTGTGGACAATGGCAACAGAGCAGGCAGAAGAGAACCAGGGGGACAAATGAGGTTTAGGACAGAACTTCCTGACAGGGAAGAAAGCATCGATGCCAGCTTTCACCTAGAAGGAGACCTCAGAGGAAGGCTGAACACTTTTTCCCAAGGTACGTCACATAGGACATCATGGGACGAATCCCAGTCTGTTCTTTGTTAGAAGTAAGAAATTTTGTTGGTAGGAGGTTCCAAGGGAGGGGAAAGTGGAGAGAAATATCAATTGAAACAGCAGTATGACCGAAGTTTCCAAGAGGGCAAAGCAGCAAGGGTTGGTAGTAGTCAGGGACAGAGATATATGAATAAATACACAAGATCTTTATTATAGCTGAGAGGATTATAACTTGAGTGATCTGCTGAATGCTTTTTCAGCAAAAGTTATGCTAGCTTAAAAATATGTTAAATTCTTCTACTTTTAACATGTTTTCAAATCGTATCATTATTATTCAAATCTCCTTCCTTCATTTTGTCACATCTCTCTGATATATATATATATATATATATATATATATATATATATATATATCTCTATCTATCTATCTACACACACACACACACACATCACTGAAACAAATGTATGTGTGTGTGTGTATCGCTCATTCAGTAAAAATTAATTTGAGCACTCTAGCTATTGGGCGTGTAATATGATATGCGCTAAAAAGACTGCCTTCTTCCAACAAACGCCCCGTGGCCCAGGGGTAGAGTCGCCAACTGACGCCAAATCGGTCGGGTTTCGAGCCTGGGTTGTGTAGCAATCGGAGTCTAACCGTACTGATGAGCTGTGATACAGCGAAACAGATCTGTCTGCGGATGACAATAATATATATATATATATATATATATATATATATATATATATATACACACATACACACACACACAAAACAGTAGTCTGGAGTTGTACCATTTTTTTAGATTCAGTGCACATATTTGTCATCAATTTTCACTCTTATAAGACAAGACTGATTAACTGATTCAGCTGTTTTTTAATCATTATTTTACCTTGGTCTTAACACTTCTGTCATATACATAGTTCTATTACCCCATTTTTGTTATAAATTGTTTCTTTATCATTATGAAATGTATTTTATTATGTCTACTCTCATTGCTCAAATAAAATTTTGTCCTTGCAAAAAATATTTCAATAAAATAAATGTTTACTCTTTCTACCGCTTTAATATTGTTTATTGTATTTTTATGCTAAGATTAATATCTTTAATATCACAAAAAATTTAAACCAAATCAGACTGAAAATGGGAGTACTGCTGCCATATATGGTTTGGAACAGTTCCGTTGTCACTTAGATTTTAAAGCAGCTACATAGCCTTGGGGTTGATGAATAATTGTCCATACTACAACACCTATCACACAAATGAGACATTACTACTATATCACTATAACCCATCAAATCTACCCCCCTCAGAGCTAAAGCCTGTCATGCCACATGCACCAAAGTAAATCACCCTTCTTTCATATTCCATTAGTAAGAGAATTTCATTTAAACAGCATTTTCTCAAAAATAGCTACTTTGTGGAACCAACTCCCAAGTGAAAGCTTTTCTTACAACAACTCTAATCTGTCCAATTCTAGGTTTAACCATTATCTTTCCTACATATCGACATGAACCGCATCTATTACAATACCACTAGTAATCTCAACCATTATCTTTCCTACATATCGACATGAACTGCATCTATTACAATACCACTAGTAATCTCAACCATTATCTTTCCTACATATCGACATGAACCGCATCTATTACAATACCACTACTAATCTCAGCCATTATCTTTCCTACATATCGACATGAACCGCATCTATTACAATACCACTACTAATCTCAGCCATTATCTTTCCTACATATCGACATGAACCGCATCTATTACAATACCACTAGCAATCTCAGCCATTATCTATCCTACATATCGACATGAACCGCATCTATTACAATACCACTACTAATCTCAGCCATTATCTATCCTACATATCGACATGAACCGCATCTATTACAATACCACTACTAATCTCAGCCATTATCTTTCCTACCTATCGACATGAACCGCATCTATTACAATACCACTACTAATCTCAGCCATTATCTTTCCTACATATCGACATGAACCGCATCTATTACAATACCACTACTAATCTCAGCCATTATCTTTCCTACATATCGACATGAACCGCATCTATTACAATACCACTACTAATCTCAGCCATTATCTTTCCTACATATCGACATGAACCGCATCTATTACAATACCACTACTAATCTCAACCATTATCTTTCCTACATATCGACATGAACCGCATCTATTACAATACCACTACTAATCTCAACCATTATCTTTCCTACATATCGACATGAACCGCATCTATTACAATACCACTACTAATCTCAACCATTATCTTTCCTACATATCGACATGAACCGCATCTATTACAATACCACTACTAATCTCAACCATTATCTTTCCTACATATCGACATGAACCGCATCTATTACAATACCACTACTAATCTCAACCATTATCTTTCCTACATATCGACATGAACCGCATCTATTACAATACCACTACTAATCTCAACCATTATCTTTCCTACATATCGACATGAACCGCATCTATTACAATACCACTACTAATCTCAACCATTATCTTTCCTACATATCGACATGAACCGCATCTATTACAATACCACTACTAATCTCAACCATTATCTATCCTACATATCGACATGAACCGCATCTATTACAATACCACTACTAATCTCAACCATTATCTTTCCTACATATCGACATGAACTGCATCTATTACAATACTACTACTAATCTTAACCCGTTTAAGGCTAGGCTTAACCATTATCTTTCCTGCATATCGACATGAACCGCATCTATTACAATACTACTACTAATCTTAACCCGTTTAAGGCTAGGCTTAACCATTATCTTTCCTGCATATCGACATGAACCGCATCTATTACAATACTACTACTAATCTTAACCCGTTTAAGGCTAGGCTTAACCATTATCTTTCCTGCATATCGACATGAACCGCATCTATTACAATACTACTACTAATCTTAACCCGTTTAAGGCTAGGCTTAACCATTATCTTTTCTACATATTCACATGAACTGCATCTGTTACTGTACTACTCTTACCTACCACACAACAACCTCCTTTAGTAAGCCTCTAGATTCAGTGGCTCATGGTCCTTGTAAAAGGCAAACATTAGTTAAAAGAAGGTATAATGAATCAATAAGGTAAATCACTTAAGGAAAAAAATATAAAAACAAATGTCAAACTGAAAAACTATCTATTTTACCTACATGGCTTCATTGAGTATTTATTGATGAGAAATAATTAACAATTAGTCTTACAAATCTTTCTAAGTTGGATACTTAAGTGCTAAACTATTATGGTACTTGCCAAAAACCAAATTTATTATATATCCACACACACACACACAAAACTCACATCAGTGAAACAGTTGCACTCACTAACATTTATCAATATTTGAACATTTACAAATGGAGATGTGAACACAGTTAAGTAGTGGGTAATGTATTTCTGCACTAGTGGTGGTAATGTCTGACAAGGAATACACATGAGTCAACCTTACAAATGAAGAGTTCTTGTTAGCAAAAAAAAATACAAAGGCAATGGTGGTAGTGATGATGCAGAAAAATAGTATTTTGTAGCTGAAATTTGCTCTATCCCACAATGTCATCGTGCTCCCTCTATCTGTTGAAGGTTCTATGAAAATAACATTGGGGCATAACCAATGATGATGCTTATGTAGAGAAAAAAATGTTTTGCAGATGAAAAAATATATGGATTAAATCTCACAGATCAACTGAAGAAAGAACAAGTAGAATATATTTCATGAAATTAACATGTTTCATTATTGAATTTAGCTTTATCAGAATCTTTAATTTAAATACTGCAGAGTTCTGTGTAAATTTTTCACCAATGAAAACAAAATGAAGTTACCAGACATCTATATTTAATATCATATAAACACTCCTCTAGACCAGTTTCAACAGGGCAAATTACAGAAAAAAAAAACACTACTAGATATCACTGATTGCTAACAAAATTTTCCAGTATATTTATTATAAATTTATGCAATTCTAATAATTAGGGGAAAATGCTGATTTTAATATGATATCAAGTAAATACTTAAGATATAGCACAATACTAAAGGCAAGGAAAAACATTGGATATGACCTGCTTTCTTGGAAAACTAACAATCAAAAATACCAGTATTAGCAGAGTATAAATATTGTGAGTAAGATGTAAATTTTGTAAGTATATCTGCTGTCTATAAGGATATTTACTGTATTTGAAAATATACAAAGCCTGATGCAATTTTATTGGGAAATAAGGAAAAAATGATTGGGTAATACATCTAATGTTATTAAAATTCCACTTATGCTTTCAAAACGCTTCTTTTAGTTCATTTCTTATAAAATTATTAAATTATAATATTTGTGGAAAATCAAATAAAAACGATATATTAGTAAGAAATAATTACATTATAAGTGAGAATGTTTTTGATACTAGAAATGAAGAAAACTTCAAAAAACCAATTGTGCAATGCACTATTATATTCTTCCAAGACAATGCAAAGAAATTACAAGTTTTTATTAATGTTTTTTTGCCATTTCCATCTTGTATGATTCATAAATTTTTATGCTTTAATATCAACAATATATGTATACAGGATGCGATGGTTAAATTGTCACGTTTTATATTTTTTAATTTTGTGTGAGCATGCTGTTTGTTCTTGATTTTATCAACTGCACAGTATAGTAAGGGTCAGTTGTGCAGTCTGTGAGAAAATGAGCATCAAGACATAATTCACGCTAACAGAAATTTGGAAATGGTATGCTATACACAGGAAGCTCCAACATGAACATTTCAGAGTGTTTGGGTGTCAATATGAAAATAGCACAGAGGATTTGGAAAAAGTTGGATGAGTCTAATGGTGATTATGAAGGTACGGATGCTTGGAAAACTCACTCTGATCATTCTGATAAGAAAAGAACACCCAAATTTGTTGGTGAAGGCCTCAGACTCAACACAAAGGCTGATATCAAGTACCTTGAGGAGATAGTGCTGCCCTGGGTCAAGAGAGTGATTTGAGGTTTAAAAAAGAAATCACTTGACCGGTGGTTGAGAGCAAGGGAAAATTTACTTGCCCCAAAATCATTTTACTCGACCGACTCCATTTTCTTAATAGTTGCCTTACGTAAACATAGCGTGAATTGCTGATAGAAAACAGAAAATGAAATTTTAATTAAAATTTTGAACGTGTTAGAAAGGATTTAAAAAATTTTTAAAATAACAAAATTTGATCTTTCCTCTTAATAGCATAAACATTTTGATGATAAAACTGTTTTTATTAAGTTTGAGCACTTTTAACATCATAATATGCTGTTTTTTTTAGCAATTGAGTGGAGGTACTTAAATTTGTAGTTTCTTTTTTCTGTTTGACTACAACCTCCATTTCATAGATGATAAAAAAAAAATAAATCTAATTTTCTCAACAATTTTCTATAAAAAAAATTACTTGTATAATTTGTTTTTCAGTGCATGGTTGAAAGAAGTATGCATTTTTTTTTTTCTTTCTTTCAAATGTTCGTTTTTACTTTTTGTAAAAATATAGATGTTGAGTGAAGGATAATATTTTTACAAATTAGTTTCTAAAAATCTGCGACGTCTTTAATCTGGGTGACAAACATTTTGGCTCCACTCTGGAAGTGTTAATTAAACAAATGTTTACTCTGACCAGAATGATAAAAGTGAGAGAGTTCAATAATATCATTGTAGGTTATTCTAAGTAACTTGTGAATCTTCAATGGCATACTTTTGGGTTGAAAAAGTACTCAGATTTCCTTTTTCTATATTTGAAGGGACACGTTTCATTGTGAGATTTTTAATCGACCGTGGGCGAGTAAAGCAAACTTTAATCACCCAATTAAGTTTTTAACCAACTGAGTCGATCAAGCAAGTGAAATCTCAAAGGCTGCATATATATATATATATAAATAAAAAGAATTATTGAATTTTTTCCATTAAAAAAAAAAAAAAAAAAATGCCCTCCAACACGATATGAACTTGCATCCCCCTTTTGCTAGTGAAACCACTGTGATTAGGTGTGCGTTAAATGGTCTAAAAACAGCTTCTCTATCAATCAAGGTTCTCTTTCCTTTGAAGCAAAATCACTCATTCAGATTTTCTCAAAACAGCATATCCACTCAGTTTCTAACCAAAATGTTTACAAAACAATTTATAAAAGAGTAAGTACATTTTCTTGTATACATTTTCGAGTGTGCAGGCCATTAGACAAAATAAATCAAGTTTAAAATAAAATGGTGTATCTACTCAAATCTGACGATCTACTAAAAATAACGTTTGAAGTAATAAATAAATATATGTATGAAATCAAATCAAATACAAAGCAAATATAGATTAAAATCTGACAATGATAAGAAAAGAAACAATTAGGAAACATTTATCAACACAACATGTTTCACTTTTATTAAAGCTTCACTAAAGTATGAGATATGGAAAAAAAAGAAAAAATTCAAGTTTTTTTTTTAATTTTCGAGTTGGTTTTAAATTGGTTAAGCAAATTTCATGTGCATTTGTTTTGTCTAGCTTAGGAATGATTTTGAAAATGATCATGAGTTGAAGAATAAATTCTATTTTAAGCTGAAAATAAATTTAAGCATAATCTAAACTTTAAATTTTTAATAAAATTACACTAGCCACAAAGTAAAGAAAGTCATTAAAATATTCTGTAGCAAATTGAAAGGCACCCTGTTTACAAAACTATACTGTTTAACCATTATGACTGTGACTTCATTTTCTGTACAAAAGGTTTATCCTATTACTGAAAGTGACTGATCCCTGAATTTATAGTTGCGTTGTCATCTCCTGCTATGGCTGACTGATCCCTGAATTTATAGTTGCGTTGTCATCTCCTGCTATGGCAACAAAAAACAACTTTGAGCAAAATTAAGCAACATAGCAGAAATATGGAAGCATACTGGCAATAAACAAAAACAAAAAAGAATTCATATGATCTACTCCAAACATGCCAATCATTATATTAATGATTATACAAGTGCTTTGGGCATTTGTAAGGTTCAATAAATTAATGGATCTGTTGTGCAAACTAATTAGAAAAACAAATTCTTTATCACATATCTACACAGCAAAGAGATTTGTTTCTAATCATTCTGCCACAAAAACAATGAAAGATGCCAATTGACAACCAGAAACAAATAAGCCTTTCTATCAACAAATCAGAACAGACTATATTTAAGAGTAAAATATATGTTGTCATCAGCAGCCAATAAAGAATAAATTACACTTAATTCCCTCAAATGATGATATGCTGCAATTCAGGAAGTAGAAGATGGTTTTGACAATAAGTCTGGTTGGCAACCAATCTACCACAAAAAGTAATGGCAAACTACACTACTGAGGGAAAAATCTTCTGCCTAGTTAGTCATGTCTTGAAAGCATGTATCATGTATGGTAATTAATTGACTGATCTTAAAATTTTCCCATTTCTTTTTGTTTACTTAACAGCAACTTTTGCTATTCCAATATGCACTTTCAGATTTATACAAACGGAAAAAAGATCCTCCCTTATTTTTACTTTTTGTGATAAAAGAAATCCATCAGTTTACAAATCCTGGAAATGAAAAAAAAATCAACTCTGAAAGAGTATAGTACAACAATAATAATTGGGGAAAAATATATTTAAAAACTCACATGGGAAAACCTTATTATAATAATAATAATAATAATAATTATGATAACTTAAAATATCAATTTCATCAATGCCATCATTTTTGACAGTATAGATAAACTAACATTAATATTTTACTGCAAATAAAATGGGGGATATGTTTTCTATTGTTTTAAGTAATAATATGATCCTCAGTCTTACCATATAGTTATAACAATATTTAACATGGCAGGAATGAAAAGATTGTTAGTTTTATTATTATTAATTATTACAGATAGAAAAGAATCAACTAGGAAAAATTTATTCTGTTCCAATATGAACAGAGGAAAAAGAATATTTTTTTTTTGTTAAGATTCACGTTTTCAAAGAAAGATTGCGAAGGGACTAAAAATAAATATGAATCACGAATTAGCATATGTAATTGTTCAATTAAAATAACACAGCGAAGCTAACAGAGGTCATAGGTGTCAGGCAACAGTTGTTGACAGATTATATTGTGTACAAGCAATACACAAACTGAGAAAAGTTTTTGTTTTTCTAAGCTAAGAGATATTTATTAGTCAGTTCCCAACAACAGAAATTGATTACAGAATTTTTTTTTTAAACTACAATTTCAGCTGAAATTTTGGCATATGATGGCAGACATGAATAAGGGTCAAAGGTGTCAATGGACAGTGTTGAATGATCTTCCCCAGGTACTATCTGTGGATCATAGAAAACAATAAGTCGAAAATTTTTATTCACAGCTAAAATGCAAAGCAAAACACACCTGTGGTAGATAGAAAGGTCAAAAGGGTTAGGCTCAACATAGTGCAAGCTACAAAGTGGAAAAAGAGAAATTTTGCGGATTGTGGAATTCAGTCAGGTGCAAAGATTAAATTGATTTGTTGACGGAGAGAAAAGGACAATTAAATTATTATGAGAATGACTAAATTGGGATTTCCCTGAGAAAGAAATCGACGTTTTGTAAATAGCCCTGCTCGAAAAATTATCTGATTGGCCGAATTGAATAGAAGAGAGGTGAGGTGACATCATGAAAATAATTGCACATTTGGCTGAAATGAATAGAAGATAAAAAGAGCTGACGTCATGTAGTGACTCCGCCCAAGAGTGTGAGCGAGAGTGATTTTATTGGCTGCAAGAGCCAGAGATTAGTTTTTACATAAACACAACCAGTGCCCGTCATTGCCCACACCAGAAAAACATGGACAAGCATAAATACAGAGCCCCAAGGGACCAAAGTTCCAGTCGAATCTTGACCCAGAGATGTTATGACAGTGATAGGCACCAAGTCATTGGACGCCCACCGCAGGGCCAGCCGCCTTCCATAGAGCTCCTGGCTGAATATGTAAAGAGACAGATAGACACCATGCCGTTAGGTGCCAACAGTAGAGAAGCCTGTCACCAACCAACCAAAAAGAGTTGAAGTTAAACAGTACCAGCCAACCAAAGTTAAAGACAGACAAGAAGTGATTTTGCAGACAAAGTTATGAAACGGCTAACTAGAGCTAAAAGCTAGACAGGAAGTGATTTTTCATATAAAGTTCAAAGTTCCAGCTCAGGTTTAAAAGCCAGTTCGAAGTTCCAGCACCACACGAAAACAAAGTCGATTACCACTGCTACTGACCTTACCCACCACACTCAAAGACAGTTCTTCGGCAGTTTCCGTGAAGCTTCGCTGTGAAGTGAAACAAAGTCACTTCAAGTTGCCACAAGCTTAAAATTCTGACTGGAAGTGAAGTGATACTGCCAACCAAAAACTTGAATTAATAATAGGAAGAAAAACACTTCGCAAACTACTACTTAGAGAAATTGGTCGAAACTTCCGTTCCATTGCCAGATTGATAAGAACAGGGTTTGGGAAGAAGATGATTAGCAATTGTTTTTGTCTCTTATTTCCTTTTGTACATAAAGACTTTCTACAACTTATTCAGGCGTCATTAATTTAAATTCATGTTTGGTCATTTGGTTTTTTTTTTTAGTAGGGCTTCTTGGTCAGACTGAGAACTTTTCTGTACTCACATGTGGAAGAAGTTGTTGCAGCAATTTTATCAGTATTAAAAGAAGTAATAACGTGAGAACATTAAAACAAAAAAAATAAATAAATAAAAACCAGAATTGGTTCAGATTATCAATAATTGATTACTAGACTGGCACCTGAAAGTCTCACCCAGCAACCATTTATAAAAGGTTTCCATTATTTAATCGATATTCTTCGGAAGCGGATCAGCTTTAGGGGATGGGGGGAAAGAAAGAAAAACAAAATAGAGCAAAACAATCTTGTTGACATTTTTTTTGCAGAATTATTTACTTGAACTACAATGAGAAAAGCCATCAAGGTCAAAGTAATAACGAAAATGTTTTGCTGTCAAAGCAAACGGATTTGAGGAAAACCAGAGTGTCTGACAATATGATACTTCAGTTTCCTGTAAAGTGTTCTTAGTAATCTAACACAAGATGCTAACATTTCAAACAGGATCCAAATTCCAATATGTTTTTAGGATTTCATTTCATCTTTTTATATCATAGTCACTGAATGAAATCTGAAGTAGATACAAACTTTAAGCTTTTCCTAGACACCAGAAACAGAGCACCAAATGATAAATAAAAAAAATAAATCAATAAATAAAAAACACAGGTCATTCAAAAGGTAGAGATTGACTTCATTGTCCAAATTATTATAGAAAAGATACTTACTCAGCTTCATCGAGCACAAAGCCACAATAAGACACAGCAATAACCAAGCTTTCTACGTTATCAAATGATATGAGACAAGGTCTCTAGTAGATCTCTCTATAGAATTCTACATCCTTTTTTACGTTATCAAATGATGTGAGACAAGCTCTCCAGTAGATCTCTCTATAGAATTCTACATCCATTTTACGTTATCAAATGATGTGAGACAAGCTCTCCAGTAGATCTCTCTACAGAATTCTACATCCATTTTACGTTATCAAATGATGTGAGACAAGCTCTCCAGTAGATCTCTCTACAGAATTCTACATCCATTTTACGTTATCAAATGATGTGAGACAAGCTCTCCAGTAGATCTCTCTACAGAATTCTACATCCATTTTACGTTATCAAATGATGTGAGACAAGCTCTCCAGTAGATCTCTCTACAGAATTCTACATCCATTTTACGTTATCAAATGATGTGAGACAAGCTCTCCAGTAGATCTCTCTACAGAATTCTACATCCATTTTACGTTATCAAATGATGTGAGACAAGCTCTCCAGTAGATCTCTCTACAGAATTCTACATCCATTTTACGTTATCAAATGATGTGAGACAAGCTCTCCAGTAGATCTCTCTACAGAATTCTACATCCATTTTACGTTATCAAATGATGTGAGACAAGCTCTCCAGTAGATCTCTCTACAGAATTCTACATCCATTTTACGTTATCAAATGATGTGAGACAAGCTCTCCAGTAGATCTCTCTACAGAATTCTACATCCATTTTACGTTATCAAATGATGTGAGACAAGCTCTCCAGTAGATCTCTCTACAGAATTCTACATCCATTTTACGTTATCAAATGATGTGAGACAAGCTCTCCAGTAGATCTCTCTACAGAATTCTACATCCATTTTACGTTATCAAATGATGTGAGACAAGCTCTCCAGTAGATCTCTCTATAGAATTCTACATCCATTTTACGTTATCAAATGATGTGAGACAAGCTCTCCAGTAGATCTCTCTACAGAATTCTACATCCATTTTACGTTATCAAATGATGTGAGACAAGCTCTCCAGTAGATCTCTCTACAGAATTCTACATCCATTTTACGTTATCAAATGATGTGAGAGAAGCTCTCCGGTAGATCTCTCTATAGAATTCTACATCCATTTTACGTTATCAAATGATGTGAGACAAGCTCTCCGGTAGATCTCTCTACAGAATTCTACATCTAAACACATATTTCAGACCATCTCCGTTTCTAATTCCTAATAAGACATTTAAAAAGAAAGCATTTTCTATTACTCAATTTATTAACCCTTTGTGACCTGACTCCCTGATGCACTTTCACACAGCAGCAGTTATCTGGCCACTTATGTTCAAAGGGTTAAAGTATCAAGTAGTTTAAACTCAACTATAGATCTCTCTACAGAACTGTACCTCTAAATACAGATAGCATTCAAACAAACTTTGTTTCCTAATTCCTAATAGGTATCCCAAACAAAAATTTTACTTTCAATATATCTAAAAACCTTGAATACAGGTATAGAGATCTTGACAAACTGTTGTATCCTTGAGAAAGGTACAATAATGAATTGTACACCTAAGTGGTAAACTACCAAATATGAACATCGCAGAGCAAACTGGATTATTCTGTACGAGAGTGTCACTAAGAGATTAGTCTGTTGCAATATATAAGACCAGTATATACTCAGTAGCTAAGACTCTCGGATAACAGATGGACTCATCCATCCTACTGTACCAGAAGAGTAGATATTCCACTACAACAGCTCCCACTCCCGGATAATGGAAAAAAAATTCTCTTCAATATTTTTCATAATATATTTTTAGTTCTTTAAATTGTCATTTTTGCATAAAAAATTAAAATAGAACTTTTAATGGTTGTTTGTATAGTTATGCTTAGAATATTGCTGCTGTATATGGTCCAGTGCACCTGCTATTTACCTTGAGGTTCTTGATAAAATCCCCCAAAAAAATCAGCAATATTATCAGTCCTGATCTGACAGCTTGGCTTCAGTCACTTTTGTCACCGCTGTAAGATTGCCTCTTTGTGTCATTTCTATAAACGCTTTCATGTTAATTGTTCAGATGAGCTCTTTTCTATGGTACCGATACTTTTTGAATTTAATGCACAGTTCTAGACTCACGTCGATATCTCATCAATTTAAAGTTGAACTGACTAGATATAAATATAAGTTCTATGCTAACAGGGTTTTTTTCTCACTTGTTTATGGAACTAACTCTCTTCCAGCTTTATGCTTTCCAGCCAAATTTAACCTTCAAAAATTTAAATAAAATGCAATGTCAATTGCTATCTATTACTCATTACTCTTTCTGCTCATTATGAATGTTTCTATTCCTAATTCTTCCATGCCCTGAAACACCTTATGTCTTAGTGGCTTTACTGCCTTGCATGGGGTGATACTGATATGAAAAAAAGTATTTCTGTGAGTTTACTGAAGAAACTTTAAAACATTTTATGTAATTTAAATTTCTCCTTAGAACAGAAATTTTGTATTTTTTATTTTTAAAATAACAGCTGTTTTTGTACAAAATAATAGAAAAGAATTTAACATTTATATAAAGTTTTAAATTTTCAAGATATTTTTAAAAGATTGACACAGTCACTCGCCAGATCCCTATTTTTGATGACAAAATAACAAAATCTCTTAACAATCCAGTATTTGTTTTTGTTTCAAAGTAAATTAGTAAAATTAAAGAATAACTAATTGTATTTTGTAAAAATAACTTGTGAGCTCTCATAACCACATTTGTCTTCTAACATTAACACTTGAAAATGGTATTGAAGTACACATTTTTCCATTTTTAAAATATCTTCATTTAATAGAAAAGCCCCTTATTGGAGAAATTTCAGAATTGCAATGAAAAATTACAAGTATGTTATATTTTATAATAGATATTCAATGTAGATTTTTTTTGTGTGTGTCAAATATAAATAAAAATATTCTAAATTATACAAGTGTGAACCCTCACTGAAATTGTTATTTTGAGTTTCATTAACATTTTTTTTTTTTTTTTGGTAAGGTTCATGACAAACTTTCGGTATGTTCACAGTTGAATTTGAATATACTTTTCTTTTTTTTTTTTTTTTTTTTACTTAAGTAATTTCCTCAGATGTGCGTTGTGGTGATGTGTATACCGACTCGGAATGACAAATTGGGGAGCCAAGTTCGAATTCCAATTGAATTCCTTGCATTCACTTGCACACAAATACTCTTTGGGAAAGGTATTAATCCATCTCTTCCCTCCAGTTATGGGTTAAATAATAGGACAGATTGGGTTCTATAGCCTTGGTCGACAACCAGTCTCCCGCAGAAAGCAATGGCATCCTACTGCAGGATAATCTTCTGCACAGTCAGTCATGTCTCTTTCAAGATGATCGCCCAAAGCGTGTATCACGTATGGCACTTAACTGACTGAATATCCTCAGGGATTTCTCTCATGTAAGTATAAAAAAAATTTCTCAAAATTCAAATGTGTTAACATTTGGAAGATGGAATGAAGAAACATCATGTCATTAATCAACCTCAACACTGATCGAGCTGAAACATGCTCAGTGCAACTAAGATACAGATTGGCTAGAAAGAAAATCAACAGCTGAATAGCAATCAGTACTTGGCATTTCAAGAAAGAATGCAAAACATCTGCAACAAAGACACAAGCAACAAGGACTTCTGAAACTTCATGTACAAGAAAAGACCGCAAAAAATGAGGCAAAAAAAAAAAAAAAAAAAAAAAAAAAAAAGAAGTGTCAAGCTGCTGCTGAGAAACTGAGAATCATTAACTCGGTCACCAAGTCTGGGGGGTCCTGTGAAGTCTATTTAAGATATACAAGCAGTGGTTTGAAGACACTGAAAGATCAATTTGTATATCTGAAGGTTTTTTTAGATATCAAGATCAACACCAGTGGAAGTACATCTGCTCTTTGCAACTACTTGATGACAGTAAAATCAGTTGATTCATCTCCACTTCTAAGACAAAGGAAAGATGAAAAAGCATTCGGTGATTCTAAGTGTTTAAATAACTCTAGAAGTTTTAACGGAGAAGAACCATCTCCGCTGATCTTCAGTTACAAGTGCCAAGGGTTGTGGTATATTATGACTCCGACTTTTACATTGAGAAAGTCATTGATGTTACATCTACATTCAGTGGTGTGGTAAAATTTTTAGCTCCAACAAAGAGCAGAAATGATTGTTTCTGATATCCTTTATCAGATGATATTGTACAAGTGTAAGCAACACTTGTTTTCAGATGGGACATTGATGTAATGCCACTTTCAAGTGATGGCTGGATATGGAGTGAAATATTAGCCATATGAGAAGCTTATAAAGAAATTTAATTGACAAATCAATATTAGGACAGGAAGTGCAAGAGAACTATTCATAGTGTCCAGAAAGTCTTTTCTATGAGTTTAAAAGTGAAGAAGTTTAAAGCATTATAATAGAGTATTTGTTTTACAATAGGAAAATAAAATTTTTGTAGTCATTGCTGTCCTGTTTTTGACAAGTTGAAAATTTACATAATTTAACTAAAATTTCCAAAATATTACAAAAAGTATTGATATTACAGTGAAAATAGCTGTTTTGTTGAGTTCTTCATTGCAAAATTAATAAATTTTCCAAGTTTCTAAATCTCATTGAGCAATATTTTCTCTCTGTAATATTTTCATTACAGCTGAAACTCTTAATGCAAAGAAAACCACTAGTTCAGACAAAATCCTAGTAGTTGTTCTTGAGAATATTAACCTACAGTTATCCACAATCAAAGTGAAATTATTTAACCACTGCTTGAAGGAAAAATCTTTCCCAAGTCGGCAAAACATAAGTGTGTACCTGGTTTTCAAGATTAGACATTGCTTTACAAAGAGATGTAAATTTAATTTTTTTTCAAGTGTTAAATTTCTCTGGCATTTCATTCACTAATGTTTTCAACTTGGAAAATTTTTGTGACAGACAACTACAAACCTTATGGTCTGCCCAACAAATTGATGAGCAGCCTTTCTTCTTTACGACGGGTCTATTTTGATATCTATTGATAAAATAATTCAGAGGGCAACTAATTTGAAAAACACTACTATAGGATTGTCAACTTTGAAAATACAGAGGAAAACTACTGACCATCATTGAAATAGTGACATTATTTAAACAGATATGAAATAAAAACTCATCCCAACACATGAGAAAGAATTCTATCTTAAGAAAAAGAAAAGATAAAACTTTGTTTACATAGTAATTTTATCAAAATAGCCTTGAAAATAAACAAAGATATCAACAGTTAAAAAAGAAAGAAATTTCATGACCTTGACACGTGTTCACACTGTAAACTATGTTTGGGATCCCTACTAAAGGTGATTTTATCTTAGATCTAGCACCTGTTTGACCCTTCAATAGAATTACTTTTTTTTTTCACCCCACTCAATGAAGAGTATTTTTTTAATGTGTTTGTTGAATTCTTTCATCACAGTGGATTAGGAACATTCCTTATAAGGAGGGTGGCAGCAGACAACTATCACTTAATATCTGATTAATATTGACTAGGTCACGGTAGAGAAGGGATATGATGTTATACAACCAAAAAACTCTAATGATCTACTGAAAAAAAAAAAAAATATCATTAATGATGTGTGCCAGAGCATGAGAAATTTATTTCATAAAATAAATGTATATGTAGCCAGAACTCTTGTTTAGCCATTTGATAGAACAGCCAGCCAATCCATGTCATAGAAACTTGCTCAGGCACATATGGTTTATACTGCAACCATGCTGAGCAGACCATAGTTAAAGTTTCTATGAGAGAATGCATAATCTGATCAGCAGTTTGAACACCAGTTCACTCAAACCTTCAGTCACGATGACTTGTGACTGTGTTAGCATAGCCATCAACAGCTTTTGAACAGTTATGTCTATCTAATTTCACTCATAAGGTTTGAATCAACCTGTGGTAAGGTCTTCAGGCACTTTCCAAATGTGCCATATGATGAGGATTGCCTACACAGACTAATAACATCAAGAAGTCACCTTCATGACAAATCAACAATAGTGAGATTCAAACCCAGAACTCTAACCAATATATTTTTGGGGGAGAAAAGAAAAAAATATTAACAGTATTAAAAAAAAAATAAATAAATAAAAATAATAATATATATATATATATATACACACACACACCAGTAATACATCTGACAAAACCCTCTTTACAAAATATGCCAAGGAAACCAGATCTACAAACTAATTTCTTACATACAATATTCTATTCATATGAATTTATTGTAAAAATCTTGTCAGCATTAAATAACCCATTAAGATTGACATACCATAAAACAAACCAAATTTTTTAACAAGTAATATCTGTGCATGAAGCATTTTTAAGTGAAGAAAAAAAAAACATGCACTTGCACAGGATTATTTCCATCCCCTGAATAACAATAGCATTTACCCAAAAAGAGACACTAGTCTAAAATCATTGGAAACAGTAGCAAGTTTTATATCAGTTCTTTCTCCTCAATGGTTGACTAAAAAATAAAGATCTATTTCTCCCAGTGAGCTAAACAGATCAGTTTTATATACATTTAGTTTATGTGGGTAGAACCATTACATACTCCTTCCCAGTTTTTCATCCCCAAGGATGCTGAGAATACCATGGATTGAACTTGTGAGCAATGATTAGGTTTTTAGAGAAAATGTAAACAAAAACAACACTTATACTTAAAATCAGAGCATATGAGGAAAAAGAGCTTAAAAAATTTGATACTCACAGGACAAGAAGGAAAGAGGAAAACAATACACAACCTACCTAGCGAGGTTGTGTAAATGGATTGCAAAAGCGGGTTTAGGAGAAATAACAAAAAGACAGAATTTATTAAAATCTATAATAAAGAAAAATTTGTGGAGCACACATAGAAAAAGAATTGCTATTTCCTCTCCTTTAGAATTTGAGTGCATCTGATTACAGTAGAATAAATTGGTGTTATTATTGTTGTTTATACTATGCTCCAGCACTTTCAAAATTTTAATAATTTTCTTTAAATAAAACTTTATTTCTTCATAATTTGCAAAGTCATAATTGATGAGAATTTGTTTTGTTACTGAATTCCTTAATGAAATTTGTAGTAGAGATTAATTTGGTTCTATTAATCAAATTTTATATAACATCTAATTTATACTGATGTGGACATTCAGTTGTAGCAAGGATTAGAACAAGGTCTTTCATAAAAATTGTCATAGAATTGATAACATCTCAGAAAAAAGAATTTCTTTAATACTTAACTCTCATGTAAAGTTTAAAACAAAATTTTATGAAAAATTTTTGTTCTTTTTAATAACTTATTAAATAATTTTTTAAAAATTATTTCACTCCAAACAAGGCAATAATGCCACTAAGATACAAGGGTTTACTGAGACTGAAAATAAAATGAGAAGATAGTAAAAGAGAAAACAGCCTACCTCCTGGAACAAAATGGGCTCAAACATGCCTCGTGTACAAAATATGTGAAAAAAATATGGCGGATCCAAAAGTCACAATTTATGAACAACTTGATCTCAGAGCTCAAATCTTGCAAGACAAATTTGTGGCCTATGCAAATTTCTAAACATAAGCCACTTGATAAAATGAGCATGAGCAAGAGAACATCAGAGAGGCAGCAGATGCCAACTAATCAAATGGGCATGCTTTGTGTGCAGTTTTGCAGTAGTCTCACTGATGGTGATTGGAAAGAAAACTTCTGGTACCAAAAGGGTACAACTAGTACTCCAAGCAGCTGTACCTTTTTTGCCACAAAGGTTTTAAGAGAAAGAAACAGAAACCCAATCCTAAACAACTAACAAAAGATAAACCTCTACTCAAAAGATGAAGAGTGTGAATTGGGTGATAGAAATAGGTGTAGACAGGTTTGCCTATGTGGATGTATTGTCAAGGTGGTCATAAAAACAAACTTGTGTCAGTCAGTTAAGTACCATACGTGATACACGCTTGGGCGATCATGTCTCGAAAGAGAACTCGGCTCCTCCGTTTCTCGTTCAGAGGCGATATCCACTGCGCCACGACGCACAATTGTGTAGTACATAATAAAAGTAACTGAACTAATTTTTAAAAAAAAGGTTGTAAAAGCAATTATACATATTACTGGTTCAGCCAAATATAAACTTGGCCTGAAAACTTGAGTCATGTTCTTATATAGCCTTGTCAGATTGAAACTTTCACATGGATGTCAGACATGTCACCAAACTCATTCAGAAATATATAAACTTTCAGCTATATACAACTGCCTTCTCAGATCAATGGTCAAAAATGGCTTTGAACAGTGAAGCCTACGGACCTTGGTGAAGGCCATCCTTTTTCTTAAACTTGTGGACTGGCACTAACACAAAGAACTGTACCAGATAGTGTAAAACATACCACTTAAGGACGTTCAACAGCAGTAACAAATAAAATGGATAGCACATGTAAATACAAAGGGAAAACAATGACATAAAATCTATGTTAGCATTCTACATCACTTAAAATAAAAGGTTAAGAAAGAAACTTCCATCAATACTGGCAAGAAAAATAACAGCTACTGGACTTAAGAAACTTTTTCTCCTGAAAAATTTGTTTTAAGAGAAAGATTTCATAAATTTCAACTGAAAGCCATATTTGCTGCTCAGTCAATGAAGGCCAAATCTTTCCTAATATTACCATAACCATTACCAATATTGTCAAAAATTAACTTTTCGTTAACTCCTTACAATTAGAAAAACATTTTATGAATCTAAATATATATTTTTTCAATTATTAACAATAACAACTCTGTTAGGATCAATTTATGACTTGACAGAAAAACGATTCCTCATTTTATGCCCAGCAGAATCATGTTAGTTTACCCATGTTGTTAAAAATGATAGCAGATTCTGTGGGGGATCAATACATGACTTCATGACAATGCAAAAATGGTCCCCTACTTTGTGTACACTAGAATTGTCTCTTAATAGTTTACCCATGTTGTAAAAAACGACAGCAGATATAAATGGACTTTTGTTGACTTTTTTGTGGTTATAAGAACATTTTAATACAATTTTTAAATATATTTCCTGCAGTTATTATTGTTGTAATCCAATCTTCCTCAATAGTCAGCTTTTTCATCCTCAGCCTTCATCACTATCTTCCAACAGTTTGCTATTATGAAAGCAAAAGCTATCACCTGGAATTCAGTGCTAGGAAGATAACTAATGCAGTAATATATTTAGAACCAATGTGATGTGGCTTCACTCTGCCTTTTCTACAAATATCTTTATGGTAATTCCTCTGATGAGCTTCTTTCTCTCCCTAAGACTCTGACAACACGAATTTAAGCATGCTAGTAGATTGGCAACTAGTTCCCACCGTTTTACTATTGAACTAGCTAGATGCCACTTCTATTCTTTACAGTTTCTTCTTTCACGGCTCCTGCTTGTGGAACTCCTATCCAATTTCTTGCTTCCCTGATAATATAATCTTCAAAAATTTAAATGCAATGCCAATTAGACTTTTTGAACCCTGTTCCTTTCTTTTTGATCTTTCCTTAATCCTCTCAATTCTCATTCTCTATTCTAATGTAGTGTCATTATCACTTTGCTTGGGGTAAAATGATTTGAAAAAAAAAATTACATAAAAAAGTATACAAATACTACATATATATATATATATATTAATAGTAGTAAGAATTAATGGAATAACACTCCACAGTTCATAGTATTTACTTTTTAAACAGTGCTCAATACATATTAGAGCAATGTTTGTAGCAATATTTTTATTGTTGGAATTTATAATAAAAACATTTTTTTCGCTACACAAGAGTGCTGTGTTTTGGCACTATTTCTAGCACCTCATCAGGCGATACAAAATCAACTTTGAAATCTCATTTAAAAACATCCCAACCACAAACAGAATTATTTTTTTCAAATTGGTAAAAGTAACAGAAGACTTAATACGAAGGTATATCACCTGAAGAGGTGCTAGAAATAGCACTGAAACATGACAGCTCTTGTGTAGCAAAAAATATGTTTGTATTATAAACTGCAATAATAAAAATATTACTACATATACATATTAGTCACAACTTGATAAAGGAGTCAATAATAATAATAATGACAACACAGTTTAGTCTGGTTACTTCTCTGCCAGCAGAAGTTATACTCCTGCTTTTTATACTCATGTAACAATATGGCCGATTCAGTATTTCCATATCTGAACAATGGTTAAAACGGTGCTTCCATTTTCTTAGTTCCCAGTTACAACATCTCTCCCCAATTAGTCAAATTCTTTCATAGTTACAACATTATCTTAAATAACCAATTCCTCTGTATTTTTATCATCTGGTGATTCCTTTTCTGCAAGTTTCTTCGTTGGACAATGCATCGCTTTTCTACGTTGTCTAGTTTCATGTCTGCGTGCAGTTGCTTGGCTTCACTTATCTCCATTTCTTTGAGTTTCTGAAAACATGTTCTGATGGTGATTACTAATTTTCTTCCTTCGGTCTATCTCTGTAGAGTACAGGACTGTGTGGTTGATGCTGAGTGTCCCTTCAAAGTATGTATCTAAATTATCATTAATTGGTTAGCTCTTTCAAGGCATGTAACCAGTTCTGTTGGAATATTCACACAAATGTGATCCACATCTTTTCCATAAATGCTCATTCTCAAGCCGTACTAGAAAAGTCAGTGGGACAAGTTGTTTCTCTAAAACTCAAAACAGCCATTTTGGTTTTCCTTAAAAGTTTTATAACATTAACATCTTCCAAATAGAACCTGTTTTCCTGTCATTTCCTATCCATTGATATTTTAGCATTGTCTATTTTACTGCAGAGTTCTGTGGATAAATCCAGATACGCCAGGTCAAGCAGAGATCTGGGCTGTCGAGCCACTAACAACATGGCTGGTGAGTGAGCAATTATTTGTGATAACAGACAGTAGCAAACCAGGACACACAGTAGCCAAGTTTTGAGATCACCAGGAACCTTTTTTTATTCCACACTTGATGCTCAGTACTGAACATTGAGCTAGTCCAATTGACGATGGGTGATATGGTGAATATTGAACATGCTTTATACCATTTATACCATTCAAGGTACAGAATTTGGAAAATTCTCCATTAGTAAAACTGCCGACATTGTCCAACACAATCACATGAATGACAAGATATTGCAATAACAATCATTGAAAAATCAAGAAGTAAGGAGGTACAAATGAAAAGATTTGAAATAGACAACTTTTCTATTTCACTGAAACAGACATTAAATACTTCTCTTTTCCCTTCTTTCTTTCACTTTCTCACTGAAACCCAGTAGTGTCTTTAACATATATTTTGTCTTCTCACTGATCAAAATGGAATTGTCCGTTATTTACAAGGTATTAGGAGACATTAAACATTTCTTTCTTTTTTTCACTGAAACAAAATAACATCTCTGTACAGTTCTTGTTTCCCCAGATGATCAAAATGGAATAATCCATTATTTACAAGGTATCTGCATCATGTAATGGGTGTGCAAACTAACAAAGGGAGGGATAAGCATAGGATGCTCTGTGCCACTGGGAAAGCTCTCATAACCAAGCAACAATTCAGTAGTGCATGTATAATAATAGTAAAAAGAATAGATAGTCAATTTCTTCACCAAGTTAAAGCTTTTTTTTTTTCATGGTTTACACCTGAAGAAAGCTTAAGAATGAATCTGTGAAAACAGGCTTATGACAACAGCAAAAATACTAAGAGATTTGAGAGTTCAACATATGTCCAATATATTTCATGAAGTTTATAAATTGTTCTGTTATAATCCCCAGTGATAAGTTTATAAACATTTTTTTTACTCATTTGCCAGTTTTCTATTGGTGATGGGCTGCTTGAAATGCTCACTGCCTTCAATTGACTCATCTTGAAATGCATGTGTCCCTCAAAAACTTTTGTTTATGGTAAAGGCTGTGAAGTGGAGTGGAATGCAGATAGAGCAGCCAATCACTACTGATAACTGAATCCACTCCCACACACACCATCAGTCAAAGAGAAAACGTTTAGTGGGCTGTCTCTACAAAAAGACAGCAGATGGCTGCTCTGCCAGAGCAATAGCCAGTGTGAACCCATAATGTCTGGTTAAGAGGAAAGGAAATGTCAACCAGTTTTTCTATAAGAGAGTGAGGATGGTGAGCTGAGCGATGTTAGCTATACAAGTCATTCCTTTTGCTAGCCAACTGCTAAAGTTTTAGGTTAGCAGGCACATTTTCTGGGAAGAGGCAGAGCATGGCAGTACACCACATCAACAGATTTTTTTTTTTGGGGGGGGGGGGGTACCCAGCATCGTTTCAAATTTGTTTGTCCTTGTTTGTGCTTCCGGAATCTCAGTTGTGTTTGTCCCATCCAAGTGGTGGTCCCATGTGGCAGTCTTGTCCGCACACTGCTCATCATGATCCAGGTTTTGATTCCAGTGATGCTGAGTTTTTCAAAACATTTTTCATGTCACAATAGGATTTCTGCAGAACTTTGCCCAAATTTTGGTACACACACATTACTTAAACCTGTTTACTATTGGAAAAATCACAAAGCTGTTCTAATACAATGATAGAACACCTTGTGTAATAACTGAACAGAAGTAGAGAGCATGAAGTGTATTGGTAGGCTGACTCAGTTGGTTAAGTACAAATGGATGTCAGATGCATATGCCTTGTTAAATAGTACAATCACACACTGAACAGTCTCAGAAGTTCCTAACACTCATATCAGTAAATTAAGACTAATTTAATGCTATATAGGTTCCAGTTTTCAAGAGAACTTAATAATGACTGGTGAATTCTTTAGTACATGAGATAGATATAAAAGTGGTTGCTATAAACTAAGATATAAAGATATAAGGTATTAGCTATAAGATATAAGGTATTAGCTATAAGATATAAGATATAAACTACAGGTATAAGATATAAACTATAGATACAAAAGTGGTTGCTATAAACTAAGCATACATTTTTTTTATCATTTTATCCCAAGCAAAGCAATAAAACCACTAAGACACAAGAGGTTATGAGTGCGAAAGAATATGAGAAAAAAAAATGTTAAGGAGAGAGTACAATAAAAGACTTGGAACTAAGAAGACACAAAATAACACCTGACATTGTATTTAAAATTTTAAAAATCAAAGTTGACAAGGAAGCAAAAAGCCGAAGTTCCACAAGTGAGAAGTGTGAGAGAAGAAACTGTTAGCACAGAACTTACAGTTAAATATCTAGTCATTCTAACTTTAAAATGATGAGACCTTGCCGCCAATCTAGTTAGTTAGTTAGTTAAGTGCCATACGTGATACATGCTTGGGTGATCATGTCTCGAAAGAGACATGACTGACTGGGCAGAAGATTATCCCGCAGTAGGTTGCCATTGCTTTCTGCAGTAGACTGGTTGCCGACCAAGGCTATAGAACCCAATCTATCCTGTTATTTAACACATAACTGGAAGGAAGAGACGGATTAATGCCTTTTCCAAAGGTATTTGTGCGTAAGAGAATACAATGTATTCAACTGGAATTCGAACTCGGCTCCCCGGTTTCTCGTTCTGAGCCGATATCCACTGTACCACAACACACATCCGCCAATCTAGTACTGTGCTTAAAGTCTAGGTACCAAATAAGAAAGCTCGTCAAAACAATTACCATAACAAATATTTATTGAAAAGGCACAGGAAAGTTGATTGACAGCAGTGGGAAAATGACTGAAGCTGAAATGCCACGTCAGGACCAATAACATTGCAGATTCTTCTTTGGGTTTTATCAAGACTAAATACAAAACATGAGCATCGGACCATATATGACAGCAATATTCAAAGCATGGATGAATGGCAAACTTATACATATGTAAGATAGATTCAGGAGAGAAAAATTGTTTAGCATAACACAGTGAACCAACTTTCATAACAGCTGACTTAACAATTGATTTAATTCAATCTTTCCAGTTCATGTCAGTAGAAAATGTTAGCCTGAGGAGGCATAATGAATCCCTCCTCCCAGAAGTTAACATCCGCAAAAAAAGGGTTCTCTTAGACAACTCAAAGAGAGGAGTTTTGTTTAATAATAAACAAGCCATTCTGTGCTATGATTAACAACAGATTGAAGGTTATTTTTCAGATCAGCTGCCAATCCAACTATATTGAACTGATCAGACTTACTATTAAGAAACAAGTAAATACGTCATTAACATAAATACAGATCTGAGAATTGACAAAATCAGGAACAACATAAGTACAAATATAGAACCCTGGAGAACACCTGCATTAATACAAAAATATCTACAATCTGAAATTTTATTTTAGCATCTAGAATTAGTTGTTTCTGTGAATTCTTCCTCTTGAAGAGGATTATGAAACAGGAAATAAAAAAACAATACAGGAATCATTGACTGAAATCAGAAGACCATATCAATTAAAGTATGATGAAAAGAAAAAAATGAAGATACTAGACTAAATAATTCATGGAATCATCACATTCTCATTTTTTCAAACATACGCACCATAATGGGGGCGCTAGAGGGTGTCGTCAGTGATGTCATCGCGAGGATCACTAGGGGGTTTCGGGTCTTCCAACATCATACCCCACTCACCGCACCGACCAGAGATGATCAGTTTCTTGCCCACCCTCGATAAACGCTTTCAGACACTGAAAAATTACGTTTAGGCCCGGTACGAAACCTTGCAAATGCTTCTGATTGGCGACAGTCAGAGCCACTTTCCATTTAGAGGCGAACCGTACAGGAGCTTGTCTGAAACATTAATTTAAACGCAAAATTTCAGAGAATTTTAGCTAACAATTTGTTTTGGAATCCAGGCACTCTCTCTTTTGATCCATAACCAATTAGCTGTTCTTTCCGCTGTTTCAGTTATGGACTTGAGTGCTTTCCTTTTTATTACTCCCACTATCCCAATATCTGTTAAGGCTTTGCATAAGGACCTTGCTGCAAATCCTCTAGTCCCCACTTCTATAGGAGTGCAGCTAGCCCTCCAGCCTTTAACCCTGCAATTCTCTAGCAGTTTCTTCATATTTTAACTTCTTCCTTTCATGAGCTTCTTCTGTGTTTTCTTCCCAGGGGACCGTTAGTTCCCGCAAGACTATCTTCTTCAAATTATGCGAGAAGAAAACTATATCTGGGCGAAGTTTTGTGATGGCAATTTGCACTGGGGATTTCAATCTTGAGCCTATATCAGCCCTTAGTTCCCAGTCTGTTGCAGGAGATAGCAGGTTTGGATTTACCTTTCTATTTCGTGGGATTTTCACGCCTGCTTTAATAAATTTTATCTGCCTTGTGTCTGGGTTATAAGCATTCTCTTTGATAGCATTTTGAACTATTTTCACGATCTCTTTTAGAATTTCGTCATGGCACCACCTGTAACGCCCATCAGCTAGTGCAGATTTAAAGCTACTCGGGATATGTTTTAAGGTACCTTTGCGCCCACAAAGATGACAGTTTGGCGACTGGGATTTATACCATAATTGTAAGTTTGTGGGGCTTGGCAGGGTGTTGTATATTGCCTGAATCAGAAATTTTAATCTGGAGTCACCGTGCCATATTTCGGACCATTTGATTTGACGTTTCAACATAGAGCTCCATTTGGTCCATGCCCCTTGCTGTCTCATCCCGACTTGGATTGCTATTCGTTTCTCTTCTTCGCTGTTTCTGATTTCTTTCTGCAAAAGATAACTTTTCTTTTTTCCTTGCAGTTTGTCATATTTTTCTGAGGGAAAAACCAGAGGCCCGCGCGTCCAGTAGCTACGGTCCCTAGTATTGCCTTTTCTTGGATTCTTTCTTTTGAGGTATTCAGTTCTTTCGAGGCGTTCCATTTTCTACCTGCATATACTGATATTCCCGCACCGGCTACTTTGGGATCTTTCGAGCACTCGTGCTGGATTGTGGCTCTCACTTTAGCTACTTTAAATTCTTCATATAAGCTTTATAAAAGGGAGTTTCAGTGCGTTTGTTTTCCCGTATAACGCTGCGCTGCATAGAGATCTTGGCAAACCTAACCACCTACGTAGTCGTGATGTTATGCTTCGTTCCATTAGTTCTACTGTGGAGGAAGTGAAATCATAGATAGTTACAGGCCAGAGTATTTTTGGAAGAATGACGTGTTGATAAATCCAAGCTTTATATCTGCCAGGTAAGCCAGACTTATCAACCCTGATTAACCACCCTTCTAGATTCTCCTTTGTTAATATTACGGATCTTGAATCTTTTAGGGTTTCATCAAACTGCTTCCCCAAGCTCTTTACTGGCTTTTGATGTATTGTAGGTATGTCATCTCCAAAGAGCTTAAATCTTTCATTTTTCGAAAGCTTACCTTTCTTCATTACCAGGGAACATGATTTGGAAGCATTAAAACTCATTCTCGCCCAGTCGATGAGCTTTTCGATGCCCTTCAGCAACCGCCTTGCCCCAATGGCGGACGTGCTGGTTATGGTCATGTCATCCATACACACGCGAATTGGTGGTTGCCTTACACCGGATCTGGAGACTGGTCCTTGACATTCCACTACAACCGCTTTTATCAGCATATTCATTGATAATGCAAAGAGAGTCGCTGAAGGCAGCCTGTTATTATCCCTCTTTCAAGATTGTGCCACACTGAAGTTGAGATCTTTGTTACTGCCCTCATTCTAAAATCCTTATAGTAGTTTAAAATGATCTTGGGGAAAGCAGTGGGTATATGGTACTGAATTAGAGTTTCTTCTACCAGACGATGGGGAATTGACCCATAAGCATTCTTAAGGTCTAACCAGAGGACTGCAATATCTCCCTTATTTTCCTTGGCATCTTTTAGTAGTTGGATAATGACCCCCTGTATGTTCCATGCATCCTGGCATGCCTGGGACTCCTCCTTTTTGAACAGAGGTGTCAATGTAGTTATTTATTATTAGATATTTTGACAGCCTACTATTTTTCCTTCAACATTCAGCAGCGAAATACATCTGAATTGGTTGATTTTCTTGGCGTTTTCCTCTTCGGGGATCCATATCCCCTTGGAATACTTCCACTGGTCTGCTATCTTCCCTCTCTTCCAAATGACCTTCAGTAACTTCCATAGGATATGCTGCAATTTGGGGCATCTTTTGTACACTGAGTACGGTACTCCATTCGGGCCTGGAGCGGAGCTTCACTGAGCTTTTTAAGCACTAATTGCAATTCAACCAAGCTAGGTAGTCCTATGTCGAGATCAATTGAAAGAGGATCTGATGTAAGAAGTAGATGGTTTTCGCCAAGTTGTTGCTGCTGGTAGGGGTTGCTTAAGGAGTCTTTGAGAAAAGCATTTATTTCCTTTGTGCTACTTTGTAGTGTTCCACTGCGGGTTTCACCCAGTAATTGTTTGGTAAATCCGAAAGGATTGGATATGAAGGCTGCTCTTTTCCGAGCTCTTTCTCTCCTCCTCCAGCGGTGCCATTCGGCTCTTCTTAATGCTTTTAAATCCGATCAAATTGAGTCTCTTAGTTCTCTTAAGGCTTCTTTTTCTTCGGGCTTTGCATTCTTATATTGTTTTTTAGTGATTTTAATTCTGCTCTGTGTTTTTTAATTCGATTTTCTCTTTGATTCATGGTGCTATTTGTCACTTATTTTTCTTCACTGTTTCCAAATCGTTCTGCTTCAAAGCTCACAATTATTTTGCTCATAATTTCTAGTCATTTATCAATGGAACCTTTCAAAATCAATGTCAGGAGCCCGCTGATGTCCAAATCAAAAGCTTGCCAAGAGTTAGTATTTGTTGCTGCAGGTCATTTGATCTTTTTCCGAAAATTACTTGATGTTATGTTGCTGGACATATTGACCCCTACTTGGAAGGACTGGGTACTGTGGTGTGCATCCTGGCCCTATTCTTCCTGCGTCTCACCAGGAGAGTATCTTGTGCATTGCAGATTGCCAATACGTGCCATGTATTTCATTTTCGTCTGATGTATCTTCAGGCCACGTATATTTTACATTTCCTGCCACAGGGGCAAGTCAACTTCGATTGATGTGGTAAGCCATGGTTCGTAACCAGTAAATCTGTCCAATTAGGGATCTCATTCTCCCCTCCTCTCGGGATCCCTTGGGGGTGTCTACTTGTAATTGTGTCTGTAGCACATTTATTTTGACATAAATGTGTGTCAAAAAATTTGTAATCAAACATCTTAGTTATAGTGTTAAAACATTTTTCTCACTTATATGTAGCTTCATTAAATGAACAAATTGATGACACTAATAGAAGCATCATCGAGAGAAAGAGAGAGATAGATTGTCTCGTTTGCTATAGAACATTGGGATGCCTTTTAACACCACATCTGAGAACATGCGGTGAGTATGAGTTTTAGTGGAAATTTGGATTCAAAAGTGGTCCCCAACGACACACATACACACTTTTAGGAATGGTACAATCTGGTATGAATTCACAGTTTTCCTTCGCCTAGACTATTTGCCACCCAAGACTATAGGAACCAATCTGTCTTGCTATTTTACCTATAGCAGATAAGTGAATGTAATGAACACAAATGGAATTTGAACTTGGCTCTCCGATTCCCCAATCTTATTTGCTAACCATTACTCCATTGTGCACACACATACATACATACATATATACATATATATGAAAATAAATTGGATGCCTTTATAAATCCATTGATAATAGTTTATTTTAGGAAAATCTTACAGAACCGCTCCTTAGACCAAAATTCTTCACAAAAATAAATGGGTTAGATTTATCCAAACAAAAAGAATCATGGGGGAATATATATATATACATATATATATATATATGTATATATATTCATTCAGCAACGAATTAGAACACTCTCAGATATTGGGCATGTATAATGATAATATACACGCTAAAAAGTCTGCCTCCTTCTACCAAGCGCCCGTAGCTTGGAGGTGGAATCGCCGACTGACGCCAATTTGGTCGGGTTTCAATCCTGAGTAAAAAGCAATTGGCTGTCTAACCGTACTGATGAGCTGTGATGCAGCGAAACAGATCTGTCTGCGGATGACACTATATATATAGGGAGAGAGAGAATTGATATATAGATATTTCATTACTTCAGCCTGTGCCTTCCGTTCATTTTTATGGCTTCTTTTCTTTTTCAGGTTATTTAAAGCCAAAACATATTTTTATTTTTTTTTAGATTGTAAAAATTTTGTGGGGAAATAATAATTTAGTGATACAACACTGAGTATATACACCAGGCTCTCGACAAGAACAGCAAAGCCCGAACTGTTGCCCTAGACATCTCCAAAGTGTTCAACAGAGTCTGGCGTGCTGGCCTTCTATGTAAGCTGCGGAGCTATGGTATAACTGGACAGTTGTTTGACCTAATCCAGTCATTCCTTTCAAATCATACAATTAAGGTAGTATTGAACGAACATGCCTCCCAATACTATCACATGAACACAGGTGTCTCTCAAGGCTCTATTCTAAAGACCACACTTTTCCTTATCTACATTAATGATCTCCCCGATGTAATAAGATCCCAAGTAGGCATATACACTGACGACACTATGGTTTACTCTCATCTCGATCAAAAATCTGCCAAGACTGAAAAAGCAAACCTCTCTGCCGAGCCTGAAAAGGACCTCCAATCCGTGGTGGTCTGGGGTAAGAAATGGCTCATGAATTTTAATGCTTCTAAAATGAAGCTGCTATCTATTACCCATCACAGATAATCACTCCTACTCCCCATTAGCATAGGTCAGGCTAGTCTCCCTGAAAGTAAAACACTGTGCCTTCTCAGATTAAATCTCACAACAGACCTCGAGTGATATGTCTACATAGAATCCATAGCTAAATCTGCCGCTAAGTAGGTTGGTTCTCTGTGCAGGGCCAGGAAGTTTTTCCGGTCTGAAACAATCTCGCACATATACAAATCTACCATATCTGGTTGGGTGCTCCTGCTATCCATTTAGGGGTCCTTGACAAAATTCAACAAAGAATCTGCAATGTGATCAATCCTGACTTGGCAGCTCGGATACAGTCACTTTCTCACCGGTGCAGTGTGGCTCCGCTGTGTCTCTTCTATAAGTACTTTCACGGCTTTTGCCTGCTCTGATGAACTTAGCTCACTGGTGCCCCTATATACGAATTTACGTGAGACACAAGATTAGCAACTAGGTCCCACCCTTTTACTGTGAAATCAATGAAATGTAAACACAAATCCTACTCCATCAGCTTCTTTTCTACCCGCCTGTAGAATTTCCTTCTGTTTACTTGCTTCCCCGACAGCTAAAATCTCCAAGAATTTAAATGTCAATAGTCATCTCCTATCTCACTAACTTGCATCCTCTCTCTCTCATGCTCTCATCTCATTTCTTCAGTGTTCTCATCCCTCTCTTACCCACTTCCTGACACCCTCTGTATTCTGTCACTCCTTTTCATAACTTTCCTTCTATGTAACCCCCTGCACAACAGTGACACTATAGTGCCTTGCTTGGGGCGATGCGATTATAAAAAAAAAAAAAAAAAAGTCTTACTAATTAACCCAAAACTTGTGGGCTGGAGAGGAGAGGTGAATTTGTATCTTTCCCAAAGTGAATATAACAAACCAAACTAGTATAAGAACTGTTTATGAAAGAAAAGAGAAAACAAACAAAGAAAAATAATGCTGCCTCAAACATGCTTATATATTTAAATATAATGTTTAATAAGAAATAATGTTGGATGACATATAAAATCCATTTGAATTCCTTAGAGAAATATATGACACAATATTAAGAAAATAGTAATGAGAAAGTATCATTTTTTCAAATTTTTAAAAAGTAAAGAAATGCTTTTGTCTTAATTCATACATTCCTTTGTCTAGTGGTAAACATTCTACAAAATCCAAATTAAATGAAGTAACAATAAATTCGAAGTCAAATTTGAACCAAATCTTTCTGAACTCGAATGATTCATTTGCATAGAAAAAATTTATTTATATTTTTAATTTTCACTGATTTTTCACTTTTTTATTTGAATTAGTTCACAATATTTTCATTTTATATTTACAAACATTTAAAAAAATCAGACACAAAAATAGTCTATAATAATAAACAGTAAGCACTAAAACAGCATGAAGATTTGTGTAAAATTCTCAAGAAAAAAAAAGTGAAGGTGATATCAAAGTAGGACAATAAGAAATAAACTACAAACAGGTTATGTTGTCAAAGTCTAACAAAAGAAATACTAATACATTTTCTGAGTTTTGATTAAATTGTTTCACTGAACAAGGAAATTTCAAGAGAAATATCAGCCACTATTCAATTGTGAATCAATGCCAAATCGTTTCGGCAGAATCAGTAAAAGGCAAACAAAAACAGCCATTATTCTCTGTGCCAATTCTGCTAGTGTTCATTCTAACATTGTATCATGAATCCATCAAGGTAAGCTTTGATGCCATCACCTACAAGGGTTTAAAAAAAACAAACAAACAAGAAGAGCATGTTTCAAGAAAGAAAAAGAAGCAACACTTGCTAATTTGGGTGTCTCGCGTAATGAAACTCAATACGGTTCGTTTAGAATGTAAGTAAGAAAAAAAAACCTAACTGGTAATGCTGATGAGCCAATTTGTTTTTTTATAAGTCGTCTTGGAGGCAAGATGGATTCGCTCGTGGAGCAGGCATCCATTGGGACGAACATGGCGGAAATTCACAGATCATGCAGTGAGTGACCTCGTTTGACGAGAGAATTACTGCAGGAAAAAAAATGCATGAATGCATCTTTAGATTTTTACCTGGTGATAAATATTTTGGTGGGGGGGTATTTTTAAGCTATCCTAGGCACTCACAGAATTACTAATATCTCATCCGTTTTCTTTTAGCATTTTTTTTAAATTAAAATAAAGATTTTTCTAGAAATAAAGTTTTTCTTAAAAAAATAATATGAAAGAAGAAAGCGGTAAAAAAAAAAATGGCTTATCAACAATTTTTCTTTTTCTTTAGCGAAACAAAAAAAAAAGATCTTAGTGCATTTTTTTAAAAAGAATTTAATTTTTTTTTTTGTTTAATGATAATAAAATTTCAAAATGAAAAATTTTTTTATGGAATAATTAAAAAAATATTTTTTTTTATTTTGTTGTTAATGTTATTGTTATTGTTCCATCGTCTTTAAAAAATTAAAAAATAAATGTCGATCTCAAATGTAAACAAAAATAAATACAAACAACTTACAAAAATAAATTAAATTACTAAGTTTGAAAAATTAAAACAAAAACAAATATCACTGTCAAAGCAAAAATCTACCCAAAATAAGATAAACGTGTCACAAAAGAAGATCACCAAAAATAATGAACTGAAACTAAAAAAAAATATCAAGTTAGTTATGAAACCAGAACTCAATCAGTTTGTTTCAAAAAAAAAAAAAAAAATAGTCCAAAAATCGATGTCTTATGACTGAGTATGACCATTCCAAACAAAACAATTCAAAGGTATGAATGTATGACTAAATAAATAATTGTTAATTACAACAGCAGGTAGGATAAATTATTTTTTAATTTTAATTTCCATTCATACTGTGAGGTAGCCTGATGGTTATCATGTTTCAGTCAATAAAAACACTATATTGAATTGCATCGTCGCAAGAAAATAATTTGCATTTTTGAATATAAACAGATAATTAATTAATAAACAGTACCAAAAAAATAAAATAAAAAAACAAAAATCAATTTTTCAAATATTCTACGATTTTTCTTAAATACACTTAAAAAAAAAAAAACACATGATGAACATTACGAAAGCTTAAGCTTACATAACTTTTTTTGTAGTAGTGTTTTGATGAGAAAATAAAAGAGAATAAGGTAAGCAATAAAATAAGTATCTTCCGATAGACTTTTTTTTTTCATGTTTTACAATATTTTATACCTTATTGTTCTTTTAAAAAAAAACAACCAACACTAACAGTTAAAAAGCCTAAAAAATAAATTGGACCCCGGTGTAGTGTAGAAAAAACAATGATGTTATTGTTATTAGTAATTTTCTTCTAAGTCATTTATCTCTAATTTACAAATAAATCTGACTTAAGGTGCAATAATAAACGTAATTATCGACTGATCGTCATCAATAAATTTAAACTTTGAGTAAAGATCAGTGGAAAATATATCACTCGTTACCGATTAAAAAGTGTAAATGAACGTCGTAAAAATCATCAGTTGTAAAATTAATAAGTAAACAAAAATATAATGAAAATTCAGTACGCAATAAATTTTGAATGTAGATAATAAAAGATATATTATAAGGTATTCGGAGAATGTCACCTTCTAAATGTTTTGTTAGATATTTTATTTCATGCTGTATGGATGTAGTAAATTCATAAGTCATGAGTACGTTCTATAACGTAGCCAGTGCACATGTCCGTAATCATAATAATAGAGAGATGAGGGAAAATCGAAAGAAAAAAATAGCATTAAAACATTATTTATTTCGACACAATTTAATGGTTTCAGCTTTAAATGTGTGCATTAATTAAAGAGAGGTTGATCAAACATACAAATGAAACACCAGGAAACAAAACTGAAATTAGGAAACGATCGATCCTTAAGAAATAACTAACTAAGAAATTCACGGATCTTACAATGGAGGGAAAAGGTTTTGTTTTTTTTATTGTTGTCAAGAATTCAAAAGATTTCTATTATAAAGAAAGAAACTCACGAACCCTACATTGGAAATATAAGATAAAAATATGCTCTCTCCACTAATTAAAAAAATAAAATGAAGTGGCTGATTTTTGTGCAATAAAATTTTAAAATAAACAAGATATTTTTAAATTAATAATTATCTTGTCTAAGCAAAGCAAACTGTCATTTAAACAAATATTCAGAGCAATTATTTAAATAATAATATTCAATTGAATCAGATTTTAATGAAAAAAAAATAGCTTTTTTTTTTGTTTACATTTATGTAGATTTTAGCTGTCTGAGAGAAAAAATAAGATCATGATTTTTCCCCCTTTAAAAAAAAAAAAAAATCAAACAAAGATAATTTTCTATCTTTTAAATTTACCAAAATAAATTATTTGAAAAGGAACGTCACATTTCAGGACTAAGTACTTATATTCTTAAAAAAAAAAATACAAAATGAAATCTTTAACTGAAAACTGAAAGTAAAAAGAAAAAAAAAGAAAAAAAAGTATTGAACTCTTTATCCTGGAACCTGGAAGGAATACCTGTCCCACAATAAGTGTTACATTTGCTGTCACATTTTCCATACATTATGTAACAACAATTGTGGGACAGGTTTGACAAGGTGGTAAACCACGTGGTCATCGCAGATGAGAAAATAATATTTTAAATACGACTTTTTATGTCTATTTTAAACACTTTAATCTGAAGCATTGCATTACAAATATGATGCTAGAATCTAACTTTTTTTTCAAGTTTTGAAAGAAAGTTTATTTTATTTTTTTTTCAACTTCTTTAAAAAATAAATAGTTGTGCCGCCAATAATACAAATAAATCAAATCTTAAAAAGCTTCGCTATTTGCTAAATTTTAGTGAAGTGTGGGCGAGAAAAAAAATAGCATAAGGAACCAGTATAATAAAAAAATGTCAAGTTGACTTCCGATTACTGAAGTGTCCGGTAACCAGCAACTTTTTTTTTTTTTTGGGGTCGGGGAGTTAAGATTTTTAAATACATCTGTATTACAAGGGAAAGTAATCTGCTTTAATTTTTGTTAAACTGCCAAGTAAAAAGTTAAGTAAATAAATTTCGTCTTTCTTAAAGAATTACAGAAAAGTAATATTTATAAATAAATCCATTTTATTTCTTTTTTTCTTATTGTCTTTCTTCAGGTGGAAAGTAATTAAAAAAAAGGAAAAAAAAAAAAAAGGCGTGTGATCAACATCGGAGCCAGTGGCGTTGTAGCATCCGGGTACTTTGCACGACAAATGTCAGCCACTGACCTGAGCTTAAAAAAAAAAAAGGCGCCTTAAAAATTTCAAAGTAGATCTTTTTACTTACCATCTTGTGCGTGCTGCAGCTACACTATTAAGAGCGGCAGCGCGATTACTGTCAGGAGGGCGATATCGACATTTTCTTTGAGTTTCCACAGCTCCACACGCACAAAAAAAAAACAACACAAAAAACAAAAAAATAGCAAGAGTTAAAAATTCGCCTCTAATACGATCGACGGCATTTTTGTATTTCGGCACTTTTCTTCCGTTCAACCATGATTCTCTTTTATACACACTTTTGGGGGTTTGCACTTTCGTAACAACAACTATAAAAACAAAGCAAACACAAACTGTCTAAACAGAATTAAACTTTTAAAAACGATAAAACAAAAAACATAAAAACAATCAGAACTTTATAAAACTCTCGTAATAAATAACCCAACTTTATTTTTTGTGTTATATCGACATAAATAAATATTTGTAAAACCGCTTCATAGTAAAATACGAAAGTGTGGTTTCACTACAAACTATGAATGAAAAAGTATAAAGGTTTCTTGCTGTTCTATCGATTGGAACAACAAGCACTTTGTTGGAAGTTTGAGTTGTTTTTATTATTTAGTGTAAAACCAGTCAATTTACCTTTTGAACATTTTTCTTTTACGATTTCATGATTTAATAATATCTTATTTTTTAATAAGCGTAAATTAGGGGAAATTTAATTTGTATTTTTTTTATTTTTCGTTTTATTTTATTTTTATTTTTTGTTACTTACCGGCGGGGGTAAGTCAAGTTTTTCAAAGTGTAACCGACAATTGCAATGATTCTTCGTCTTTGTCCTTTGCCAAAGATAACGAGACGATGGAACTCTTCAGAGTTCAACAACTATCAAGTCAATATATCAAAAGCCTGGCATACAGCCAGGTCGTTACAGTTTTGGCATATTTATAGGAAAATGTCGGCTAATTATGGTAACACTGCAAGGATATGAAAAGGAAAGAATCTGTTAATAATTCGTTTCTAAATATGACATTTTCCAATATTAATCCACAAACATCGTAAGAAGTATTTGAAAATAAATTTATGTTATATTTTACAAGGATTTGTCACTATATATATATATATATATATATATATATATATATATATATATATATATATATAATGAGGTTTACTAAAAGTTCTCATTCTCAATCCAGCCAATAAACCATTACAAAAATTTTACATTTATTTACCTTTCTTTGGTTATCTTTTAGGAAATGTTTTTTGGTCAAGTGTGTGTCTGAGGGTCAGTGATGTTTGTTTTAATTTATTTTTAAAAGTATTAGAATTCCTAGTTTTGGGCTTTTTTTAAGTATCTAAAAGCCCAGCAGAAAAATTTATGGAGTTATCTTCTCTTTTCTTACCTATCTTCCTCTTTCAAAATGGCTGCCATTCAGGACACATGGGGAAAGTGAAAGAAGTTTCATAGAATTTCTATTTGAGGACGAAGAAAGTGTTGCAAATATTCATAAAAAAAAGTTTTGACTGTTTATAGAAAAGCTTTATGTGATGTAATCACTGTAAAGAGATTTATCAGTATAGTGAGAAGCAAACAAACTTTGAGACAGGACTCTTCAGAGAAAGCGATGGCTACTGTGCTTTGGAACTAGAAGAGTGTCCTTCTGTGAGAGTTTACACCAAATTCTATCACTATCAATTCTAAGTGAGCTTATTGTCAAAATTCACATTGACGTTTTTTTCAAACTTGTCCATATTTGAAGATGAGTGATGACAATGTGAGACAACACAACAGCTTAACTATTAGGCAAAAAATCACAGTACATGGCTAGATGACAATATCTCATCAACTCTAGTCTTAGCCTGATACCCTCAGGTTTTCATCTATTTAGGTTCATGCAAGAGAATCTTGGAGGACAGCAGTTCTCCAATGATGATAAGGCAGGGCCATAACAGAGAAAAATGTTCTTTTTGAGGAGGGCTCCAAAAAGTTTAGAATTTAGCTATAAGCAGTCAAAGGCTACCAACATGGCTAGTGGCAAAAACATTTAAAATTTCCAATACATCTAAATTGGCAGAAATCATCTTTGAAATAATAGAGAACTGTCTGCATTACAAATGAAAGAACTTTTAATCTTTTTTTAAATGTATACAGAAAAAATATAGATTCGTTAATGAAGGAAAAAATTATTTCTTTTACTTGTTTGTTTTTTTTTTTATTTACCATCATCATACACATTTAAAGAATTCTTTCATTGGGGTTTCTAAAAGCTATATTCTTCCTTGCTTTGATTTTTTTTTCTTTTATTTCTTTCTTTATCATATTTTGTTAAAATAAAAGCCTTTAAAAAATGCTACAATTGGTAAAAACTTGTGTGGAGCCAAGAAATTCCAGCTGCCTACAAGGTGAAACAGGTAACTTGAACATGGCTAAGAATGCAATCAAAAAGCTTCTATATATTCAAAAGTGGCATGCCATGATTGAGAAGGAAAAAGTCTATTTTGAGGACTAGACTTAGAATCTCATGACCTTTATTTATTTTTATACTAGCAGTATAGCCTGGCGTTGCTCAGGTGTAATGAAAGCTTTAAAACTAATCCACGGTCCTGGAGCTCAGACTCTTTGGACGTTGGCACGAAACACTAAAAAGCAATAGTTGTTTCTAGTTAAAGTGAAATCTTAGACTGAAATAAAAATCAATGGATGTAAGTCAAATTTTGATTTCCTGTTATCGATATCAAATAAGTTTTTTTCGTTGTAAACTGAATTTTGAAGGCTAAATAAGTCCTCTGAGAAAATGATATCATGGCTGAGACTAAGAACTACAATTATACCTACTTAGAGCCAAACCCAAAGCAAAAACTAAAATAAAAGGGCTGAAAAAAATACAAACATACAGGCAGATAAACAGACACACACACAAACATCTTGCCTTATATATATATATATATATATATATTATCGATTTTCTGCACTATTGTAAGAACTGCAACCTTGAAACTTCTGAATATAGTTTCTTATGTCTTTGTCTATGAGTGTATCAAATTTGATTAAAATCGGACCACTCCTTCTATAACCTGATCTTTTTGATTATCGATTTTCGATATTTATCGGGTGTACCTCAACATAAAACCTAGCTAAGAACACTCGCAGACACTTATAGTACAACTGTGTAAATTTTCAAGAAAATCGGTTCAGCCATTTCAGAGTCTATAGGTAACAGGGACACACACACAGACACACACAAAGTTCTATTTATAAATAAGTTTAGATACTTTTCTACTGATAAATCTCTTATAAGTAAAGATCAAGCATTACTTTTCTGACTGGCCCTAATTATATATATATATATATATATATATAATCTACATATATAACAGTAATTGTTTTCATATGAAAAAGGAACAACCAGTAAATTACTGGAAAATAATGTAAGGTGAGCAAATTTTATCAATAAAGTGCTCAATATTCATAAATCAAGCATTAATAGGAAATAAATGAACACAGAATTGAAAGACTTATCTCCTGACTTTTGCAGAAATAACTCCACTCTTTAAAAGTAAGATAAATCAATTAATAAATTAAATCATTTGTTCAGCAATATATTAGTATATACTAATATTTACTATATACTGATATATATAGTATATACAGTCCATTTAAATTTATTACACAAACCACATAAACCTAAATAACTCAAATTTGCAATTAACAATTTAATCGTCAAAACAAAGCTTAAATTAAATTTTAGGTAGTTTCAACATGTTCTATCGAATTTATTGAATTTATGAAAAAAACTGCACTTTTAAAATAAAAAAACACTTAAAGTCATGAAATCCTCAACAATTAATCAACAGTTATAATAGAATAAATAACAAACATATATACGTCTTTGAAGTATTTACAACTTAATACAGTGACCCTTCTTCTTAATAACAACCAGAAATGTATTACCCATTGATTTTGTTAATTTTTTTTACTTCTACAGTTTCACTTTTACAATATGGTGGTTTTAATTACTTTTCATAGGCCTGTTTTGCTGTCATTCTTTGCCACCTTCATATAATTTCATCTTCACAATTGATCATAGATTTTTGATCAGATTCAAATTGGGACTTATCTTCTCTCTTGTAAACATTCTTTTTTTTTTAATCATTTCACCCCAAGCAAGGCATTCCACTATTGTGCAGGGGGTTACATAGGGGAAGGTGGTGAGAAAAAGTGGTTAGATATAGGAAATGTCAGAAGGAGGGTGATAGACAAGTAAGGAGGTAGATGGGAAGAGTGTTTGAGAGAATGGATGCATGTAAGTGTGTTAGGAGGTATCTATTGACCTTATATTTAAACTCCTGGAGATTGTAGCTGTCAGGGAAGCAAGTATGTGGTAGGGAATTTCACAGGCGGGAAGTGTGAGAAAAGAAGCTATTGGAGTAGAAATTGTGGTTACATTTTATCGGTTTCACTGTAAAAGGGTGGGACCTAGTTGCTAATCTAGTATCTCATGCAAATTCGTATCTAGGGGGCACCACTGATCTAAGTTCATCGGAGCAGAAAACATGAAAGTATTTATAGAAGAGGCACAGGGAAGCCATGTCCCGCCAGTGAGAGAGTGACTGCAGCTGGTCTGCCAAGTCGGTATTGATCACATTACAGATTCTTCATTGTATTTTGTCAAGAACCCCAAGGAGAATAGCAGGGGCACCTGACCAGATGTGGCAGCAGTATTCAATACACGGACAGATGGTAGATTTATATATATGCAGAATAGATTCAGACGGAAAAACTTCCAGGCCCTGCACAGAGAACTAACTTTCATAGCAGCGGATTTAGCAATGGATTCGATATAGTCTTTCCACTTGAGGTCTGCTGAGAGTGTGAGGCCAAAGAGGTGTAGTGTTCTATGCTCAAAAACTTTATGGACAACCTTAGATACACGAGAAGATGTTTCTCTTAGATTATGTAATGTTATTAATTAATGACATTATATAATCTAAGAGAAACATTTTTTGCCTCCAATCAGCATGGCTGGTGCTAACCTCCAGGAGAGTGACTCATTAAAACTTCTCTGGCTTATGCTTTTCCCTGACATAAATTGGAAAGATTATATTGAATCTATTGCTAGGTCTGCTGCTAGGAGAGTGGGTTGAGAAAAATATTGATATATGAGGGTCAGTCAATGAATACGTGAATTTTTCGGTATAAGGATTTCTAATACAGATAGAAGCCTACTTTTTAAAATATTTTTCTTTTACTTCTTTTTCAAAGGGATTTAATTTTTTTTACAGATTGAAAAAATCTTTGAGAGTTTTGGAGATTAACAAAGATGGCTGACCAAGAAACATGCTCCAGGATTGTACAGAGGTCAGTTATCAAGTTTTTGGTTGCTGAAGGGTGCAAACCAATTGAAATTCATAAGAGAATGTCAACTGTATATGGTGCCACATGTTTCAGCCAAAAAAATGTCTACAAGTGGCTTAAATTGTTTAAAGAAGTTTGAAAATGACGATGAAATCAAAAGTGCTGTGAACGATTGGCTGAGACATCAGTCCAAAGATTTTTACGTTGAGGGAATATGGAAGCTTGTGCCCAGATGGGAAAAGTGTGTGACACTGCTGGGAGACTATGCTGAAAAATAAAAATTTTAAAAAAAAGTAAGCTTTTATCTGTCTTAGAAAAATTCACCTAAGAATAATTCACCTTATTTATTGAATGACCCTTGTACAAAAAAGGGTAATATATACATATATACATACATACATACATACATACACACATACATACATACACACGTGTGTGTGTGTATGTGTGTTAAAGAACAGAAAAGTGGTGTGTGTTCTGTTCTTTAACATATTGTTAGCTCTGCATGTTCAGTTCATTTGTGTTGGTTGTGTATTGAGCACTTTTTTTGAATTACCGTCTGCTGGTCCAACCAGGGAAAACTAATCTTGGCCAACACATTTTGTCCTTTGATGGCAAATGTAATAATCCTTGTTTTACAACAAATATTCAATACACAATACAAAAATGAGAATGTTAGTTTTTCAACATTGTTAAACACTCATCAATATTAATCAAGTTAAGTGAAAAGTCTGGGTAAATTATGGAGGATGCTAAGTCACATAATTTAATGTCTAATAAAGAAAAGTAAATAATGTTCAAATTTTTCTAATGCAAATAATATCTAAATTACTTTATTTTAGTATTGATACATTTATGTATTATATATTTTAAATAACAAGAGATTATGAATTTAACATTTTTCTTTCAATTTTTTAACATTTTTATAGTCGTGTGTGTTAGCTTGGGAAGTAAATAATTCTTTCAGGAATGGAGTTATTTGAAAAAATCCAGGGCACAGATTTACACTACCGGCCATAATTATTAGTCCACCCCAGTTTTTTAAAAGAAATGATGTATTTCATACTATTTTTAAGTAGATAATTCTAAATGAAAATAGAATGGTTCTTTTGTTATTATTACTTTACACAATTTTTCAAAGTAAATAGCGACAATTTACCCATCGCATGTTGTAGATTTGCTATATATATATATATACACTACCAGCCAGAATTATTAGGCAACCCCAGTTTTTATAAAGAAATGATGTATTTCATACTATTTTCAGTATTTATTCCCAAGTGGATAATTCTAAATGAAAATAGAATGGTTCTTTTGTTATTAATTTGCAAATTTTTACAAAGCAACGAAGCAAAGATGAACTCATCCGAATCACCCTAAACTTTCTTTATTCTTTCATTGATGAAACTGCAATATAGGTAATTATTAAATATTTAAATATTTATAAATTCATTTGATGCACATGTTGTAGTGCAGTAATAACAAAAGAACCATTCTATTTTCTCTTACAATTATTCACTTGGCAATAATTGATAAAAAATAGAATGAAATACATCATTTTTTATGACACTGCGGTGGCCTAATAATTATGGCCGGTAGTGAATATTTTAATAAGATTTGATAGTGACACTCTCAAGAATTCTTTGTCTAAGTAAGTTACTTTCTCTTTTAATAACTGTGGCATTCTTTAAATCAAAGTTGTGGTTGAATTTATTTCTATGTATGACTAACACATTTGATAAATTTTTGTGTGTAAGAACGCTTTTGTGTTCATAGATAAATCTTTTAAAATAATTTGGGCATATTTTTATCACTTTAAGCATTATTTGTAATGAGATACTCATATTTCAGTAGAAGCTCTGTTTATTTTAAACAATATTTTATTTTGTCTACCAACCTGAATAAAGAAAATGTGTGCATTTTTCTTTAATAAGATTTAGCAAATATTCTGGCCAGAAGATAAAATAAAATACAAATTAAAATAGATGGATCATCTACTCAAATATAGCTGTCCATTAAAAATAACATTTAAAGTGATGAATAAATGTAAACTTATTTATAAATGGAACTTTGTCTGTGTGTGTGTGTGTGTATATGTGTATCTGTGTGTGTGTGTGTGTGTGTGTCCGTTACCTATAGACTCCGAAACGGCTGAACTGATTTTCTTGAAAATTTACACAGTTGTACTATAAGCATCTGCGAGTGTTCCTAGCTAGGTTTTGTGTTGAGGTACCCCTGATAAATATTGAAAACCAATAATCGAAAAAATTGGGTTATAGAAGGAGTGGTCCGATTTTAATCAAATTTGATACACTCATAGACAAAGACATAAGAAATGATGTTCAGAAGTTTCAAGGTTGCAGTTCTTACAATAGTGCAGAAAATTGATAATATATATATATAAAAGGCAAGATATTTGTGTGTCTGTGTCTGTTTATCTGCCTGTATGTTTGTATTTTTTCAGCCCTTTTATTTTAGTTTTTGCTTCGGGTTTGTCTCTAAGTAGGTGTAATTGTAGTTCTTAGTCTCAGCCAATGATCCCATTTACTCAGAGAACTTATTTAGCCTTCAAAATTCAGTTTACAACAAAAAAACTTGTTTGATATCGATACCAGGAAATCAAAATTTGACTTACATCCATTGATTTTTCTTTCAGTTTCAGTTTAACTGGAAACAACTATTGCTTTTTAGTCTTCGGTGCCAACGTCTAAAGAGTTTGAGCTCCAGGACCATGGATTAGTTCTAGAGCTTTCATTACACCCGAGCAATGCCGGGCTATACTACTAGTCATGTATAGCACTTAACTGACTGACTAGAAGTTCTAATCAATGCTGAATTGATTAAGCATTTTATTTTCTACTGCCTCCTTTCAGATAAACAATATGGCTTCTGTTCCTCCAGTTCTGTGTGTTGTCATCACAGAATTTGTCTATCAAGGTTTAGATTGGCAAAGCTCAGTTTGTGGCCCTAAATATCTTAAAGGTATTCAACAGGAATCCACCAGAAGCTTAATGGGACAAATATTTGGCTTAATCCAATCATTCCTAACAAACTGTGTAATGTTATATTGAATAGACACTGTGGTGGAGACTTACCTTGCTGAAGCAAGAGAAGGTGTATTGCTTGCACGTGCAGTTGTAGATAACCTAGACCTGCGAGGCGAGCTTCAGCAAGGCAGTGTTGAAATAACACGGCGCATGCGTTATCAGGAAAAGTGAGGCTGACACAAACAAGAGTGCTCGATTTCTTGGCCGAGACCAAGGACATATAAAGGGGGCCAACTTTTGATTTCAGATTATTTGTTTTTTGAGATTCATGAAGGCTACACCGGTGTCCAAGAAAAGGAGAGAGCAAAAGTACTTTTGTTTACAGTGTACAGGAAACGGAGTCCCAAGTGAATCATTGTCCCGATTTCCACATTAGCAATCAGTGAGAACAGATTTGTGTGGACATTCATTTTTCTACCAACCACACTTCATTAAATACTGCAGACACTCTGTGCCTCTTCTATAAATACTTTCACGGCTTCTACTCCGATGAACTTAGATCACTGGTGCCCCCTAGGTACGAATTTTCACGAGATGCTATATTAGCAACTAGGTTCCACCATATTACAATGAAACCAATAAAATGTAACCGCAATTTCTACTCCAACAGCTTCTTTCCTCGCACTTCCCGCTTGTGGAATTCCCTTCTACATGCTTGCTTCCCCGACAGCTACAATCTCCAGGAGTTTAAATGTAAGGTCAATAGACACCTCCTGACACACTAACTCGCATCCATTCTCCCAAACACTGTTCCTATGTACCTCCTTACTCGTCTATCACCTTCCTTCTGACATTTCTTATATCTAATCGCTCTCTCAGCACCTTTCCCAGTATAACCCCCTGCGCTATAGTGGCAGTGGAATGCCTTGCTTGGATTGAAATGATTAAAAAAAAAAAAATACAAGGGTTCCCCCAGACTCTATTTTTGGACATATTCTGTTTCTGATCTTAATCAATGACCTTCCTGATGTATTTAGGTATTCATGCTGATGACACAAGTAGTTACTCCTTTCTTAGTAGCAAGTCTGATACATTTGACAAAATAAAACTGACCTCACAAAATGAACTCTAATCAGTAGTTAACAGTGGCAAGAAATGGCTTGCAAATTTTAATTCCTTCAAAACAAAACTTTCATTTAATCATAACAGAAAACCTTTTCTGTTTGCCATCAGCATTGCTGATGTTAAACACCAATGGAGCAAAACTTTGCACATTATTGGGATCACATTTTCCGCTGACATGAAATGGAAAGACTATATTGTAACAATTGCTCTATCTACTAGGAAAGTTTGTTCACTGCTTCGGGCCATAAATTTTTTCTCATCAGAATCTATCTTGCACATTTATAAATCTACCATTTGTCTGTGCATTAAATATTGCTGTCATATCTGGTTTGGTGCAACTGCTTTATATCTCAAGATTCTTTGCAAAATTCAAAAGAAGAATCCGTAATGTAATTGATCCTAATTTTGCATCTCAACTTCAGTTATTTTCTCACCATTGTAACATGGCTTCCCTCTCTCTTTTCTGCAATTATTTTAATAGAAATCGTTCTAATGAGCTTCATTCTTTAGTGTCTCAACTGCATGAATTTAAAAGCATGCTGTTAGATTGGCAACTGGGTCTCATCATTTTACTTAAATGCAACCATTAGTTCTCTTCTTATAGTTTCTTTTCTTGTACTTCTTACCTGTGGAACTCCGTTCCAATTTCTTGCTTTTCTGCCACCTATAATCTTCAAAACATTAAATGCAACATTAATCACCATCTTCTGAAATGTGTTCCTTTATTGTCATTTTCCTCATTTAAATTTTCTCTTTCACCCCCAGTAATTCCATGTATCTTATTGGCATCATTGCCATCTTCTGTCTTCCTGAAATCTCTTCTTTTATTGTCCTTTCTTTTCACTAATGTCTTCTCATTCTCTTTCACTCCCAGTAACCCCTGGTATCTTAGTGGCATTATTGTCATCTTCCATATTCACGAAACCTGTGTTTTTATTTTCCTCTCTTCACTAAATTCTACATATTCTCTTTCACTCTGAATGACCCCTTGCATCTTAGTGGCATTATTGCCATCTTTCTTTCTGATACTTGTTCTTTTATTGCCCTTTCTCCTTACTAATGCCTTCTCTTTCACTCTCAGTAACCCCTTGCATCTGAGTGGCACTATTCCCATCTTCTGTCTTCTTGAAACCTGTTCTTTTACTTGTCCTTTCTCCTAACTAAAGTCTTCTTATTCTCTTTCCTTCCCAGTAACCTTTTGCATCTTAGTGGCATTATTGCCATCTTTTGTCTTCCTGATGCCTGTTCTTTTATTGCCTTTTTCTTCTCACTAAAGTCTTCTCATTCTCTTTTATTTCCAGTAGCCCCTTGCATCTTAATGGTATTATTGTGTACTTGAAGTGAAATGATTTTAAAAATATATGAATTTGAATTGATGCATTCTCTTTTTTTTTTTTTTTGAGAATTACCAATGGAAATATGAAATATTATTCGATTGTTTTTTTTTTTGCATGAATAATTTTATTTTTACAGGATTATAAAAATATGTGAACCAACTACAATACAATATTTATTATTTAACATATCATAAAGAAATGACTACAAAATCAAATTATAAATAGTGTTTCATTTTTTTGCTGTCAACTTTTTTTTTTTTTTTAATCATCTCACCCCAAGCAAGGCATTCCACTGCCACTATTGTGCATGGGGCTACATAGGGGAAGGTAAAGAGAAGGAGTGGATAGACATAGGGAATGTCAGGAGGAAGGTGACAGATGAGTAAGGAGACCGAGGATGAGGGTTGGGCAGATGGGAAGAGTGTTTGATAGAATGGGAGCAGGTTAGTGTGTTAGGAGGTATCTATTGACCTTACATTTAAACTCCTGGAGATTGTAGCCATCGGGGAAGCAATCGTGTGGAAGGGAATTCCACAGTTGGGAAGTGCGAGGAAAGAAACTGTTGCAGTAGAAGTTGCGGTTGCATTTTATTTATTTTTAACTCAATAAAAAATGTATTTTATTATTTTAAATAGTTCCAAGTGCACCAACACTTTGACCAAACAAAATATATTTTCTAGACAATCACTTTTCATTTCATCTAATTTTGTCTGGGATCTACTTTACATGAATAAATAAAGACATCAAACGCCTCCTA
>JBBBDQ010002237.1:0-100000 GCA_037127315.1 Ascarosepion bandense
TACGTTCATCCTTCCATTTGTTGCAAAACACCATTACATAGATTTCTTCTTTCGAGTAAAGAAATAAGTCCAATTTGATGCCATTTTTTTGTTTGTTTTGAGTCCTCCAAAAATAGGTTTCATTTCTAAACTAGCATATTATGCAAAGCATCTACTCGAGCACGAATTTTTTATGAAAATCTTGCCCTTTATGCACAAGATTTCCTTTACTTTCGTTCAGTATCGCTTTATTGAAAATATTTTTGATCTTATAGATGCCTACTCGGATGTGCGTTTTGGTGCAGTGGATATCGGCTTGGAACGAGAAGTCGGGGAGCCGAGTTCAAATTCCAGTTGAATACATTGCATTCACTTACACGCAAATACCCTTGGGAAAAGGTATTAATCTGTCTCTTCCCTCCAGTTATGGATTAGATAACAGAATAGATTGGGTTCTATAGCCTTCGCTGGTAATCAGTCTACCGCAGAAAGTCATTTGCAACCTACTGCGGGATAATCTGCCCAATCAGTCATGTCTCTTTCGAGACATGATCGCCCAAGAGTATTTCGCGTATGGCACTTAAATGACTGACTCGGTGGAGATAGCATAGCATTTGAGAGGGAATATCATCTGCTTCAATTTGGTAAGTCCATTAAAAAGCGCTTTCAAAAAGAACTCTTCTCTTTCTTTCGCATTTGCATAGACTCATTAGCTTTAACCTCAACCAGACTTTATTTTTTCTTGTTTTATGAAATAAATATTTAATAAAATTTCAACCAGATATCCATTTGCTTTCGATTTATGTCGTTTCGTTGGAAATCTAAACTTATTTATAAATGGAACTTTATCTGTGTGTGTGCGTGTGTGTGTATCTGTGTGTGTGTGTGTCCGTTACCTATAGACTCCAAAACGGCTGAACCGAGTTTCTTGAAAATTTACACAGTTGTACTATAAGCGTCTGCGAGTGTTCTTATCTAGGTTTTGTGTTGAGGTACCCCCGATAAATATCGAAAATCGAAAAAATCGGGTTATAGAAGGAGTGGCCCGATTTTAATCAATTTTGATAGACAAAGACATAAGAAACGATATTCAAAGGTTTCAAGGTTGCAGTTCTTACAATAGTGCAGAAAATCAATAATATATATATATATATATATATATATATATATATATAAAAGGTAAGATGTTTGTGTGTATGTCTGTTTATCTGCCTGTATGTCTGTATTTTTTTCAGCCCTTTTATTTTAGTTTTTGCTTCGGATTTGGCTCTAAGTAGGTATAATTGTAGTTCTTAGTCTCAGCCATGATACCATTTACTGAGAGGACTTATTTATCCTTCAAAATTCAGTTTACGACGAAAAAAACTTATTTGATATCGATACCAGAAAATAAAAATTTGACTTACATCCATTGATTTTTCTTTCAGTCTACGGTTTCGCTTTAACTGGAAATAACCATTGCTTTTTAGTCTTTCGTACCAACGTCTAAAGAGTCTGATCTCCAAGACCATGGATTAGTTTTAAAGCTTTCATTACACCCGAGCAACGCCGGGCTATACTGCTAGTATTTTATAGATAGACATACCTTTTCACCAGTGGCTATTTATATTTCACTGATGAACAGGGTGTCCTTTCTAAAATCAAATATGTAACGAACAGGCTGAGTGAAATTTAAATTATATCTTTTAAACATTCAAAGTATCTTTTTCTTTTCATTTTCAAACTGAATCAATTGGAAAATAAATTTACTTAAATGAAAATCTGTTAATTTTTGAAAATGTTCTCAATTTTTATTCTAAATTTTTGAGCTGAGGACATCATTATATTCGGATTAATATCCCGTCTCTCTATGGCGATTATTCTGGTGAACTTCACTCCCTATAGTACTTAGAGATTATGACTTTAAGCACAGTACTAAATAAGTGTTCTAACATAGGACAGAAAATGTGACACTGAGATCCGAAGACATATTGGCATGGCCAAGAACGCATTCCAAAAGCTAAGCAGAGTATTAAGAGACAGGAAAATTTAATTGAAAACAAAGAAAAGACTACTGAACACTTTCGTGATATCTGTTCTCGTTCCTGTATGGCAGCGAATGCCGGACAATCTCTTCAAAGATGAAGAAGAGACTCAAAGCAACAGAAATATGGTCCTACAGAAGGATGCTGAGAATACCATGGACCGAACATGTGAGCAACGACGAGGTTTTAGAGAGGGTAGAAAGAAAAAGGAAACTTATAATTAACATCTATAAGCAACAGCTGAAGCTTCTTGGACACGTAATGAGGAAGGAAGGCTTGGAGAATCTGATACTCACAGAGCGGAAAGAGGGAAGAGAAACAGGAGAAAGCAGTGCGTGACATACTTGATAGGCTTGAGCAAATGGGTGATAGAGCAGAGTTTGGGAGAAATTTATTAAGAGCTACAAGGAACAAGAAAATGTGGAGAGCTATGTTCACCTATGTCCTCATGGGACAGTGCACATAAAAGAAGACTTGACTGACGTTAATGTCTCATCATCTTATAGTTAAAATGGCAAGATGTAACCACAAGTTCTATGTTAATGCTTTCATCTCTCGAACTCCTCACTCGTGAAACTCCGGTTTCTTGCTTTCAAGTCAACTTTGGTCTTCAAAAATTTAAATATAATGTCAATCGTTATCTACACTTTTCTTAATTCCTCTATTCTCATTACTGAATAAGTTTTTAATGTTTATTGTTTTTTCACATTCAGTAACCCTTTGACTCTTAGCGGCTTTATTGCCTTGCTTCATTTGTCAAACTTAATTTCAAAATAAATTTATTTAAACGAAAATGAATTAATGACTCAGCGTATTTCTGTTTAGAATTTTTCCCTAATTTTTGGAAATGTCCCCAGTTTCATTTTTATCTTTATTACAACGTTTCGACCGTTGTGCCTGCCGACTTTCTTCAGATATCAGCCCGGGTAACCCTCAGGGAATTTTGAACGGAAACGTTTATTTTATCTACAGTGGCAGATTCTTCTCATTCCGTTGTCCAATATCTCGCCTTATTGTATTTTTTATGTTGGGTTATTGCTAATCGTGTTTCTATTAACTCTAAGCCTGTACTACCTGGCTCAGGAATTAAACTCACAATTACTATGCCACAATTACTTTGTTCTGCCATCAATTCACTTAAACATTAAATTTTTCCAAGATCGTCATGACATGTTCTTTCAAAGCATGGACGACCATGACTTTCTACAACTTCCTGCCTTTTGCTGTTTTCTGTATATTTTACCATCTTTGCCACCTCTTTTTGTCTTTGTATCCATTGTTTATACAAGGACTAACGACTTCATCTTTGATGTTTCGATCGTTGTGCTCTTTGGCCTTCATCAGGTGTATGTCGATCCCGGTAAGCTTCAGGGAAATTCGAAATGAACCCTTTATTTAATCTATAGGATTGAGTATGTCCATATCTAGACATATCTCACCTCGTTCTTATTTTGTATTCTGCTATGAAGATACGAAATTAAATACCATACGGGATACATTTATAAACTAGAAAGAGCAGTCAACGACGGTAAACCTCCGCCAAGTCAATACCGACAAAATCTCAGTGATTAGCAAGAACTTGACCGCTCTCAAGAGAGAAAATACAAAAAAATGAACGCTGCCGCTCTCAAAATTGACTGCACACTTAAAATGAAACAGGGGAAGTAATTGAATATTTAAAATGATATATAAAAGGTAATTCAGTATTTGATATTTGAAGGGCAACAGTTATATTTTATTAATAAAACCGGAAAAATAACTCATAAACTTTATCCCGTATCGGATCGAACCCAAAATCTAAGCAGTTTATGCGTCATGAAGCCAATCCTCCCTGAAAGTTTCATCCGAATCCATTCAGCTGGTCTTGAGATATCTTGTCCACGGACAGACGGACAAACAAAGAGACAGACGCGACGGAATACAATATCTCTGCTTTAAATGAGAAGTAATTTAGAGAAAGCAGTAAGGTTTCCGCAACAGTAGTAAAGAACAAAAAGAGAAGCAGCCCTGAATGAGGTCACTTGTGACAGCAGCAGCAAGCAGGATAGAACAGGTTTATGGTTTCAATTTCTAGGCTCAGGATTGTCCCAAAGAACAATAGCCAAGTGGATTAAGAGCGATCGTTCGTGAATTTGCGTGTTCCATTCTTTGGTCAAGTACAGATTTAAACTCGGAGAAAACAGGGCGAGCTATAACTGAGTAACTCTAAACAAAGAACGAGACAACATATACTTAAACTGTAACAAAAACGGTCTACACTCATTGGTTAAATAAAGGGTTAATTTCGAAGCTTCTTGAAAGGTATTGTGAAGGGTATACACATGAAGAAGAGTGGAACACACAACGGCCAAACGTTGTGTTAATAAAAAAAAAGAGGACATATTCGAATGTAAATACTGAAAAAAAGTTATTCGAAATTAACTGTGGATCAATCAAATAACTAAATTTAAGACAATGTGCGTTGTGGTGAGGAACGAGAAATTGGAGGGCCGAGTTCAAATTCCAGTTGAATTTCTTGTATTCACTTACGCGCAAATATTCTTGAGAAAGGTATTAATCCGTCTCTTCCATCCAGTTATGGGTTAAATAACAGGACAGATTAGGTTCTATAGCCTTGGCTGGCAACTAGTCTACTGCAGAAAATAATGGCAAACTACTGCGGGAAAATCTTCTGCCCTGTCAGTCATGTCTCCTTCGAGACATAATCACCCAAGCGTCTATCGAATATGGTACTTAACTGACAGAGGCTGAAATAACAAACAAAAATGTAGCGTAGCGGCTATCGGTGTTAAAAGTGGAATTGTTCAAATTCCAGCCGAGGTAATTGTGATTACTTTTACACAAATACTTTTGTAAAGGTATGAATTCACGAGGTAAAGAAAGGAGAAATCTATGAATTTAAAACCATTTCAACGTGACGCTAGCTTCGAATATTGCATTCACATGGTCGTTACTTCAACTATATATTTAGATATGATCTTGACGAAATCAAAAGAAGATCAGCAATATTATCGGTGACAAACAGGCATCTCGGCCACAGTCATTTGCCACCGTAGTAATATAACTTCCCTCTGCCTTTTCTAGAAATTTGTTCTCAAAAGCGTTCCTCTCTCGTACTTAGGTTTTATGAATTTAAACACAGGACTTGAGATGTGTGTTGTAGAGCAGTAGCTATCGGCTCGAAACGAGAATTCGGAGAGCCGAGTTCAAATTCCATTTGAATTCGTTGCATTCACTTACGCGCAAATACCCTTGGAAAATGTATTAACCCATCTTTTCTCCCTCCAGCAAGGGATTCAACAGCAAGATAGATTGGATTCTATATCCTTTGTTGACAACCAATCTACCGCAAAAGAAATAGCAACTTATCGCGGGAAAATCTTTTGTTTAGTCAGTCATGAATCGAAAGAGACATGATCGCCCAAGAGTGTTTCACGTATGGAGATTAACTGACCGATCAAAGATAAAAAGAAAGGTATAGCAGAACAGACTGGATTCTATAGCCTTGGTTTGCAACCAGTCTAATGCAGAAAGAAATGGCAAGCTACTGCGGGAAAATCTTTTTCCTAGTCAGTCATAGCTCGAAAGAGGCATGGCGTGTATCACATATGACACTTAACTGACTGACTAATTTGGGGACAAGGCCTCATTACTTTACAGTTAAACTAGCTACTTTTAACCGTAAGTTCTATGCTAACAGTTTCTTCTTCTGGACTCGATGCTTGTGAAACTCTTCCAGTTTTTTGCTTTGCAGCCGACTTTGATCTTCAAAAATTTTAATGGAATGCCAATCGTTACTCATATTCTCATATTTTCAAATGCCTAGATGTAACCGCAAGTTCTATGCTAACAGTTTCCTCCTGCACATCTCACTTGAGGAAGCCTCTTCGGAGCCCTTACTTTCCAGCCCACCTTGATCTTCAAATATGTAAATGCAATATCAATCTTTATCTACAGTCTTTTTGATTCCTTTTCTTTTATTTTTCTATCTTCTTAATAATGTTTTTCTTATTCTTTCACACTCAGTAATTCCTCGTGTCTTAGTGGTTTTATTGCCTTACTTGATTAAATGATTAAAATACAAATAAACAAAAAATCCACTTTGTAAAAACACATGTCTCATAAAAATGAAAGCTGTAACACCTAGCATATTGCGGCTATGGGGAGGCTGTGGCCCTAGTGCGGTGCGGCTATGGCCGCAGTGTGGTTAGGCTGTGACTCTATACAGAGGAACCTGTATAGTTAACAAAAAGAAACTCATCCGAGTTCATTACATTTACAGTATTTACATTATTCGGACTATTGTCCTCATCTTTGTTGCCATTTCTATGACGTTTCGGCCGTTGTACGCTCCAGCCTTCTTTAGGTGATAGGAACTTCGAACTGAACCCTTTATTAAAATCACGGTAGAGCCTCTTTTGGTAGTCATGAATTATCTCCCTCTAACCCTGTAAGTTACTTGCTCACCACTGCTGTAGCCTGGTATTGAACTCACAACTCTTTGGGTCAAGTCACAGGAACTAACCAACTTAAGAACAAGAACAACCGAATTTTTGGGACTTATAATTGTTCAGTTACCTTTTCTTTTCTTTTTTTTACCAGAGTTCATATTGCAATTTTTTTTATGTTAATGGTTTTCTCTAGTATATTTGATGTTAATGGTTTTCTTTTGTATTTTTTTTTTTTTTTTTACCAGAGCTCATATTGCAATTTTTGACACCAATGATTTTCTCTGGCACTCCGTATTACTGGTTCCCATATTGTATTTATTTCTATGCTTGGTCGACTTAGGAGATTTTTGTAGCCTAGCATATGTGCTGATTCCTTAAGTTTAACTAGTTTCCAGTTGCGTTTTCTATCTATATTTCATCCAAAAGATTTACATTTGTTTTCACATAAAAACCATTTAGGAATTAATAGCATCTCAGGCTAAGATATCTAGCATTGATTAGCAGTCAGTCTAGGTTAAGAACGATTCTGAATTTATAAACACTTGAATGTAGGGTTAGCAACTTTACCCCATGGAAATCGCAACAGTAAAACTTAGCGTAATGAAACTTTAGATCTCGCATTGTGCCGCTGTGGCACTAGCGTTGTGAGGCTATAACACACGCGTTGTGAGGCTGTGGCTTTATAGTCCACAAGTTGTTGGTTGTGGTTCTACAAGGCTAATTTACCTGGAAAATATATTTATTCTTATATTATCATGATCTGTGCTGTTTTGAAATTCCGACTAAGCTGAAGTTAGAGTGCTTGCTGTAAAACGTTTTTCGGGCTATTCTCTATTATATTTGAGATCAATCTCCACTGCTCTGTAACCATGACCTTATGCCAGGCGAAGCGTAACTTACGGTTAATTGAAGCTGAATATAACGATTCTTGTTTGAGCCGAGAAGTTGATCTTTATTGACGCTGAAGTGAACGCTTAGCAAGAACAGCGACAACAAATTTCTTGTAGTACCAACACGTGATACAACGTTCAGAATAGTTGATTTTCTAAGCTTAGATATGGCAGAAGGCCGAAAGTACGGGTTACTCATTACTCAGTTGAGAGGCTTGCTAACCATTGCACCACGCCGAGGTGGCCAAATAACGTTCAGAATAGAATTCCATAGCTTGGTGCAATTAGTATTACTAATACTAATAGATAGGTTACCTAATAGATAGGTAACCACTTGGAAATACCAGGTACTATAAAATTGGATGTGCAGTGGTGTAATAATAGATAGTGGTTCAGAATTGTTAATCAGAAAGCGGAGTGAATACACTTTGAAAAGGTATAAATCCGCATTTTCCCTCCAAATATGGGTTAATTAGTAAGACCTCTTTCTATCACTAAGTCCATTATTATCTCCAAAAATAAATTCTTGCAACATAAAAATATATTCTGGGTTTAAATAATTTGCAAAGGGTTGATAAACCGTTAAAAACTAATCAACGTCTGGCTTCGTTTAAAAATAAATCAACTCACCTTTAATTTTAGACCCCACCAAACCCCACAAATAGACATGGGAGATAACTTCTTAAAAAAGTCTAGAATTAGTTCCCTTCAAGGATTCCAGAGTGCCCTCCCTTGTGTATGTAAAATTTGCTAGATGGAATATTCATTAATATTTCACATATTTTATTCCTTAAGTCAAGCCATGTTTTTATTTACTGGGCCATGTGTCCTTGAGGATAATCTACCCCAATGATCAAAATAAAGGATTCGGTTAAAAATTCCAGTCACCTGAAGAACGTCGGATCAATGTAAATAATATTAATACCAAATTAAATTATTGATTTAACAAATTAAAAAATGGAATCCCTGATTTATATTTTATAACATGAAAAACGCAAGAGTCAAAAATAAAATTCAAATCTTGAAACAGTAAGTTCTTAATATGCACCTGATCAATGCATAGAGCATGAAACTCCGAGTCGTAGGATAATATGTATTTTTATTAATACATATGATTGAATGAAGAAAAAAGAACAAATAGGAAACTTATATCAGACAAACATGTTTTATTTTTATTAACCCTCTAGGGCCATTCGTATCATATTTGATACAGAAGGAAAACAAGCCTTGAAAGAAATATTTTCCTGAAAAATTTTTTAAGAGAAATATTTTATAAATTTCAAATGAAAGCAGTACTGACTGCTCAGTCAATAAATACGAAATGTTTCCTTATAGGGAAATACCAAATGTTTCCTTATAGGGAAATACTGTATCAAATATGATACGAATGGCCCTAGAGGGTTAAAGCTTCTTCAGAGGCCGAGAGAAACGTTACATTGAGATACGTTTTCAGTTTGTTCTTTTTGTCTTTATTCTATCATTTGTCGGATTCCCATCCATAAATTTAACTCTCTCTCTTACACACACACACACACACACACACACACACACACACACACACACACACACACAACAACAACAACAACAACAACAACAACAACAACAACACCCATTCACATACATATATGGTAAGATGAATTTATAAATATACATATGAAGGTGCACATATATATCGTATTATTATTCAAGTGTTAATAAAACCGTATCCAATGTAGTATAAACAGAGCTATTTAATATTTTATAAATAATAAATATACATATTTTCTTACGTCAAAAACACAACTCGGAGTTTTATACGACATGCAATCATCAGGTGTATTTTTCAAATTGACAGTTTAATAGATTTGAATCTCAGTTCACTCGATGTTTATGGGAATTAAATCTTATAAAGTCAAAATATTGTTTTTTTAATAACAAGAGTAAAAATTTAAATATTTTAAGATTACATGTAGATAAAAAAAAAATTAAATTTAAATTTAAAATTAGAATTAAAAATTGAAAATTGAAATTGAAAAATGAAAAAATATTTTAAAAATTAAAATGCAGAGAGAAGAAATCAAGGGGGCGTAATTTATAAAATGTAAAAATGTAAATATTCTAAGATTGCCTGTGAGACAAAAAATTAAAATTTTAAATAAAAAATTAGAATATATAAATTAAACTTAAAATAAAATATAATTAATATTAGAATGCAGGAAGAAAACTCAAAGGGATGTAGTTCATAATTATTACAAGTAATATTTTCGGAGAAAAGAAAAAAAGAAACGAGTAAAGTAAGGGAGTGAGGAAGAAAGAGAGAAAGAAAATATGGAATCTATATCAATTAGGGTCTAAGAATTTAAGTAAGTATTTTTTAAGTAAGTATTATTTTTTAAGTAAGTATTTTTTTTTTTTTGGTCTAAGAATTTAAGTAAGTATTTTTCTTCTATGGCAGTATATGATCATTAATTTTTTTTTCTTAGGATTAGGATTATTAGTACGGTTTTAAATAAGTTTTTCTAAAAGGCATAACTATTACAACTATTTCCTTTTCCGTTATAAGATTAGGATTTAGCTACGATATTCCGGGTAATAATTGGGTTTTTGTTATTATTTTTTAATTTCCAATAATATATGGATTAAACAGTGCTTTTGCTGCATTTACTGTTGTTTAAAGACAACATTTGATTGTTAAATCTCATCTTCCATCTGTTAGAAGTACTTTCAAAGTAAAATTTAACATCGTTACTTCCGAATGAATTCTAGCTCTATAAACAATACTTTCGCACATACATTGGCCATTCAGTCGGCAGGTTTTATTTTTTCAGCAATTATTTTTTGAAGGGTCATTGTTGTTAGTAGTAGGATGACTGGTATTATTTACATGGGTCAAGTATTTGTTTGATATTATATTATTATGCTGTAAAATATACTTATCTATGTTCTTAACGCAACTATAACTGATTTTAACATTGTTTTTGTTGAAAATTATTGTTAGTGTGGGTCAATGGTAGAATGTTATTGAATTAAACTTAGGAAGAATTTACCAATGTTAATTCGGACGTTACGTCAAGGGTGGGTTAAACCAAATAATGATACGTTTACGTGATTTCTGCTTATTTCTGTCTACTTTGTTTTTAACGGAATATTGTAAACTAGTGTTGAGTTTACTTTTTTCTAAAGCATTAATGTATTTGATTTAAAATTGTCAAAAATTTCCTGATTGCTCGAGTTATTTCTTAAACAAAATTGGATGGATTTGTGTAGGTTGTTAGTGATTCTTTGAAGTGATTTGATTTCCTATTGATGTATTTATGGTTATTTAAATCCTTAGTGTACGGTTTGTCCAGTCCTTTGCACAGGTTGAAGGTAATATGTAAGAAATTTACGAGTTTAGCATTAGTGATGGTGTGCATTGTGGTGCATTGGATATCGGCTCGGAACGAGAAATCGGGGAGCCGAGTTCAAATTCCAGCCGAATTCATTGTATTCACTTACGCGCAAATACCCTTGGGAAAGGTATTAATCCGTCTATTCCTTCCAGTTATGGGTTAAATAACAGGACAGATTGGGTTCTATAGCTTTGGTCGGCAACCTACTGCGGGATAATCTTCTGCCCAGTCAGTCATGTCTCTTTCGAGACATGATCGCCCAAGCGTGTATCACGTATGGCACTTAACTGACTGACTGAATATAATAGTTGGAATAATGATTAAGGCTTCTACTGGTCATAAAGTGGGGGTACAGTTTATTACTTCATAACAATAGGAAACCGATCCCCCAATAATTACAACATAATAATATAATACATTTCTTTCCCCTCTAGCTATGAGTCAAATAACAGGGCAGATTGGGTTCTATAGCCTTGGTCGGCAACCAGTCTACCGCAGAAAGCAATGGCAACTTACTGCGGGATAATCTTCTGCCCAGTCAGTCATGTCTCTTTCGAGACATGATCGCCCAAGCGTGTATCACGTTAGGCAATTAACTGACTGACTGAATCTAATAGTTGGAAACGTGATTAAGGCTTCCACTGGGCATAAATGGGGGATCAGTTTTATATAGTTATTAAGTAATAAACTGATCCCCCACTAATTATTGCTTAATACATCACTTCCCTCTCTAGTTATGAGTCAAGCAACAGGACAGATTGTGCTCTATAGCCTTGGTCGGCAACCAGTCTACCGCAGAAAGCAATGGCAACTTACTGCGGGATAATCTTCTGCCCAGTCAGTCATGTCTCTTTCGAGACATGATCGCCCAAGCGTGTATCACGTATGGCACTTAACCGACCGACTGATGGTGATAATATTAAGATCGTGATCTTTGAAACATTTTATTGGATTCTTTCTGAGTTTGTCCGTTTTTTGTGTACCAAGTTTGCGAAGGATTATCAGTCAGTCATCTTGGTAAAGTCTGGTGTTACATAAATCGAAGATGTGCCTAAGATTCCAGAGCAAAAAAAGTCCGACTAAATTGCAAGCCTTTGCAGAATCATACGCCTTGCAGGGCTGTTTTTTCTAGTCCACAGAAAAAAATATTAAAAATTCATCTTAAATCTTAACCATATAAATAATCCTAATCTACTTAACAAAAAAAAAAAAAAAAGAAAAAAGAAAAAACAAAAGCGATTTAAGGACCACATTCTGCCATAGAAAACCACAGAAAAATACTTATTTAAATGTTTAGACCCCGATTGATATAGATTCCTCTATACGTCTTTCTTTCTCTCCTTCTTCCTCACTCCCTTACTTTCCTCTGCAATTATTATTATTATTATTATTATTATTATTATTATTATTATTATTATTATTATTAAATATGAATTAAAATTCTTTGATTCTTCTTTCTGCATTCTAATATTTTTATTTTATATTTTAATTTAAAAATTTATATTTTAATTTTTTATTTAAAATTTTAATTTTAATTTTTTATCTACATCTTTTATTTATTAGAATATTTAAATTTTTACGTTTTATTAATTACCCCCCTATGATTTCTTCTCCCTGCATTTTAATAATTTTAAAAAAATATTTATTATTTTTTATTTAAATTTTAGATCTTAATTCTAATTTTAAATTTAAATTTTTTATCTCCATATAATGTTAGATTAATAAAATTTTTACTTTTGTTTTTAAAAAAGCAGTTACTTGAATTTATAAGATTTTATTCCTATGGACATCGAGTGAAACTTAAATAGAAATCTATTAAAATCAGTTTGAAAAATGTACCTGATGATTGCATAAGACGTGAAACTCCGAATTCCTGCCATAGACGTAGGAGACCATATATATATATATATATATATATATATATATATATATATATATATTACAGAAATTAACGAAGATTAACGAAATTTGTTATTAACAACCAACAATTTTAAATTATTGTTTGTACATTATTTTTGATCGATACTCGTATTTAAGTAGATATTCTGTTTATAATCAAACAGTATTATATATTTATTTCTACCCACCTGATTATTTACGGTAAGTTTTTGTTACGAAAATGTGTGTCATTCAGCAGGATTCGAACTTTTCGGAACAAAAATTTATCGTAAATAATCAGGCCGGTAGAAATAAATATATAATACTGTGTGTATATAAACACAATATCTACTTCAATAAAAGTATCGATCAAAATAATGTTCAAACAAATAATTTCATATATATATATATATATATATATATAAGTTTCATTAAAAATGACAGACAAGTTATTATGGCTTATTTTTTTTATGTATTTATTCATGTGATCTTATGATTTTTTTTCAGGATATAAATGATATAAAAATTGTCCGAATGTTTTGTTTTTATAAGCCCTTTCGGCTATACCTTTAGCCATTATCGAGGATGGATTTCCTTTATTCTTATAGATTTATGCAAACAAAACAACGCCTTCGATCTTATTCTCGTCTTGAAGTTTTTGTAATAAAATTAATATCTATTCATGTTTGTATTTTTCAAAGAGTACGCTATTTTGAAATCTTGCACTACATCTCCCTCCTTTATTTATTTAACTGTTGCCGTGTATATATAATGTAGACGTCTCTAAAACGCACACTTGTAAAGGCGTTTACGCAAATTTATTTGTATATAATGTAACACATGCAGGTTAAGTAAACAAGAAAAAGCGTCATCAAAATCGCACTGGTCAACTGGAAACCAGACGCCATTAGTACATAAAAAAACTGTTTTTTTAGATAAAGTTTGCGTTGTGCAGAAAACGGTTATATAACACACACATACACACACACACACACACACACACACACACACACACACACACACACACACACACACAATCTCCTGAAGATTGCTGAAATGCATGAAAACTCAGATTCGTGAGTAAAACATAGGATAATATGTATATTTATTAATATAGTGACGTGAATTAATACATATATGCATGTAATGGTGCACATACGTATCGTGTTATTATTCAGGTGTTAATAAAACAGTGCTCAATGTATGGACAGATTAAGATATATTTTTGGTCAGTTATACAATATTGAAAGCTACCATTCTCACCTGATTAATATTTGTATATTGATGTGTATAAACACACACACACACACACACACACACATACACACACACACACACACACACACACACACACATATATATATATATATATATATATATATATATATATATATACGCTATCACACCCTGAATGAACACTCTGGAAGAATGGTAGACTTTGGAAAAACAGTAGTTATTATAGCACCCACGCATCGCTCATTTAGTAATGAATTAGATCACTCTGGCCACTGGCGCATGATACATCATACGCTAAAAATCTGCCTCATTCTGTCGAGCGCCCATAGCTCAGAGGTAGAATCGCTGACTGACGCTAATTCGATCGGATTTCAATTCTGGGTAAAATCTATTGAGTGTTTAACCGTACTGATGAGCTGTGATACAACGAAACAGATTAGTCATCCGCAGACAGATCTGTTTCGCTGTATCACAGCTCATCAGTACGGTTAGACTCCGATTGCTTTTTAACCCTGGATTGAAACTCGACCGAATTGGCGTCAGTCGGTGATTTTACCTGTGGGCTATGTGCGTTCGGTGGAAAAGGCAGATCTTTTAGCGCATATATTATTATACGCGCCTAATAGCCAGAGTGATCTAATTCATTTTACTGAATGAGCGATGCGTACATGTCAGAGTAGCTACTGTTTTTCAAAGTTTACCATTCTTCCAGAGTGCTCAATCAGGGTGTGAAGCGTAAAAATTCTTTCTTCGTTCTGTTATTCTCTCGGATATATATATATATATATATATATATATATATATATATATATATATATATCCGAGTGAATACAGAACGAAGAAAGAATTCTTACAACGTCCAAAACATTAATTTAAAACAGTGCTCGACATATAATATATAGAGCTGTGAATATTTATTATAAATTATATTTTAGAACATGTACATAATTATTCTATATATATATATCCGCTACAAAGGCATGTTCGTTTCGACATTGAAACTTCAATGTCTCTGTAGGCGGTGTGTAAAGTAATGGAAATCCTTCTTCCTTATATTTATTTAGTTTAGTTTGAGGTGTTGGTGCGGGTTAGTCATAGGGGAATAAGTCTCTGACCGTTGGAATTTTTGGAGAGGGTGTTTTTAATTGGTTGATTAATGAGAGTCCTTGATTTCTAGACAGTTGTAAGTTTTTATTATCTAGTGACTAGACTATATCCTTATGGATTTTTTAGAAGAGCCGGTAGTGGTTTGCGCGGATATTTTTATTTAAGCAGTCTTTATAATTAATGTAAATTTGCATATTTAATCTTAATTTTGGATTTAAGGAATATATTTTTTCTATTAAATTTTTAATTTTTAATTATTAATTAGATCATAGTTTGGAAACCGTTTTTTCTGTTAAAATTTTTATTTTAAATATCTATTCTTATATCTAGTCATTTGTGTATGAGGTGGGGGTTTATTGGTAGGAGAAAAATACGCTGATTGACCTTTAGAATTTTGGTGTGGGGAGTGTAAGTTTTTTTTATATATATCTCTAGTGAGTATTCAGTACAGAATAATTTTCGTAAATAATATAAATTTGTATATTTAATCATAATTTTGGATTCAGGAAGTCGATTTTTTTCAATTAAATTTTAAATCCTAATTAGATCACAGTTAGGAAACCGATTTTTTTTCTATTAAATTTCAAATTTTAATTATATCAGCGTTAGTGGTAAAATTTAATGTAAGAGGTAAATTCTAATGTTAGGGTTATTTAGGTACCAGATAAACATAGGTAATAATTGCTTAATAAGTAGACTTTAATGTAGGGGGAAAGTAGAATGTTTGTATTTGAGGTAACAGGTGGATAGGTAACAGGTGTGTTTGTAATTAAGGTAATAGGTGAAGTTTAGTGTGTGTTAAGGACAGTATATATAATTAATCTATTTATGGTTATTAACCTTACTTTATAATTTAGTAAATCGATTACTTTTATAAAATTCTTAATTTTATTTAGAGAAAAATTTCTAATTTAGTTATGAATATTAAACCTTACTTTAGAATTTAGTAATTCGATATTACTGTAGAATTATATATATATATATATATATATATATATATATATATATATATATATATGGGGTCCTAGCTCTGGCTATTGTAGTATTTTTTTAGCATGATTGTAATGTTAGTTCTCTAATGTGCTTGTAGCTTACTGTGGTTTCATGTCTCTGGTTTAAAAGTTTGTTACTGTTCATATATTTAAGTATCTCAAGATTTTCTTGAAGACAGAGGAAACATAGTTCCTTTATAGATTTAGCTGTTCTTGCTTGTTTAAGGATTTTCAATTTAACTTTAGGCGCTTTATTTTCGTCTTTTAACTTCCAAAAGTATTTGGAGAGAGATGTCGTGTTTTGTTTTTCTTTGTTACAAAATTATGGAATATTTTTACATTCCTTATCTCTCGCAAATAGGAAACATGTAAGAATACTGGAAAAATGAAATACAAAATTAATAAAATCTTCCTTGCCGGTCGTTTTAATGTATAAATGAAATATTACTGCCCATATATATATATATATATATATATATATATATATATATATATATCATCAAGTAAATATTATAAGCTGACTTTTAAGGGGTGTTTATTTTTGGGTCCTCTCGTTGTTCATAGTATTTATATATTATCTTTATGTTATGTGATTTTCTATTTTAATTGCCTAATTTAATTTGACTTGGAATAAAAAATAGGAATTTTTTTAAAATAAGGAAATAAAATCTGAAAATTAAATTAAAAGTTAAATTAATTAATAGGTAGAATATTTTTAGGGCAAAGGTTATACGTTTTGTTCCTATGGGTCAAGGGGATTACTTGTTTCTAAATTTAGGATAAAACAAATGACATGAATAAAAAAGTAAAAAAGATTTATGAAAAAGAAAGTAAAAAGTCTACATAGGATAATCTATATTAATGCATGTCAAAGTATTTGAACAGTTATTTATTTCTATGTTTGCATGTAGTCACCAATTCACTTCTTTTGTTTAACAAATTAAGGTAATTTAAGCGTTTTAAGATGACAAGCTTTTCTATATTTATTTCCTGTTTCATTACAAGATTTGGTTTTTGCGATAAAGTTTCAGGTGATAATTGAGTTTTGTTGCTGTTTTTTTTAATAGAGGGCAGTGCGTTTACTTTCTTCTTCTTCTTCTTCTTCTTCTTCTTCTTCTTCTATGTGCCCTGTCCCTTCAGGACGTAAGCGATCATGGCTCTCCACGTCTCCCTATCCCTTGTGGCTCTTAGTATGTTTGCTCCTGTTGCTCCTGGCAACCCCCGTTCCGTCATCCCCCTGATCAGGCCCTGAAAATATGTTATCCGCTACCTTCCTCTGTCTCTCCTTCCTTCTATCTGTCCAGTCAGTATCAGGTTCTCCAGGCTCTCTTTCCTCATTGCATGTCCCAGGAACTTCAGTTGTCTCTTCCTGATGCTCAGCATCAATTTCCTTTTTGTTGCCATTCTTTCTAACACCTCATCGTTGCTTGTATGCTCAGTCCACGATATCCGTAGCATCCTTCTGTAGAACCATATTTCGGCCGCTTCCAGTTTTGTCCTCATTTTCGATGATATTGTCCAGCATTCACAGCCGTATTGAAGAACTGACATCACGTAGCAGTCTAGCACTCTTTTCTTCGTTTCTATTGAGATTTTCCTGTGTGTTAATATTTTGCTCATCTTCTGGAACGCGTCCTTTGCCATGCCAATTCGCCTTCGGATCTCCGTGTCGCACTTTCCATCTCCTATTAGAACACTTCCTAGGTACTTAAATTCTTGTACTTGTTTGATTCTGTTATTACCCACCTGTATTTGGCATTTTGGGTTGTATCTTTTGCTGATGACCATGCACTCAGTTTTCTTAAAGTTTATTTGTAGTCCCTTCTTGTCACTCTCCACTGCTACTTTCTGTATGAGGTCTTGTAGTTTCCTTTCCGTGTCAGCAATTTGCTTAAATTCATTTTATGGTTGTAATAACGGTATTTCTATTGGTTTTCAGTTGAGCCTAAATAAAATCTAACATCGGCATCGGAATGGATGCAATCTTTGTATATTGTACTTTCGGTCATGTACTGGCCGTTTTGTGGGCAAGTCTTAATTTTTCGGCCGTTACAATTATTTCTAGTTGAAATATATATATATGCTTCCACAAGGCCTACGCTTTTTCTGATCTTCATCAACGATCTTCCCGATGTAATCAGATCCCAAGTAGGTATCTACGCTGACGACACCACCATTTACTCCCACTTCGATAAGAAATCTGCCGATGCTGACAAAGTAAACCTCGCTATTGATTTTGAAAAGGACCTCTTATCTGTGGTGGACTAGGGTAAGAAATGGCTCTTAAATTTTAATGCTTCAAAAATGAAGCTGCTATCGTTTAACCACCATTAGTAGTCTCTATTACCTTCCATCAGCATGGATCAGGCTAGTTTCCCTGAAAGCAATACACTGTGCCTTCTCACACTCACTCTCTCAGCCGACCTCAAGTGGAATGCCTACGTAGAATCTGCAGCCAGAAATGTCGGTTCACTGTGTAGGAAGCGCCAGAAAGTTTTTCTCGTCTGGATCCATCTTGCAAATTATGTAAATCTCTCATCCGCCCGTGCATTAAATACTGCTGTCACATCTGCTCGGGTGCTCCTGCTATTTATCTTGGGGTTCTCGACAAAATCCAAAGGAGAATCTGCAATGTAATCGATCCCGACCTGGTAGTTCAACTATAGTCACTTTCTCACCGACTTAATGTGTCTTCCCTCTGTCTCTTCTAAAAAATACTTCCACGGCTTCTGCTCCGATGAGCTTAGGTCCCTAGTGCCCTAATTTACTCGAGCTACTAGTCTAGCAACTAGGTCCCACCCTTTTACAGCTGAACCAATAAAATGTAACTGCAACTTCTACTTTATTAGCTTCTTTTCTCGCACTTCCCGCCTGCGAAACTCCCGCCTGTATACTTGCTTCCCAGATAGCTACAATCTCCAAGTATTTAAATGCAAAGTCAACTGCCATCTTTTATCTCCTTGACTCGCATCCTTTCCCAGTCAACCCTTGTATCTTGTTCTTCCCCCCTTTCCACTCTACTCTCTTCACACCAGTGTTCTCATCCTTCTCTTAGCCATTCTCCGACACCCACTGGAAACTGTTTCTCTTTCTCTTCACTCTCCTCTTATGAACCCCCTGCATACCAGTTGCAGTACTGCCTTTTTTTTGGCCGAAATGATTATGAAAAAATATGATATATAGTTACAGTTAAAATTGTTTTTAGTATAAAACAATAAAAAGAAACTATCCGCATCACAATAAAATGAAAATAATACAACATAAAAAAGAAGTTATCAAGACAAAAGCAATCAAAAACAATTAACCACATATAGAACCACTCTCATACCAAAATATATAATTACACCAAGATCCATATAAATAAGAAGAAAATGTGACTCAACAGTAGTTAGGAAATTTAGACCTAACGAGTGAAGATTCATAACGGTGTCTTCACGAAACTTTGAATCGACATGACTCTGCTCATTTAAGTAACAACTTTTTCTGCATTAATATTATTCGCACAGTATCTCTACCCAGATATCGAGCACTTTAGGACAGAAAAAAACATTGGCACTAAGCATTGTCACAACTCAATACCACACACACACACACACACACACACACACATACACACACACACACACAAACACACATATATGCATATATATATATATATAGAGAGAGAGAGAGAGAGAGAGTTGAGTTATGATAATGGTTGGTGCCAAGATTGTTGTTTTTCAATAAGATATTTAGGCAAGTAGGTTTTTTATGGTAAAGCGTTAATAGTTTTAGAGCAAAGAATTTATCAATTTAAATAAGCAGATTCATGCCCACTTCGAAGTTTCGTGAGGACACCGTTATGATGCCCTTACTCATTGGGGCTGATATTCTTTGCTGAAACTTTGAAGTCGGTATGAACCTGCTCAGTTGAAGTAACACACACACACACACACACACACACATATATATATGTATATATATATATATATATATATATATATATATATATATATAATTTGTAAATACTTTTCCGGCCGCAATTAAACGTTTCTCGCATTTTCCTACAATCATCAGTTAGTTGGCAAATGTTATTTTCTTTTTTTTTTTTTTTTGTAAAATGGGCATTTTATACTCCCTTGGAAAATTCAAGATGCTACAACGAGGGTAATAGATAGGACGCACGCACCAAACAGAAACACAGAGGACGGAAATGACCATCCGACCATGATAGAAATGCTCCCAAGTCACCATTACTTGACAAAAAAGCCAAACACCAGAAAATATTCAAAATGTGCCTAGAAAGTACTTGATAGTATAGGAAACAGTGGGGTCTGCACAAAGGTGCGTAACGCTAATAGCAAAATAGGGCTCAACAGTACTGGGCCCTCCAAGTTCCAATATAAAACTAACATTCAGTCAATTAAGTGCCATACGTGATACACGCTTGGGCGATCATGTCTCGAAAGAGACATGACTGACTAGGCAGAAGATTATCCCACAGTAGGTTGCCATTGCTTTCTGCGGTAGACTGGTTGCCAACCAAGACTATAGAACCCAATCTGTCCTGTTATTTGACCCATAACTGGAAGGAAGAGACGGATTAATACCTTTCCCAAGGGTATTTGCGCGTAAGTGAATGCAATGAATTCGTCTGGAATTCGAACTAGGCCCCCCGATTTCTCGTTCCGAACCGATAGGTTACCATAATTTTCCCATCTACATCATCGAATAAAATTATTCCCACAAAAAATACACAACACCAGTACTAAAAGCATCAATATATTTTACTATAACCAAATCCACACTAATTACAAACAAGGCGAATTTATTAAGCACAATATTTCAGTTTTTCATTATATTTTTATTGTATGTTTTATTATACTTTTCTAATTGTTCAAATTCCGAATTGTATATAAAATGTCCAAACTTCACCTGTTCAAAAGGGTATTAATTAAAAGACTCTCATATGCCAAAAATCTTTTGATATGAACCATGTATGAATATTTTATTCCTCAACGATGTAAATATTTTATGAAATTGTAATTTTGCACAAAACCTCTTCGTTTTTTTATCTTTGATGACTTATGCAATTACGACGTTCACAGTAAACTTTGAAAACTTCTAATTTCGAGACTCTATCATATTGTCTCAGAGCAAATTCGAATTCCACATCATTGTGTTTAGTTTTGAAATCTAAGGATTTCGGTCTTCCCGACATATGAGGCATTGTGAATAATTCCCTTTCGATTTTATAGTAAATTGGATCAGGATCAGTGATTGGTGAAACAAGTTTTAAAAAATGTCAAATCTTAGGAAAATCTGTGCTAACTTCCGTGCGTGTAGACTTGAATTTGAAAGTATCTCGGTTTTTATGTGTGTCAAATTGCGATGTTGATCTCGCGATGTTTTGACAATTCTTATTTCGTCAAAGATATTTCAAGTTGAAAGTCTTTCGTAAACAACCGCTGACACGATTTCTGAACGAATATTTACTGATATTTTGTGTACATTAATTAATATTGATATTTAACAAAGGCCACCATGGTTGCGACTTTTCAACTTAAAAGCAATAACGCAATGCGTAATACGACTTCAGTTTAAACCTATGAGTTGCAAGTTGAACCTTGAACTTTAATAGTTAATGACTATTGCTTAATCTGGCACAGAAACTTTGAGTTTGAGTCATAAGGAATTTCAGAATTGGGAACCAAAAAAGTAACGTCAGTACTGGTCAAGTTCTGTATTGATTAAATTTAGCAATCAATTACAAGGTGCTTATTGTCGCTGATGTTGCTGAGAGGACAAAATCGACGCTTCCTGGCTCAAATAAAAAATGAAACTATGAACAGTATTTGATCTTATCAAGATGACATTCATCCAAGTATCAACCAGAGCCAGTACACCATATCTTTTATATTTTATATCGCTAGAAGTCTAAAATGACAGCAACATATATTGAAATACCTACTAGTAGGTGGAAATGAAACTATGAACAGTATTTGATCTTATCAAGATGACATTCATCCAAGTATCAACCAGAGCCAGTACACCATATCTTTTGGGATCAATCGAGAATAGGTTCGTTTATTATTGTATAAGATCAAAATAATAAAGCTGATATATATTTACAGATCCTTGATAAAATCCAAAGATTCTGCAATGATATTGATACTGTTCTGGCATTTCGGTTTCAGTCTCTTCCCCACCGCCATAAGTTAGCTTCCTTGTGACTTTTCTATAGACACTTTCATGGTATTGTTCTGATGGGGTTTCCGCTATGGTACCTTGACTATATGAAGAATCTGGTACTTACCGGACGGATAGAGGGAACGAGAGACAAGGGAAAGCAGCGCTTGACACACTTGATGGGCTTAAGCAAATTGATGGCAGAGCAGGGTTTGGGAGAAATATCAAAACAAAAAGTATTGATTTATTCACCAAATATAATAAAAAACTCTACTAGTCAGCATTAATCCCACTTTCACCGCCATAACGAAACTTCACTACGACCTTTTTCTATAAATACAAGGTGTCCATAAAGTCCGTGTGCACTTTAAATAAATTATAACTTTATTTGTAGTTATGATAGCAATAATCTGTACCCAAACTTTATGGACACCTTGTTTTTTGTACTATTTGTTCTAATGAACTTTTCTCTTTTGATATCTAGAATTTATGTGTTTAAGGGTACTACTAGATTATCGGCTACGTTTTGTCAAATGGCCAAAGACGAATTTCAGAAGCTAAGCTGAGTATTGATAAACAGGAAATTTTATTGATAAACAGGAAAAATTCGTTGGAAACAAAGAAAAGAATACTGAACTTATGTGATATCTATCCTCCCATATGACAGCGAATGCTGGAAAATCTCATCAAAGATGAAGGAAAGAATCGAATCAACAGAAAAGTTGTTCTACAGAAGGATGCTGAGGATACCATGAACCGAACAAGTAAGCAACGACGAGATTTTGAAGGAGAATGAAAACGAAAAGGAAACCAATACTTAACATCAGCAAGAAGCAGCTGAAGGTTCTGTGACACGAAATGAGGAGGGAGGATTGGAGAATCTGATGCTCACAGGACGGATAAAGGGAACAAGAGACAATGGAAAACAGCGCTTGATACATTTAATGAGATTAAAAAATGGATGGCAGAGGAGGGTTTGGGAGAAATACCAAAACAAAAATATTAAGAACTACAAGAAATAAGAAGATATGGAGGGCTATGATCGCCTACGTCCTGAAGGGATACGGTACATAAAAGAAGAAGGATGGTTCCTAATCTAAATTAGTGGTTCCCGATTTTAAAAATGACGAAAGAAATTTTTATTCTTTTTATACAGTTTGTTATGTGAAAAGACAGTATTCTGATGGAGTTTCTCTGCACAGCACTTCATAACCACGTGACCACGTTGGGGGTGAGCGGTCAGTTTGGGGGACAGGTAAATGGTTAATTTCAGTATTGGAGTAACATCACCACACAGGCACGTACAAAATAATGGCAGCACATAGTACCATAACATAATTTTGAAAATTTGATTAAACTGTCTATTTTTATGTTTGTTGATTTAATATTAGTAGTACTTCTTTTTTTTTGTTGCTAAAATTGTTTGTTTTTTTTACAGATATTATTTTAAAAAGTTAGGACTATTTAAAAATTTTAAGTGATCATCTTCATCTTGTCGTCCAGGACCTGTTTCCGGAGCAAACTGCCATCTTCCATGATGATAATGCACCCATTCGTACTGTTAAAGTTGTAGCTAAATGGCACAAGGAACATTCTCGTCAAGTACAACATCTTATCTGCCCACCTCAGCCCACAAATCTTAACACCATTGAACATTAACGGTTCATTTTAGAAAAAACAAATGAGAAGTCGATATTCTCCACCATCATCAATGAAAGTATTGGAGACAGTTTTAGCTGAAGAATGCATAAAAATTCCTCTGGAAACAAGTCAAACTTTATATGAGCCAATTCCACACAGATTTCAAGCTGTAATTACTACCAAATGTGGTCCAACGCAGTATTAAAATACATTTTCTTCAAATTTGAAAGTGTTTCCAATATTTTGCTCACCCTCATATCTCCTAACGAATCTGTAACGTTGCAAGAACATTCCGTTCGCCAGAAAATAATCTGCACACATAAATATTTTTGACGGATATAACTAGATTTTACGAAATGGATTAACAACCGACATATTTTAATTTATTTTTTTAACATTATTTTTAACGGATACTCGTAAGTGAATAGATATTCTATTTTTAATTAAACAATATATTTATGGATATCTACCGACCTAAATATTTTTGAGAATTTTTGTTAATTGTTCAGGATTAAAAACCTGCGACCCCTAACAACACAATGGAAGCCGTCAATTGATCTGACGCGTCATAGACAGCTTGACCAAATTTGTGTTTATAAAGCTTGATTCGTCTTCGTTTAACTGTGATATCTTTTGTGGTCGAGCAGTCTGAGTTCTAATTCTGAGTGAGACAGTTTATATTCATTTTGCACGAATGATCTTGGGAACGACATGAATCTATTCTTTCTTTGCATAGGCATAGATGAAATGGCTAGATAAACCTTCATCTTTAGGCTATGCAAATCTGTCGAGGAAAAGGACAAATCTGAATGCAAATCAGGCGTTTGTCTCCATGAAGCAGTCAGATATCAACTGCATTTTTTCCTGTAGTCAAGCTGAGGTCAATACGTATTGGTTCACGAAATATACAGTTGAGGAGGCCACAATCTGCTGCAGGATTTCAGCTATCGATTCTCACGCCTGTAATCGATACTGGTGGCTTGTCCCGTCTCGACAGCTCAGAAATTGTTAGCTCGTTCAGTCAGTTTTTTTTTTTTGTGTGTGTGTGTGTGTGTGTGTGTGTGTGTGTGTGTGTGTGTGTTGCTACAAAAAGGATTCTTTGACCTGTTTCTTTGTCTAAAATAGAATAGCTTCGATTTTCGCGAACAATCAACATTCGTTTAACCTTCAGCAACATCTTGTTTATAATAAGCGTATGGGTCACTGGTAAGAAAAAAAGAAAACAAGAATATTATGTCATATAGCGCAGCTCGACAAAATTGACGGCAAAATATTTTATATCGTTAGAAGTCTAAAATGACAGCAACATATTGAAATACCTACTAGTAGGTGGAAATTTTGTCTTGATAAAGTCCATCACAAAACGAAATACGTCGTCAAGAAAAATGCAGTAATTCAAATGTCTTCTTTAGTTAACCACACACACACATACACACACACACACACACACACACACACACATATATATATATATATATTTTTTTTTTTTAAATTAACTATTTCGCATTTGAATATATATATATATATATATATATATATATATATAAACTTATTCATAAATAGAACTTTGTCTGTGTGTGTGTGTGTGTGTGTGTGTGTCCGTTATCTAGAGACTCCGAAACGACTGAACCGATTTTCTTGAACATTTACACAGTTGTACTATAAGCGTCTGCGAGTGTTCTTATCTAGGTTTTGTGTCGAGGTACCCCCGATAAATATCGAAAATCGATAATCGAAAAAATCGGGTTATAGAAGGAATGGTCCGACTTTAATCAAATTTGATACACTCATAGACAAAGACATAAGAAACGATATTCAGAAATTTCAAGGTTGCAATTCTTACAACAGTGCAGAAAATCGATAATATATATATAAGGCAAGATGTTTGTGTGTGTGTCTATTTATCTGCCTGTATGTCTGTTTTTTTCAGCCTTTTTATTTTAGTTTTTACTTGGGTTTGAGCTCTAAGTAGCTCTAATTGTAGTTCTTAGTCTCAGCCATGATACCATTTACTCAGAGGACTTAATTAGCCTTCAAAATTTAGTTTACGACGAAAAACAACTTATTTGATATCGATACCAGGAAATCAAAATTTGACTTACATCCATTCATTTTTCTTTCAGTCTACGGTTTCGCTTTAACTGGAAACAACTATTGCTTTTTAGTCTTTCGTGCCAACGTCCAAAGAGTCTGAGCTCCAGGACCATGGATTAGTTTAAAGATTTCATTACACCCGAGCAACGCCGGGCTATACTGCTAGTATATATATATATATATATATATATATATATATATATAATGTAAAAGAACGAAGAATAAAATCGCAACATTCCAAAAATTAATTTAAAACAGGGCTCAATATAAAAATAGACCAAGAAATAGTTATTATTCAACTTTTACATTAGAACATTTAAAAAACTACTACAAATTTGTAAATTTAGTTTCAACATTGAAAAAACAATGCCTCATCAGGTAGTTAAAATGATGAGACATTATTTTTTCAATGTCGAAACAAAATGTAAAGTTTTGTAGTAGTCATCTACATGTTCTAATCTAAAATTTGAATTATATATATATATATATATAAATCATTCGCAGACAGAGTGGTTTTCGCTGTATCACTCTTCAGTGCGGTTAGTTTAATCGTTTGTCTCAAGCCGGGACTGAAACCCAACTGATTTTACGGCAGTCGGAGATTAACACACACACACACACACACACACACACACATATATATATATATATATATATATATATTCCTTCAGATTTAAATGTAAAGGTCACTTCTACATCGACAGTTTCTTTTCTCGCATTGTCACCAGTGGAAATTCGCTTCCGTTTACTTGCTTCGCTGATAGCTAAAACCTTCAAAATGTTAAATGCAGCTTCAATGGCTCTGTTCTATCTTCTTGAATCCTGTTCATTTTTTATCCCCACTGTCTTTTCTCTTACTGTAGCCCCCCCCTCTGCACATTAGTGGTAGTCTAGCCTTGCTTGGGATTAAATGATTAAAAAACAAAAAAAGAAAATAGATCTAGTCGAATTATCAGAAGGTAAGGGAAAGAATTTCACCTTTTGTGAAAATATTCAGTTTCTCTAGGAATAAATTTTCCTACTATTCAGCTGTCAGCTTGTTATTCAAAGCAAAATTACTGGTTATTTATGCGTCACAACTCGTGGATGCACATCTCTTGAACAGATACCGAGAAGTAAGAATCTGTATTATTGGAAAAAGCACTTCAGATCACCCTTCATATCTGTGGAGGAAATGACATTCATTTGATAAACAAAGACTCACTGACAATCGCACAATTTATTCTGTAAGCAACGCTTTCATGAATTCGTGACCACTGACAATACCATCTTCTTTATTTTTACTATATTTCTATATATATATATATTTTTTTAATCATATCACCCCAAGCAAGGCGATAACGCCACTGATGCGCAGGGGGCTACGTAAGGGTAAAAAGAATGGAAAAGAGAAAGCTGGAAACCACATCCTAAACAGGAAACAAGGGATGAGCCTCTTCACCTGTTCAATAGATGTGGGTGGAGTGTGAACCAGGCGATAATTTAGTCTATCTACTCCAATTGTAAAATCATTTCGAATGTGTTTTTATAGAAATTATTTCTAATAAATTTACAATATGACAACTCTATTCTGCCAGTAGCGCACGCCTTAATTTTTGCTCATTAACAACTCATTTCTACAATAAAAATGATTGGCAATGCATTTCTATAGTAAAGTGATTTCCGATTAATTTCTGCAGTAAACATAAGACCATAATAAAACGGTTTGAATTAAAAATCTGTCCTGAAAATAATTTCTAGTGTAATCTTATAATGAACTGAGATTAAGATGTCTGCAATAAATGTTAAAAGAACTTTTTTTTTCCATGACATCGCGTTTTTAACTATCTTCATTATTGGGCCATGTTTATTGTTTTAAAAAGCAATGATTATGTTGTTGTTCCTTTTTGTATACAAGAATGGACTCACATGATGTGCACATATAATCCTGCCTATACAGAGAACGGAAGTCGTAGCGTTGCCTTGCAACCTGCTACTATTGACACTGTCGGCTCTCTGCCTTCGGGCGGAGAGCACTAACCCAGTCGTGGTTCCGCCGAAAGGTGAGCTCACGACTGGGGAAAGATAGCACAAATATTTTTGGCCGGGATATATGGCCCATAAGACCCACATTAAACAGACCTTGTTCCACATTTCGCCTTAAATGGGAAGGTGGGTAAATACCGTTGTAGAGTTGCCTTGCAAACCTGCTACTATTGACACTTTCAGCTCTCTGTCTTCAGGCAGAGAGCACTAACCCAGTCGTGGTTCCGCCGAAGGGTAGAATCACGACTGGGGAAAAACAGACAGATATTTTTGGCCGGGCTATATGGCCTGGATAACCCACATAAAAATGATCTCGTGTCACATGTTGCCTTAAGTGGGAAAGCTAACTAAATACTGTTGCAGAGTTGTAAAGAGTTGCTTAGTGGGTCAGTAAGTTGATGCAGAGTTAGTCGGAGTTGTTTGGATATAGATTCATTACCCTGATATACTATTTCACTGCAAGGCAGTATATATTGATTTCTACTAATAGTATTCCTGAATTTACTACTCCATGTTCCAGTTTGTATATATTGTTCAATATAACTTACCTTTTCTATCTGCATATATGTTTTTGTTATTTTTTTTTATGTGGTTTATCACCGGGAATCCACAACAGATTAGAATTTTAATAAAACCTAAACATATGAAAGTCAATTTACACTTTTTCTTTATTCTTGATAATTGACAACAAAAATAATAAATGACTATACTTCTGAAATAAGGTGGTATTTACATTATTTATATTGATCGGACTGTTGTCTTCATCTTCATATTCACAACGTTTCGATCATTGCACGTTCTGACCTTCTTTAGTTGGTTAGAATTTAGAACCTAACTTTTATTTCGATTATTGGGGTATATTGTTCTCGTTCCATGAGCCATGACACTTCCGTATGTCTTAGTTAGCTCCCTTTAACTCAACTCTCTGAGTTATTTGTTCACCACTGCTGTAACCAGGTATTGAACTCACAACTCTTTGAGTCAAGTTACTAGAACTAACAAACGCTTTTACCTACTGGGCCAAAAATAATATTTATTTATTAGACTGTTTATTTACACTATTTAATTAGTATATAATAGAATGGTAGACAAAACTTCTGCTTTTCTATTCGAACTGTATAAAATGGTACATAATAAGAATTTACTTATAGCTTGTTCACATATTTAGTAATTTAGTAAATGTTTAAAAATTTATGAATAAAAAACTGTTTTCATATTTATTTCATCATGAATTGGTAAATGATAAATATTGCGTTGCATTAGTTTTAATTGTATTATTTTTAGAATGTTGTAAATATAATATTTACTTATAGTTTGTTCACATATTTAATAATTTTATATTATTTTTGCAAATAATCAATCTGATAAATAAATAACCATTAATAGTTTTGTAACCTCGCAAGAAATATATAAAATCGCTTTCATTGTATATTTAGATTGTATTACTATTCTGATCATTACGTTTTAAAACAATAAACATTGCCGAAAAAGTAATTAAAAAAGCTGTGTCATGGAAAAAAAAAACGTCCTTTTGACACTACGTTTAATGGCTGGCATGTTTGTCCATGTTTGCCAAATATTCTCAGTGAACGGAAATTCTGTGGAGTGCTATTCGTTTTCGATGAAAGAGTTTAGAGGAGACTGGTTCAAGCTGATACAGACACCAGTAACTAAAAAAACAACTTTCTACAACTTAGGTATACAGAAGAGCGTCTCTGAACGTACAAGACGTCGAACCTTAAAGCAGACGGGCTACAGCAGCAGAAGATGACACACGGTACCACGTCCCGCAGATATGAAAACAGATCTGAGTTAGAATTCGATAATGGTTATAGAACTTAAATAATACAAGATTAGAAAAATGTAGTCTTGGTCTGATGAGTCTTGCTTTCTCGGCATTCAGATGGCAAGGCCATAATTTGGCGTATGCAATATAAAATTAAGGATTCATCTTCCCTTATACCAGCTATTGGTGGTGGTGAGGGGTGATAGTAGGGAGTGTTGTGGAAGTGTTGGTGGCAGGGGTAATGGTATTGTTGGTATTGATGTTGGTGGGGATGGCGGTATTGGGTAATGGTATATGGAAAATTTCTTGTCATACATTAGGACCCCTGGTAAAAATGAAATATTTTTAAATATTGCAGGTGACCGCTGCACGCATCCTATGGTGACCACTCCAAGCAGGACAATACACCGTGTCACAAATCCATATTAGTGGCAGACTGGTCTATGGACGACAGATTTTTCTGTATTAAAGCCGACTCTACAGTCACTGGATTCCAATCACATAGAACACCTTTGGAATGTGGTGGAAAGGGAAAATTCGAATTCTGGACATACTGCCAAACAATCTACAAGAATTGCAAAATGGAATAACAAGAGCATGACCCAAATTTCGAAAGAATCCTACCGAAATATAGTCGAATGGATGCCAGGAAATATTTAGGCGAACCAAAAAAAAAAAAAAAAAAGAGGATTTCAGCTAATCCGACAAGAGTATGTCTAATAAAGTATAGCGATTTATTAAACGTAGCTTAAATGCGGCACAAGGCCAAAGGTATGGAGTACTCCATGACGAACTGTGCTTCTGGTATTGAATAATATCTTAATTATTTCCAAGTCTAGAGTTAACAGTTATCTCTCATCTATAGCCCGGTACACTTCACCTCTTGCCTTTTGCTATGCTCATACAAAACCATAGAGTGGATCTTGCACTTTTTACTGAGTGAACAATATTCTTCTTCATGTGCCGTGTCTCTTCAGGACATAGACGATCATGGACTTTCACTTGGCTCTATTTCTTGTCACTCTCAATATTTTTTTGTATCTCTTCCAAACCCCACTCCTTCATCTATATCTTCAGACCTAGCACTAGTATTAAAAAAATCCAACCTGTAGTTTGTTCTGCGTAACCCAGTCCCATATTGTTTGGAGATGAGATAAATGTTTTCAAATAAACCTGCTTTACTCTAGGGATGGTAATGAAGTTCTGATACGAACCCTTTAGCTGATAATATTGTCAGGGACCTAAATTTCAAAATAGTCATACGAGAATATTGTCTAATCCTTGCCTGGAAGAATTTAGGTCAGAAAAAGATATTTTAACCCGGTACGAGAAGAGTATCTAAACTTATTTGTAAATGGAACTCTCTCTCTCTCTCTCTCTCTCTCTCTCTCTCTCTCTCTCTCTCTCTGTGTTCGTTACCTATAGACTCCGAAATGGCTGAACCAAATTTCTTGAAAATTTACACAGTTGTACTATAAGCGTCTGCGAGTGTTCTTATCTAGGTTTTGTGTCGCGGTACCCCCGATGAATATCGAAAATCGATAATCGAAAAAATCGGGTTATATATATATATATAAAAGACAAGATGTTTGTGTTTGTATCTGTTATTTGCCTGTATGTCTGCATTTTTTCAGCCCTTTTATTTTAGTTATGCTTTGGGTTTGGCTCTAAGTAGGTATAATTGTAGTTCGTAGTCTCAGCCATGATACCATTTTCTCAGAGGACTTATTTAGCCTTCAAAATTCAGTTGACGACGAAAAAATCTCATTTGATATCGATACCAGGAAATCAAAATTTGACTTACATCCATTCATTTTTATTTCAGTCTACGGTTTCGCTTTAACTGGAAACAACTATTGCTTTTTAGTCTTTCGTGCCAACGTCCAAAGAGTCTGAGCTCCAGGACCATGGATTAGTTTTCAAGCTTTCATTACACCCGAGCAACGCCAGGCTATACTGCTCGTGTCTAATAAATTAACCGAGAAGTGAATATAGCGATTTATTAAGCGTAGCTTAGATGCGGCACAAGGCCAAAAGTATGGAGTACCTAGTGACGATTGAACTCACTATTCAGTTGTTGAGCGTATATATAATTAATGTATATAAATAAATATATTTAAATAATCTACTTAGATAAGATTATCTCAGTGGAGAATTTTGCATGCCATCATCAGAATAAACGCTTTTTAAGAAAAAAAAAATAGTTTGTACTGAGCGCAATCAGATTGAATGAACTAACGTATAACCAACCTAACAATCTTGTATAAATGGTCGGCAGAACAGGGATTAGGAGAAACAACAAAAAGACTCAGGTTGCTAAGAGCTAGAAGGGAAGTTGTAGAGAGCCATGATTAACGGTGTCCTGATGAATTAATGATGTCCTCTGATTTCCAGTTAAACATCAATTGATGCTGCTCACCGGTTAAGAGTTTTTTGGATTTTTTTTAATCATTTCACCCCAGTCAAGGCGACAATACCACTGAAACGCAGGCCGATCACAGGGAATGGAAGTGAAGACGCATTAGAAGACTAACAACGAGAAGAATTGAGGAAAGCACAAATGAGGAACTGGATTAAAAAAGACTGAAGTTGGCGATTGAGGGAGCATTTAAATTTTTGAAGATTGTAGATATTACGGAAGCTAGAAATCAGGATATCTATCGGTGGGAAGTTCGGGAAAAGAAACTATTAGAATAGAAGCGACGGCTGGATTTAGCTATTTCAGCAGTAAAAGAGTGGGACCGAGATGCATGCTGTACCACGCTGTAATCGGAGCACCAGAAAAAAATCAGCTGCCATGAAAATATTTGTCGGTGAGAAAATGACTGGGGACGAGGTGCCGGTCAGGATCGATTGTATTGCAGACCTTTCTCTGGATTTTGTCAAAAATCTTGTGACGCACAGTAGAAACCCCAGACTAGGTATGGCAGCAGCCAGTCAATTAAGTGCCATACATGAAACACGCTTGGGCGATCATGCTTCGAAACAGACATGACTGACAGGGCAGAAGACTATCTCGCAGTAGGTTGCCATTGCTTTTTGCGGTAGACTGGTTGCCAGTCAATGCTATAGAACCCAATCTGTTCTGTTATTTAACCCATAACTGGAGGGAAGAGACGGATTAATACCTTGCCTAAGGGTATTTTTGCGTAAGTGAATGCAATGAATTCAACTAGAATTTGAACTCGGCTCCTCGATTTCTCGTTCCGAGCCGATATCCACTGCCCCACAACGCACATCCTTGCACCACAACGTACATGGCAACAGTACACGGATGAATTGAAGATTTATAAATGTGCAAGATTGATTCTGAAAGGAAAATCTTATGGCACGATACGGTGGACCAACCTTCCTTGCAGCAGACGTAACAATTAACTTGATATAGTGGCTCCAATTCATGTCAGAGGAAAGCATGAGGCTATGAAAGAGTAGAGAGTGGCTCTCTTGGAATCCATTATCAGAAATCCTGACAGTAGGCAGAGAAAGTTTTCTGTTGCGATTGAATGAAAGTTTTAGAAACATTTAAATTTACAAGCCATCTCTTGCCCCAATTAACCACTGATTAGAGGTCCGTCTCAAGAGTAGTGACAAGGTTTACTTTGCATAAAGAGTCGCATTACTTATTGATTTCTGCTTTATCTGATAAACAAACATCACGTTTCTTCCAGTACCAAATGTATCTCAAAAGTCACTCAAAAGGTCAAAATTCTGAAAAGGTCGATTACAGTTTATTCCATTTCTACCTCCATTGTTAGAAAGCCTTTCAGTTGAATGGTAAAGGATATGATCAATTATTTATTGTTTGGCCAGATTTGTTGCCATATGTGTTGGATTTACAAAGATGTAATTAAAACCCAGACCATAACTGGAACAAATTTATTACAATAATTGTTAGAGGAAAAATCATGGATCACCTAAATTAATTCTACCAGTCAAATTGTGATTCAGTCATATGAAACGCTGTTCTGTTTACGAACGATGACAGACATTGCATTCAATCTCAGATCTTTTTCTTTAAGTGACAGATCCCCCAAGAGATCATGGCTTTCCATGATTTTCTGCCTTTTCTTGCGCAAGTAAATCATTGCCTCTTTTTATTCTTTTTACAACAAATCTATTTAAACCTAGAATTGATTTAAAAACCATTATATTTGGTCTAACGGACTACTAATACAAAATACGTATTATTGTTATTATTATTACTATTATTATTATTGATGTTGTTGATTTTATCTCTCGAATGTCTTTCATCGACTTAATATATCTACATACGAACACGCTAACAACATGCTTACCGTGTTCGGTACATAACACATACCACTACTCCACATTATACATAACACCACTTAGATTCTGTTACACGGAAAATGACATTCATTCTCGAAAATGACTAAAAGTATAGCCGAAAGCGCTCGGATTAACAAAATATTTGCACAGTTTTTATATAATTTATGTGCTCGAAAGAAAGAAATCATAAGATTAAATGAAAAATTGTATAAAAAACTTAACCATCTGTCATTTTTAATGAAACCAGCATAAAAAGGAGATTGCTGCACAAATATACAATATTATAAAAAGCATACGTGAAAAATATTTCTTCAGTATAATATATATAGTATTGAGAGGTGATCGATTTTTTTTATTAATACGACATTTTATTTCTGATATCTGTGTATTCACTAAAAGTAATGTTTAATAATAATAATAATAATAATAATAATAATAATATATATATATATATATATATATATATATATATATAACCTAAAGAGCCAACGAACCTACCAAGGTTTCACCTAACATGTTCAGTGAAGAGCCAACCTTCCCTGAAGATCCGTTAGGTGAAACCTTGGTAGGTTCGTTGGCACTTTAGATTAGTTATTTACTCTACTTGCGTATTGAGCGCTTTTTGTTTTTAGGTTACTCATCTCGGGTTTTTTTTTTCTTTGGGCTACGTACTTTGACTGATGTTCAAGTGCTTAGCTGGTTCTTTTTTATTACCATTTTTTCTTTCCGCGTATGTACTCGGAGGGTTTTCCGAAACGTGTATAGCGATAAGTTTACATTTATATATATATATATATATATATATATATATATATATATATATACAGAGAGAGAGAGAGAGAGAGAGAGAGAGAGAGAGAGAGAGAGAGAAAAGGTGCGATGGATGAATTGCCATCTTTAATTTTTAATTTTGTGCGTGCGCATTGTTTGCTTTCGATTTTGTCGACTGCAAAGTATAGTAGTGTCACTTGGAGACCGTTTTTGAGAAAAAGAACACAATCATTCAATTCCCTCTGCTAGAAATTTGGAAACTGCGGCATGCTGTATTGTTTGGCATTCACACAGGAAGCTTGAATACGAACATTTCAAAGTGTTTGATTGTCAGACTGAGGAAAGTGCAGGGGATTCGGCAAGAGTTGCATGAGTCTAATGGTGATTACGAAGTGCTGCCCTGGATCAAGAGAATGGCTGCTGGAAGACTTTATATCTGGCATCAGGACTCTGCGCCATGCCACACAAGCAGGAGAACCCAGCCATGGTTGTCAGACAATTTCTGCAACCAAATCTCCCCTTAACTCTGGTCACCTAACTTCCAAGACTGCAACCCCCTTGATTATTATGTGTAGGGTGCAGTTGTGCGAGAAATCATCAAAACTCCTCGTAACAACAAAGATGAAATGAAGGCAAGGATTTACCAACAAAGAAACCACCCAGACCAGCTGCATGAGATTTCCGAAGTCATCTGGTGGTTGTAGTTGAAGCCAATGGCGATTTTATTGAACAAATTCACTCTTTAGTATCTTATGATATTTTTGTGTCGTTTTGATAAATATATCTGTTAAGATGAAATGTCAGTGTTATTTTCATTTTTGCGTTATTTAGACGACAATTTATCCATCGCACCCTATGTATATCTGTGTATATATATATATATATATATATATATATAGTTTTATGGTATACTATTTTTATGGGTTAAAGTGATAAGTGTCAGGGATGGGGCCTTTGTAACGATAAATAAGTCGAGTCTGTTTCATGCCTTATAGCATGCTTAAATTCATCTAGTCGATAAACCAGGGACAAAATCTCATCAGGGACAGAAAGGACAGAGGGAATGCACGTCGCGTGGGTGATAATGTTTCTGAAGTCTAGATGCCTGATCAGGATCGATGACATTACAGACTCTTCTTGTACATATATACACTAGTTTTCCGCTTAGTACCTGACACATGGCATGTTTTATCTTTTCAAGAGTTAAGTTAGACCAAAAGTAGAGTATTGCTGCCACACCCGATGGTATAGATGATACCTATATTGTGGGAAAACTTTCACTTATCAATTGATGTTATCCTCCAGTTAAACTTCGATTATGTCTACCATTTAAGAGTTAATACGTCGGATAAACAAATCTTCGTTAGCTTCCAGTACCAGTTGTTGCAAAAACGTCTCTATTCTCAATGTCATACAAAGGGCCTGGTAGAGTTTATTCGATTGTTTCTTGTTTTGAAAGGTATAATTAAAATCCAGCTCACTATAATATTATCATTTTGGTTTGTTCATTTGAAAAAAAAATCATTAAACTACTTTGTGTTCGCTGAGGGGGTCATGGGTGAATTCGTAATCGAGGTGTACGAAGGCTCTTTCAACCTCGACTAGCCGTTCTAATTTTTGCTGGAGACTTTCCCCTATGTCGTGGGCCTGCTTCAGGGACATGTCCTCGGGAAGAACGATGTCGACTTCGACTAGGAAATTGTTGCCGAAATAAAACGCTCGGACTGTATCAATCTGCTTAATATTTTTGTCGTGGTTCAGGCAGATCCAGGTCAGTTTGCTTAGAAACATTGGTTTTGCTGTGTAGCCGGTCAATAATTTGATTTGACCTGAAATGAACAAAGAAATCAATGAGAAATCCGCGCAAACGAAATGTTATATTGTTTGATAATAAAAACAGAGCATCTACTAATCAATTATGTATCCATTAAAAATAATGTGTATATATATATATATATATATATTTGTTTTTCTTTAATCCGAAGTGGAAGAGTAGGAAGGTAAATTCCAAGAACCTGATCCTAATCAATATTAAAAGTTTTTAACATTAAAAAGTGATGCAGGCAGAGAGCTCAATGTATTAAGAATACAGAGCCAATATAAATTAGAGAAAATTTTCAAAATTCAAAGGTGTTGGATGTACATTTCGACATAGGGTCTCTAATAGAGACTCCATGTCACGTCAGCTGTACATCCGACACCTTTGAATTTTGAAAATGTTCTCTAATTTATATATATATATATATATATATATATATCGCTCGTTCAGTAATGATTTAGAGCACTCTGGCTATTGGCTTATTATACATCATACGCTAAAAAAAAGTCTGCCTTCTTCTGCCGAGCACCCATAGCTCAGAGGTAGAATCGCCGACTGACGCTAATTCGGTCGGGTTTAAATCCTGGGTTAAAAAGCAATCGGATGTCTAACCGTACTGATGAGCTGTGATACAGTGAAACAGATCTGTCTGTGGATAACTATATATATATATATGAAACTCACTATATTACGGAAAATCCCGAAGATTAACGAAATGGTTTAACAACTGACATATTGAAATTATTTGTTTGAACTTTATTTTTAATCGATACTCATATTTGAGCAGATTTTTTTAATCAAACTATATTTATTTCTACCGGCCTGATTAACAAAAATAAAAGGGGTTTAATTTATAATTTTTAAAACTTAAAAGTAATATTGCGGGAGAAAGAAAGAAAGAAAGAAAGAAGGAAAGAAAGAAAGAAAGAAAGAAAGAATGAAAGAAAGAAAGAAAGAAAGAAAGAAAGAAAGAAAGAAAGAAATAGGCAAACGTAAAGGGGAATCTATATCAATCTGGGTCTAAGAATTTAAGTGAGCATTTTTTCAGTGACAGCATGTGGTCATTAAATCACCTTTTTTATTCAGCAAATTTAGATTATTTATATAGTTTAAGATGACAAGTTTTTCTAAAAGGCATAAATTGCATTTATCTGCTTTTCCATTGTACGGTTTTGATTTAGCTACGGTATTCTAGGTAATAATTAGGTTCTTGCTGTTGTTTATTTTTTAATTTCTAATAATATATGGATAGTACTTTTGCTGTATTTACTGTTGTTTAAAGATACCATATGGTTGTTAAAGCTTATCTTCCTCCTGTTAGAAGTACTTCCAAAGTAAAATTGAACATCATTATTATCTGAATGAATTCGAGCTCTATAAACAATATTTTCGGACATACACTGGCCATTCAATGGGCAGGTTTTTTTTTTTTTTTTTTTTTTTTTTTTTTGGTACTTGCAGTTATTTTTAAAAGGGTAATTTTTGCTATTAGTCGGGTGACGGATGTTGTCTATGTGAGCAAAATATTTATTTGATATCATAGCATTATGTTGTGAAATATATTTATCTATGTTTTAACGCAACTATAGCTAAATTTGGCATTGTTTTTGTTGAATATTTTATTTAGTGTAAGTGAATGGTAGAAATGATTTTTACTTAAGTTAAAGAAGAGTTACCAATGTTAGTTTGGACGTTACGACTGAAAGGTGGGTTAAATGAATTCGTGCTACGTTTATGTGATTTCTGCTTATTTCTGCCTACTTTGTTTTTAACGGAGTATTCTAAACTAGTGTTGTGTTTACTTTTTTTCTCAGGCATTAATGTATTTATAATTAGAATTACATACATTAATTAATTGAACGTACAACCTCCTGTAACTGTCGAGTCAAAAACTAATGCTCAGTTGAAGGCATATGCAAATTCGACAACCATTTTCCCTCGTGTACACAGAAATGAGAAAAAAGAATATATAGGAATTTCTGCTGGACCTCGAAGTAGCGTCTATATAACTATAACCAGCCCTTCTCTAAACCCCACCTAAAATATCAAACCGCTCTTTCTAAACATTTCTCAGAATTAAAAGACAAAAATCTCTCCCCACATATCGAATGAAAGATTATAGGTAAATCTCAAACCCCCAACAGCTTCAGAAATCGATGTAATTTATACTTAGACGAAAAAATTAAAGTTTTCGAATTCAGAGAAACTAGTTAAATCCAGATAAATGAAATCATTTTTAAATACCGTCATAAAAATAAATTTAAACTATCTATTAAATAGAAACTTAATTTTACCCATTCTGTCATTCTTGCGGGTTCATACCCATCTTGTGTTGATTATTCGTGAGAGGCTTTTGCGTATTGAAGAAATGAAAGTGGAAGTCTGCTATGTAATAAGTATATATGCCAGTATATGTGTGCAACTACTTTTTATTATATATGGAGTTGAAAGTATCCTTCTTTGTTGATCTGTATACTCATGAATAAATATGTTGATACTCGAATTCAAATAATCCCACTATACCACACCTATAGCTTCACTTCCCTATTTGTGTGAATTATCCTTTGATAATTCTTGCGTATTGAAGAAATTGTGGCTAAGATTTCTTATTTGAGATATATGCCAGTATATGTGCATAACTAATTTGTATTATGTATCTTTTAATAGAAACTCCTTTTTACGTCTATATGGCTACACTTACGTATACTAGCATTGATTTGGTATTATGGATGTAAATGATTGTATCCTTCTTTATTGATCAGTTTCTTCTTCTTCTTCTTCTTCTTCTTCTTCTTCTTCTTCTTCTTCTTGTGCTGTGTCACTTCAGGATCGGCGATCATGGACTTGACTCTGTCTCTTGTCGTTCTCAACATTCTTTTTCTCCCAAACTCCGCACTGCCATCCATTTACTCAGGTCTATTTCCCCTGTTTTTCTTTTCCACTTTCCGTCCTGTAAGTATTCAATTCTCCAGGCCTTCTTTCCTCATTACACGTCTCGGAAATCTCATATGTCTCTTCCTTATATTAAATATGAGCTTTCTCTTCGTTCCCATCCTCTCCAACATCTCGTTGTTAGAAACGTGCTCAGTCCATGGTATCCTCAGCATCCTTCTGTAAAACCACATTTCTGCAACCTCAAGCCTCTCCTTCATTCTTGAGAAAAACACATAGCAATCCAGTACTCTCTTCTTTGTTTCCAATGAGATTTTCCTGTCTTTCAGTACTCTGGTTAGCTTATAAAGTGCGCCCTTAGCGGAATCGAAATGAGATATGCCGGTATGTGTGTATAACTAATTTATATTATGTATGTAATTTAATAAAGGCAACCCCTCTTTGTGTGGGTATAGGTGTACATTTATGTATATGTAAGTTGGCATTGTTCTTGTGTGTACACGAACAAATCTAGTCTCTATAGGTGGGTACATGGATGTTAAAAGTCGAGTGTGTGTATAGATAAGGAATTTACACGTATATGAAGAAGATTTTTTTGTATGTACACTACCAGTTTTTTAAAAGAAATAACGTATTTAATACTATTTTTAGTATTTATTGCGAAGTGGATAATTCTAAATGAAAATAGAATGGTTTCTTTGTTATTATTACTTTGCAAAATTTTACAAGGCAAGGAAGCAAAGATGAACTCGTAAGAAAAACACCCTAAATTTTCTTCATTCTTTCATTGATGAAATTGCAATATAGGTAATAGATATTTATAAATTCATTTGATGCACATGTTATTGCGCAGTATTAACAAAAGAACCATTCTATTTTCATTTACAATTATTCACTTGGCAATAAATACTAAAAAATAGTATGAAATACATATTTTGTTTTAAACACTGGGGTGGCCTAATAATTATGGCCGGTAGTGTATATACATGGATGTATATACATTCATATGTACATATACACACACCGACAGACCTCACATATACGCACAAACTACGCATATATATATAGTTTGTGCGTATATTGTGCGTAGTTTGTGCGTATATGTGAGGTTTGTTGGTATTCTTGCGTAAAGATGTGTTAGTATTAAATATACTTGTGTATATGAGTGTGTAAACACAATATTTATATGTAGATATTGATGAATGCGTGTATATGTGTGTATATGTACGTGTATACATGTGTATACATGGACACATTTATATGTACACATGTTTATGCATGTGTATGTGTGTATATATATGTATTATTATGTGTGTTCATATGTATAGATATATGTGTATACGTATTCATGTACTTGTGAGTAGGCGTGTAATGTATTTATGGCCATTCATTCTGCCTAATGAAGATTTTCTCCCTGAGCCTTGGTAAGCCTTACAAAATAAGGCTAAAGTTTTTTTATTTTGTGTTATGAGATTTGATTTCCATTTCGTTTAAATTTTTTTAGATATTCTGTGAAAATATTTATCCCGAATAAAACGTGGTCTGATGAAATAAACTAATTAGTTCATTGAAATGGATTATAATTTATAACCACTTTAGATGATGTGAAGAAAGAAATGAGCAAACGTAAAGAAAAATCTATATCCATTTGGATCTGAGAATTTGAGTAAGTATTTTTTCTATGACAGCATGTGCTCATTAAATCACTTTTTTTATAAAGCAAATTTGGATTATTTATATGGTTTAAGATGACAAGTTTTTATAAAAGACATAGATTGCAGTTATCTCCTTTTCAATTGTAATGTTTGGATTTAGCTACGATATACTAGGTAATAATTGGATTCTTGCTGTTGTTATATATATATATATATATATATATATATATATATATATATATATATATATATATATATATGTAAACTTGTCGTTATACTCGTTTCGAAAAACCCTCCGAGTACATACGCGGAAGCAAAAAATGGTAATAAAAAAAAGAACGAGCTAAGCACCTGAACATCATCAAAGTACGTAGCCCAAAAAAAAAAAAAAACCGAGAAGAGTAACCTAAAACAAAAACAAAAAAGAGTTAAAAATTGACCCCATTTTAAAATGGGAGATACTAAAAAGGTGCACAAAATTTAGAGCAGGACAAAAATTTTATAAATTGTGTGGGGAGGAGAAGTTAGCCATAGCACTGTTTGAACCCACACAGAGTTTATTAAATTCCAAGTCTGAGATTTTAAATAAATGTAAGCATAGAAAACATTGGCTGTTAAAATAGAAATTGAGTTTTATTATTATCTTTATGAGTTGTAGGTTGTGTTTACTAGGTTTGGTCGGGGGGGGGGGGGTTGTAATAAAAATGTTATTAGCCCCCCCACCTCTCCTTGGTGTTTGGTGTCTTCTGTTTCAATCACGTGGGTTTTCTAGTTTCTTCTAACTTTTCGCCTTCATTTAGCCTCTTTAGCCAACTTTCCCTGAAAATCCAGTTTGGTGAAACCTTGGTAGGTTCGTTAGCTCTCTAGGTTAGTTATTTACTATATATATATATATATATATATATATATATATATATATATATATATATATACTGGATTTCTTAAAAAGTTCTCGACCAGACTTAGAAGTAATTCCAAATCAAATTCTGTTGTTTGGTTAGATTTGTATTTGTAATGGACTTAAGCAATAACTTTATGGCACATCCAGCTCAACTTACCATAACCCGTTTTCCACCAGTTGACCATGATATATATGCTGATCAGGATGGCTCCAATCGGATCCAGGTATCGTAACTCGGTCTTTCCAGTTTTTTCAAACATTTGAAGTGACCCTTTTGAAAAACACGAGGAAATGAAAAATTAAACTGAAAAAAAAAAAGAATAAATAAAGCGAATCAAATAATTTCTTCTTTTTTTTTTTAGTGATAAGACAGGATTACGGTAATCCTTAATCTCTGGAACCTAGTGTCTAAAATTCCGACCTGAAAGATTAAGACTGAAGTGTTCAAGGAATTGCCGGCACGGATGTTAGTTCTTATAGTAGCAGTTCTTGGGAAAAGGTTAAGTGGAATTTCCTCGTTACATTTGGAATGAAAACGATTCGATTTGTCGAAGTAAACTAGCATTTTCTTCGTGAAACCGATTAAACTGATGGGAAAAATAATAGAGCTTACCTAAACATTTGTCATATAAATAGTGATAGTGTAGCGTCAAATTTGCAGCTTTGCACCTGTAGAAAAGAGGTTGTATGGTAGGGAATAAGTTTTTTTTCACAAAAAATTGAAAAAATATAGGAAAAGTGTTGTAGAGTTGCTGACACCTGTGCAGCACCCGCAATGATAGCCTGGTCTGTGGCTGAATCGTTCTGTTTAAGTGAAGAATTCGAGACGTAATATTCGAGTGTCATTCGAGTTATTTGGATTGATTACTTCGGTGACTATTACGATCTAAATCCCTTCACTCTGTGTTGTAAGTCCAGTCTTGTCTGTCATTGTAACTACGGTACTGTTCTATGTATATCCTTTTAGCACCCGATATTGTGCTGAATAATACTGCAGCCTACTTTCTCTGTGTATCGTATTCACATCGGCGATACATCAGAAAGTAAGAACTTTCTAGATATGACAGTATATATATATATATATATATATATATATATATATTGTCATCCACAGACAGATCTGTTTCGCTGTATCATAGCTCATCAGTACGGTTAGACTCCGATTGCTTTAATTGATATAATTATGATTTAAAAATACATTGCGACACGGAAATTTTGAGATTTCTATCTCGTCATCAGGCAATGTTAGATGTTAGTTGTGAAAAAGATTTACATTTAAATGCAAGAAACAGTCGTTTGCTATTTATCTATGTGGGAAGACATAAAATGTATGTGTGTGTTCCTTTTATTCAATCATAATAAAGATTCACTTTGAAATTTGGCAACTAGTTTCTATTTTTAGGGAATGCATATTTTCTTTCCTTATATATATATATATATAATTCCAGGTGAAGAGGACTCCGGTTTTTTTTTTATTTTGAGTGCTCTGTCATTCATTTTATTAAACGTAAATCATCTTCACAACCAACAGCAACATTGCCTGATGATAAGAATCTATTTCGAAACATAGAAATTTCCGTGTCGCAATGTACAATTAATTCTTAACTGTATATATATAATTGTGTATTTGGAGAGCAATTTCTCTTATACAAGTTTCACTAAAAACAAACGATTGGCAACGTATTCTAATAGGTTCTTTTCTCGCGTTTCTAACCTGTGCAAGTTTCTTTCTGCTTCTTGTTTCTCTGCCAATTAGAATCTTCAACAATTTAAATGAGCCATTTTCTATGTTTCTGAATTATGTTCTTTCATTGGGCTTTACCCTAAGTAAAGTCATCTCTTTTCTTTCTCTTTCAATAACCCCTTGCATTTTACTGGAATTACCGCCTTGTTTGTAGTGAAATGATTAAAAAGATGACCATTTTTGTTCTAAAATATATTTGTAAAGATAGAGCATAGCAGGTATCACGTATAGCTTAGAGCGATATAATACACACTGCTAGCGGAGAGGCCAAGTTTACACTGTTACAGTAGTAAGAAAACTGTTATGATCATGCTACAACTTCGATCACGGGACCACAATAGCACCAACTATAAGCACGCATAAGCAGAAATCAGTGAAACAAACCTAAATATATGTTCTGGTGAAAGTGCGGATAATTTTTTACTTTTCTTCGTATATTGTTTTGTTATGGCTTACGGCAAAATCACGTTGAAACATTGGTTCCCGTACGATCAGCAAAGTTAAGCAACGACGAACCTGGTCAGTACCTTGATGGTTGGGAATACCAGGTGCTGTAAGTTTGGATGTCCAGTGGTGTAATGAATATTGGCTCCAAGAACCGTGTTCCAATGCCAACCGATTTCGTTATATCCACTTACGCAAATATACATATTCAGTTTGCCCGGGATACCAGCAAATCTGGGGCTGGCCCTGCCAGGGAGGCTATGTATTAAGCAGTGGCGTAACTAAGGAGAGTGGAAGGGGAGGGCTATCCAGGGTAGCACTTTTGAGGGCGGCACTTTTGGTACGTTGTATAACTGAAAATTGACTTTAATCAGCCTCACACAATGGTCAGTTTTACATTATAAGGCCTGTGCGTGCTACTGATCAATTAAGCCCTGACCCAGGCGATCCTTATTAAATAGGCCTGTCAGATGTTCCCATTACATTATCACTAGGGGCGAAATATTTCAATCAGCCAGCAAGCAGTCCAAAAAAAAGCTTGTCGCTGGAATCGGATAAAAAAGTTTAATCTTTTCTAAAAAAAAAATCTTTAACATTTACCCACAGATTAACTTAGGTTTTTTTGTTTTTTTTTTGTTTTTTTTTAAGAATTTACAATAGAGGGCTCACGAATAGAGGGCTCACGAATAGATGGCCAGCGGGCAAGCCGAAGCATGCTTTTTTACATCCAGGATTCATGCGCGCAAATCAAACGCCATGAGATTTTAAATAACGTCTCCTCTATCAAATGTTCATGTTAAATAATAATATAAACATATAACGTTCTGATTAGCACAGAATCTGTTAGGGGGCGATACTTTTGGTTCACTGTAAAATCCACATAAATCTAATTGACAATTGACGTTAATCAGCCTATCACAGGTGTCAATTTTACGTTATTAGGCCTGTGCATGCTATTGATAATTAGGTCAAGCCAAGGCGATCCTTATTAAGTCAGTCAGTTAAGTGTCATACGTGATACAAGAGACATGACTGACTGGGTAGAAAATTATCCCACAATAGGTTGCCATTACTTTCTGCTGTAGACTGGTCGCCAGCCAAGGCTATAAACCCAATTCGTCCTGTTATTTAACTCATAACTGGAGAGAAGAGACCTTTTCCAAGGGTATTTGCGCGTAAGTGAATGCAAGGAATTAAACTGGAATTCGAACTCGATTTCTCGTTCCTAGCCGATATCCACTGCACCACAACGCACATAGGCCTGTCAAATGTCCCCGTTACCTTCTCACTTGGGGCGAGATATTTTCATCAGCCAGCAAGCAGTCATGATGAACTTGAGAAATCTTACCATTTCGTCTATAGAGAGACAATTTACAAATGAACGAGATTTTGACAATGTTATTGGTGATTTTGCTAATAGAAAAGCAAGAAATGTTTTTTGTAGGAAAAGTTGATAATTTTAAACTGATTAAAATTATTCAAAGAAAACAATTTATGTGTAATTATTGAATTTATCCTTTTAATGAATTCAATTCAATTTTCAACCAATAAAAACAAATAATTTTGTCTGAATAAAATACAGAGGAATGAATTAGTATTTATGCCGGCATGAAAACAAATTCAAATCTCCATAATACAGGTTTAACTCAATTAGGTACTATTTATTCATGTATTCACTCCTCTCTAATTCTTCTAATGCCAAAAGTATAACTAATTCTGATTTCTCCCGCTCTATAACCCCGATACACTTACCATTTATAAATTATAAACTCTCCCCTCTCTATGATCCCCCAACTCCATTTCCATTTATCTCTCCCCTCTCTATGATCCCCCAACTCAACTTCCATTTATCTCTCCCCTCTCTATGATCCCCCAACTCCATTTCCATTTATCTCTCCCCTCTCTATGATCCCCCAACTCCATTTCCATTTATCTCTCCCCTCTCTATGATCCCCCAACTCCATTTCCATTTATCTCTCCCCTCTCTATGATCCCCCAACTCCATTTCCATTTATCTCTCCCCTCTCTATGATCCCCCAACTCCATTTCCATTTATCTCTCCCCTCTCTATGATCCCCCAACTCCATTTCCATTTATCTCTCCCCTCTCTATGATCCCCCAACTCCATTTCCATTTATCTCTCCCCTCTCTATGATCCCCCAACTCCATTTCCATTTATCTCTTACTCTTTATCTAAGTGATAATGTTATTCTTAATCCCCACTTAATATTTAATAATAAAAGGGTGAATATTTAATAATAAAAGGGTGAATATTTAATAACAAAAGGGTGAATATTAAAGTTTTTTAGATAACTTATTTCCTTTAAGACAAAAACTTTCCACCCTCCCCTGACCATTTCATGAAATTTTACTACCCTCAGTCGGCGATTCTACCTTCTACCTTCTAGCTATGGGCGCTCGGTAGAAGGAGGCGAACTTTTAGCTTATGATGTATCATACGCCAGTGGCCATTAGACTTTGAAAAACGGTAGCTACTCTGGCATCTACGTATCGTTCATTCAGCAGTGAATTAGAACACTCTTAGCTAATGGGCGTGCATAATGATAATATACATGCTAAAAAGTCTGCTTCCTTCCACCGAGCTCAAAGGTAGAATCGCCGACTGACGACAATTTCGGTCGGGTTTCAATCCTGGGTAAAAGCAATCGGCTGTCTAACTGTACTGATGAGCTGTGATACAGCGAAACAGATCTGTCTGCGGATGACTATATATATATATATATACATGCATATATATATAGGTAATGATATATATATATATATATATATATATATATATATATATAGGTAATGATGTCAAGTCCGTAAATGGCGAGGATAATCCAACAAGGTTTACTTAATATAAGATATTAAAAGTGGGATCTGTATAGAGAGCTCATTGGATGTTATCCAGAGCAGTTGATTTTTCCTTTATATATATATATATATATATATATATATATATATATATATATATATATATAAAAACTTTAAGGGGTTTATGTGCGTCGTAATATTGTATTCCTTCTGGGGAGGGCTGTAAACTTGAAGGCCGCCTAAGTCGGCAAAAACATTAGCTACGTTACTGATATTAAGCAGGTTCTATAGACCATATATTATGAGAAGTGATTTATTCGGATAACACATACCTATATATCCAAAAATAAGTGCTACTGCATTTGACAAAACGTCGTTTCGGTGATCCATTGCCAAGGCTTGAACTGTCGAACTGGACACACGCCGACACACCAGATACAATATCAGCTTAGTAGCTAAAGTCAAAATTAAACGAGAAAATATAATTGGCTTATATAATGTTACATTGTAAGAATGCTTACTTCGAAAATGACTGTATTTTTTTTCTAAGTAGTTTACTGGTTGAAAGGTATTTTAGGTAAGCGTATTTTTGGCATAAAGTGCTTGATATCTAGATGGAGATAGAGCGTTAATAGAATTAATGTCGAGAGGTTTTTTATTGTGCTATCTCAGTCATGCCGACTTTGAAGTTTCGTGAAGTCATTATTGTGATGTCTTCCCTCTTCAGGGTTTTTGTTTTTCGAAAAAAAAACCTCTCCACATGAATTCTAATGCGTATATATATGTATGTACGTATGTATATGTATGTAAACAGTGAGTAGACAAAATAATGGAAACACCTTGAAATTTCAAGCAACTTTATTTCAATATTGGGTGGGAACGCCTTTAGCAGTAATTATAGCTTGAATTCTGCGTTGGATCGACTCGTACAAAGTTTGACTTGTTTCCACAGGAATTTCTATCCATTCTTCAGCTAAAACAGTCTCTAATTATTTCAATGATGATGGTGGAGGATATCGACTCCTCATTTGTTTTTCTAAAATGAACCATAAATGTTCATTGATGTTAAGACATGGGGATTGTGATGGCCAGATATTCTACTTCACTAGAATGTTTCTCGTGCCATTCAGCTACAAATTTAGCAGTACGAATGGGTGCATTATCGCCTGAAAAATGTCATTTTTGTCCGGAGACAGTTCCTGAACCATAGGATGAAGTTGATCACTTAAAACTGTTAAATAGTTCTGATTGTTGGTCTTAATAAACTTATTTAAATAATATCTGTAACAAGAAACAATTTTTGTATTTTTTAAAATTAAGTACTCTAATATTAAATAAAATCTAAAAATAGACAAGCCTTTTGACAGTTTAATAAAATTTTTCAAATTTTCTATTATGATACGAGTTTTCATTATTTTGTCCACCCTCTGTATGCGCCTGTGTAGCAATGTTACTACTATGTTGCAATCAACTATATACATGACTATAAACTGGCTGCGCATCCCTAACGTGGTCACATGTTTATAAAGTGCAGCAGATTAAAAGTTCCAACCTAATCAAGTAGCACCAGAGTACGTTTTCTTTGCATAATGAGATGTATAAAAAGAATAAAAAAAAAAATTCCTTTACGTCTTTTTAAATTCGAGATTTACATATTTAGATGAGGAATACACATTTTAAAATCCTTAAAAGAAAAAAAAAACAATAAACAAACATTAAGAGGCAGAAAATAACGATTGACATTAAATTTAAATTGTGTGTTAAAATATAAATAAAAAAATATATCTGTAAAGATGCATATGAATAAAGACAAAGAAAAAACTCTTCTTTACCGACACGTTTCGTCCTCTATCAAGGCAAATTATATTTCTTTTTGTATAAATACAAGAAATGTTACACAAATCTAAATGTGATCAGAAAATTCGGGCTTTGCCTGATGGTAAGTCTTCCGTGGTCGAGTAGTCTAAAACACGTCAATTGACGGTTTCCTCTAAGGGATGAACGTTCGAATTCTGGCTGAGAACGCATATTTTCCTACCAAGATTACTCGATTATTCAGGCCGGTATATATAAATAAATATACTGTTTGTATATATATATATATATATATATATATATAAACAGCGTATCTACTCAAATGCGAATAGCCATTAAAAAAATGTCTAAACAAATAAATTAAAAATATATGGATATATAGATATCTTCTTCTACTTTTTCTATGTGCCGTGTTCCTTCAGGACGTAGGCAATCGTTGCCCCCCACATCTCCCTATTGCAAGTAACTTTTAGCACTCTTTCTCCTGTTACCCCACCCAAACTCCGCTCTGCCATCCACTTGCTCAATCCCATCAAGTATGTTACGTGTTGCTTTTCACTGTCTCTCCTTCCCTATATCTGACCAGTGAGTATCAGATTCTCTAAGCCCTCCTTCCTCAGTACATGTCTCAGGAACTTCAGCTGTCTTTTTCTGATGTTAACTATGAGTTTTCTTTTCGTTTCCATCTTCTCTAAAACTTCATTATTGCTAACATGTTCGGTCCATGGTATCCTCAGCATCTTTCTGTAGAACGACATTTTGTTACTTTGAGTCTCTCCTGGAATGCATCCTTGGCCATGCCAATTTGCCTTCGGATCGCTGTGTCGCACTTTCCCAAGTATTTAAATTTATGTACCTGCTTCATTTTAGTATCCCTCGTCTATAGTTGGCATTTAGGATCCTTTTTTTTTTTGTTTTTTTACTGATGACCATGCATTCGGTTTCTTGTAGTTTGTATATAGTACTTTCTTTCCGCTTTCTTCGATTGCCTCCTGCAGGAGGTTTCTAAGCTTCCGTTTTGTGTCTGTTATCAGCACTGTATCATCTGCATATCTTATATTGTTAAGATTTTGGCCGCCGACGACGAATCCTTGCATGACTTCCAGGGCTCTCAGAATTGTCTCTCTGTATAAGTTGAATAGATCCGGTGAGAAGTAAACCCTTGTCTTATACCCCTTTATATCGTTGTATATCTGGCGAACTCGTTTCCTGCCTGTATGTCAATAGATGTTCTTGATTATGCTAATGTCTTTCCCGAATATGTCAAAGTTGCCGAGTAGCCCTAATAAGTCTTTGCGGCGTACGTTGTCAAATGTCTTTACATAGTCTATAAAACACAGGTACACGTCCTTCTTCATTTGTATTTCCCTTTCTAAGGATAAATATTGAGTTTCTTGTTCCAGTGTGAAAAACACAATGTGAAAAACAAATACGGAATATAGATATACCGACCATTATTATTATTATTATGTATTTCATACTATTTTTAGTATTTATTGCCAAGTGGATAATTCTAAATGAAAATAGAATGGCTCTTTTGTTATTACTTTGCAAAATTTTACAAGGCAGCCAGGAAGTCTTTTGCTTCGGGCAATCAATTGGAAGAAGAGACTATCATGGGCAAGAGAGCGCAAAAATTGGACACCAGAATAGTTCATTTGATGCACAAGTTTTTGGGCAGTATTAACAAAAGAACAATTCTATTTTCCTTTTCATTTAGAATTATCCACTTGGCAATAAATACTAAAACTAATATGAAATACATAATTTTTTTTTAAAAACTGGGGTGACCTAATAATTATGGCTGATAGTGTAGATATTTAATTTAATGAATTTCTTTTATCCGACATTATTTTTTATAACTATAAATACAGGGTGTAAATGATAAATTGGCAGTTTGAAATCTCAGACTTTAAACCTTGATAAAGAATGGACATTTAAAGACATTTAAGATTTGTGTATGTTTATTTAACTGTTTTATTAAATACAAACATTTTATTCTATGCGTCCACCTTCTGCGTCCACAACTTGCTGAATGCGGCCCTAAAAGCACGACAGGCCTTGACAGCTGACTCTTTCTTGATAGCGCGGAATGCTCGCCTTATGGAGGTCTTCAAGGAGGTCACACTGTTATGGGGGCGAGTATTAGAGACTTTATCAACATTGCCCCATAACCAATAGTCGGTTCAAATCTGGCAAACTAGAGGGCCAGATATTTGAGGGCACAAAAAAGCAGCAACTCTCTCTTCAAGAAGGTCTGCACTGTTTTTGACCCATGAGCAGGTGCAGAGTCCTGGATGAACATCACTTTGTTGGGATCATAATTCTTCTTAATCCAGGGTGAGAGAACTTCCTCCAGAATCTTCAGATATTCTGCCGTATTGATCTTCAGGCCCACTTCAATGAAGTGAGGGTGCATGACTTTCTCATCGCTGACAACAGCACCAAACACCATGACAGACGTAGGGTGTTTACTCTGCATGACTGGAGAAACACAAGAAGGGTCAATGGCGATAACTCTCGAGTTTCTGCAGTTGGCGACTTCATCTACCACGAACTTTTTCTCGTCCGCAAAAATGCGAACGGTGCCACCATGGTGTTTCAGGTGATTGAGTAGCAAATGGCTTCTCTCTTTATGAATAGTCTTAGATTTCGCTGTAAAAATGTTATGACGTCGTTTGCAATATGACTTCATCCCAAGATCTTTTCGTACTGCATTAGAAATGGTCATTTTGGTCACATTCCGCTTTTTCGCCAGATCAGCCATTGACTGTGATGAATTTGCTGCAACGGATCGTTTCAAACCACTGAGAAACCTTCTGGTGCGGATTTTATCATTTCTCTGACTGTGAGGCTTCCTTTGCATGTCTTTACCTTCCCTTAAGTTTGCTACAACACGATAAACAGTCCTAGGAGCATAGCCAGTATCTCTGATAATGTCAGACGACTTATACCCGGCGTGGAACAATTCAGCAATAATCATTCTATGGTTAAATTCTACACTGGCACTCATTTTATTAGTGTTTTTACGTGGCTAATCTGGACTTCAGACTCTAAAGAGTAGAGCAACTCACGAATTTACACGAGATACTAGATTAGCAACTAGGTCCCACCCTTTTACAGTTAAACAAATAAGATGTAACCGTAAATTCTACTCCAACAGCTTCTTTTCTCGCGCTTCCCGCCTGTGGAACTCCCTTCCACAACTCTGCTTTCCCGACAGTTACAATCTCCAGGTGTTTAAATGTAGGGTCAATAGACACCTCCTATCACACTAACTCCCAATTATTCTCAGAACACTCTCATCTACCCAACCCTCATTCTCGGTATCCTTACCCGCCTATCACCCACCCTCTGACATTTCCTATATTTAATCAGCCTTTCTCCACTCTACATAGCCCCCTGCGCAGTAGTGGCAGTGACATGCCTTGCTCGGGGTGAAACGCTTATAAAAAAAAAAAAAAAAAAAAAAAAAATTGCGGACTGAAATTACTGCCACTTTATCGTTTACACACTGTATTTATTTTTAGTGGTTACATGTGTTTGAGTTATTATACCTGTTTACTTATATTGGTAAAATGGTGTCCATAGTCGCGGTATGTTAATAAGATAAAAACAAGCTTGGAATGTGATAGAAAGGAAGATTCGCATTCTAGATGGGCAGTCAACCAGAGTAGAAGAATTATCGGGTGGAATGATAACATCAAGGATATAAATTACTCTTTAGTATGCCTAGATATTTTGGCGTAAGTTTGGTAAAATTCCGTTAAAATAAGAATGAAAATAAGAGTTTTACAGTGAAACCGATAAAATGCATCTAACCAACTTCTACTTAAACAGTTTCTTTTCTCGCACTTCCCGACTGTGGAATTCTCTTCCACACGATTGCTTCCTCGACGGCTACAATCTCCAGGAGTTTAAATGTAAGGTCAATAGACACCTCCTAACACACTAACCTGCTCCCATTCTATCAAACACTCTTCCCATCTGCCCAACCCTCATCCTCGCTATCCTTACTCATCTGTCAACTTCCTCCTGACATTCTCTATGTCTAACCACTCCTTCTCTTTACCTTCCCCTATGTAGCCCCATGCGCAATAGTGGCAGTGGAATGCCTTGCTTGGGGTGAGATGATTAAAAAAAAAAGATATCAGTGTTATTTTCATGTTTTGCGTAATTTAGACGACAATTTATCCACCGCTATTATTAATTTATCCATATATATATATATATATATATCAGTAATAAATCCAGGAGAAGATTGATAACTAATCCCAGTGGATCCTAGTAAATATTAAAACTGAACCAACAGTTTCATTTTGGCGTAATTTAGACGTCAGTTTATCCATCACACCTTGTATATCTTTATGTGTGTGTGTGTGTGTGTGTGTGTGTGTGTGTGTGTGTGTGTGTGTCTGTGTCTGTGTCTGTGTATGCGTCTGTGTATCTGACATTTCACATGGAATATTTTGTGTAATTTCAGTGAATATATCTGTTAAAAAGAGATGCCTGTTATTATTCACATTTTTGCGTAATTTAGACGACAATTTATCCATCACACCCTGTATATATATTCGTGATGATATGGAGCAAAATGAACTTGATATTCAGGTTCAGCGCAAAAAAAAAAAAAAAAAAAAAATAATCCAGAAACATGTGCCCCTTGCCCAACAAAATTTGGGTTGAAAAAATGTCGACTGGTGTTATCTGTATATTTCAACAGTTATTTTTTTAAAAATCATTTCACCCCAAGCAAGGCATTCCACTGCCACTATTGCGCAGGGGGTTACATAGAAGGAGGTGGTCAGAATGAGTGGTTAGATATCGGAAATGTCAGAAGGAGGGTGATAGACAGGTAGATGTAGATGGGAAGAGTGTTTGAGAGAATAGATGCGAGTTAATGTGTTAGGAGGTGTCTTACATTTAAACCCCTGGAGATTGTAGCTGTCGGGGAAGCAAGTATGTGGAAAGTGCGAGAAAAGAAGCTGTTGAAGTAGAAATGTTATCGGTTTAGCTGTAAAAGGATGGGACCTAGTTACTAATCTAGTATCTCATGCAAATTCGTACCTAGGGGGCACCAGTGGTCTAATTTCATCGGAGCAGAAACCGTGAAAGTATTTATAGAAGAGGCACAGGGAAGCCACGTCACGCCGGTGAGAGAGTTACTGCAGCCGGCCTGCCAAGTCGGTATCGATCACATTACAGATACTCCGTTGCATTTTGTCAAGAACCCCGAGGAGAATAGCATGGGCACCCGACCAGATGTGGCAGCAGTATTCAATACACGGGCGGATGGTAGATTTATATATGTACAGGATAGATTTAGACGGGAAAAAACTTCCGGGCCCTGCGCAGAGAACCAACTTTCATAGCAGTGGATTTAGCAATAGATTCGATTTAGTCTTTCCACTTGAGGTCCGCTGAGAGTGTGAGGCCAAGGAGGCGTAGTGTTTTACTCTATGGGAGGCAAGCCTGTTCCATGCTAATGGGAGGTAGGTGCAATTGTCTAGGACAGTTTACACCAACTATTAGAGTTAAGATCCATCAATACGCTATTTTGCATGTTATTTATTTATAGTTTGTTCTTTTTTTAATTCATTTTCGTTTGTATTTTTAAATAGATGATAAAAATGCTTGTTATTTGTCCCTGACTTTTCATGAAAATACCAACACCTCAAAGACAGCCAATGTGTGTCCTGGTTAACAGAAACTAAATCAGACACGGAAGGTCCAGCGGAACTACAGTATGACACATGAATAAGGACCATCATGTCAGTTGGGTGCAAAAGGTTTTACAGAAAACAGAAATCAAGCATCGACTTGATGTTTTGTTTTGTTTTTTGCGTAACAAATGAAACCCAGTGTTTAATTAAAATTATTTATTTGCTTATACTTTTGAATAACCCCTGTACTGCTATTTTTTCCCTATTTTTATGAATTATTAAAATTTTACAGTTAATTGATGTATCTATGATAGGATAAGGAACAAATATATAAGTTAAAATTAAACATGCTTTGATTTTATTTACTTTAATCAAAAATTAAATATAGATGTGAAAAGAAAATTTTGCTGTTTTATTTTATTTGTTGCTTGTTTTTCATTGGCTAAGTTTGTAATTGTTGCCAATATTCCTAGCAAAACAAAATCAAAATTTAAATTACGAGGTCATAGCCTATGATCTGTTTTACACTAGGTATCTCCAATAATTCGATGAAAAAAAAAAAAAAAACACAGCATAGTATGAAGTAAAAATGCACTAAACATAAAATCAAGTTTTTTCGTCAAAATGTTTATGTTATTAATAAGAGGAAGGATCCAAGTATTATTTTATTATTTTTTCAAATTTTTAATCATTCCTAACACATTCTAAATTTTGGTTAAAAATATTGTTTTTTTTTTGTGTCAGAGGGTAACTAGATTTTTACCATAGTTTACTCCGATAAATGTTAAAATTATTCTTGAAATCATTATTTTTATAAAATGAGGGTAAAAATATATTTTTTATATCTCTTACCTCTACGTAAATTCATGAAAGTTCAAGAAATTAAATTCTGTTTCGCAAATATATTTTATTAGTTAAACGAATCATCTATTTTTTTTTTCATTCAGTTAGCCGTTTTACCGAAAATCTGCGCCGAGTCGTAAAATAAAAAAATGCAACAAACTATGAACTTATTTAATTAGATAAACTTGTAATTGCTTTCATTATTGTCTGAAAAAAAAGACTTTCGATGAATAATGAAGTTTTACAAGAATATTTTCATTTTTTTCTTTTTTAATTATAATAATTTATAAAGTTTCAGAAATATTCTTAAAATTCACCAAAGCCTTATCGTGGTTAGGTTATTAAGTTTAGCGAAGACTATATTGAAAAGTATAATACAAATAATCTTGTCAAAAGATTTTTAAAATAATTTATTTACTTATTTATTTATATTCTTGTGTGTGTATATAAAGATTTTACTTTTAGGCATGGTATTTTCTGTGTTACATTAAAGGGTAGTGTTTCGCGGTTTCTTTTCATTACAGGAAAAATATTGGACAATTACGTCAATTCTGGTCAACCATACTTCGCTATCATCAATCACTTAAACTTTATCTGGCAGTCTTACTTCAGAGGTCAGAAAGATCAGAGCTCCGTGATTAAGAAATACTTTTATTCTAAATTTCATGCTTTAAACAAGTAATACTCATGTAAACCAGATTAAGTTCATTTTATATTGGCTAATTTTTGAAAAAATAACGTGCCACGGATGTATATTTTATTTTTGCAAGATTTTTAAACCCTAGAATTAACTTTTGTTTACATGCAAAGTTGTCAAGCTATCAAAATGGACGCAAAATATTATGAATTTTGAAAACTGAAAATAATTATTTTTCAATCAATATAATTTCTATCTGAAATTCAGCAGATTATTTTGCTTACTGGAAATAGTAAACTTAATCATTTAGTTTTCAATTAAACTCTAATGAAACCTACCAGAAAACTTTTTATTTTTAAAAATTCAATTTAAAACTTAGGTATCGAAAATGAGTAGAGGCACCAAATTTACACTATTAATGTGGAAGTTTTTTGAAATTCGATCGGCTCTCTTCTTAGAAGAAGGAAGTGCCAACAGGAAACATGCAACCTTCCACTTGATTCGCCTTACAAGTAAACACGTTGTTTAATAGATGGCGACAGTAATATTTCTGTGTTCTTTAGTCAATGTATTCATTCGGTCCTAATCTAATCTAATCTTCTGTAGCCCTAATCGACAGAGAAGTAAAACTGGAATTCATTACTGTTACTAAAGTTTCTCATGTAGCTGTTGCACAAGAACGTGCTTTTACCCTGCGGACTACACTGGCCATCAGTGAACTCGCAACAGACTTAGACTCAGAATCCTCTAAGGATTCGTTACCCACTCCGAAAAGAAGAGTCAGTCAGTCAGTTAAGTGCCATACGTGATACACGCTTTGGGCAATCATGTCTCGAAAGAGACATGACTGACTGGGCAGATTATCTCGCAATAAGTTGCCATTGCATTCTGTGGTAGACTGGTTGCCAGCCAAGGCTATAGAACCCAATTTGTCTTATTATTTAACCCATAACTGGAAGGAAGATACAGATTAATAAATTTCCCAAGTGTATTTGTGCGTAATTGAATGCAAGGAATTCGACTGGAATTCGAAATCGCCTCTCCGATTTGTCGTTCTAGGCCGATATCCACTGCTCCATGAAGAAGCACAACTGTAAAACGGGGACCATCTCCAGGTTGTCACACTTTCTTCGATAAATGCCATGCAAGTACACTCTTGTGAAAATCAATTAAAACAACTGTTTTAGTTTCCTTTCTATCACCGGACCTACTAGAGTGACAGCGTGTAATTGATTTCTGTTTCTTCCTCAGATTAGGACCTTTGCTGTGGTTTGCAGCAATATGAATCTGTTTTCGAGGTGTATGATGAAATTTGTTTGGCCTTGAAAAAATTGCGTCATCCGTGTCTGCCCAGACACTATTGTCTCCACTGTCGATTAGTTGTTCTACAGCCATTGTCTGCGATGGACGTTACTCTAAGGAAGCGTACGAAAATTGTAACGCTGCACAAACACACTTGCAATATCGCGAATATTGTTGATGTCAGCATTTCAACTGTCAGTCGTGTCATCAAGGCGAAGAAACAAAATGGATCAATCAGTCCAAAACGTAAAAGAAAATGCGGTCGGAAGAGAAAAACAACACCAAAGGACGACAAGTATATCCTAATCCATCTTTTTCACTTTGTTCATATCTATCTATCTATCTATCTATCTATCTATCTAAGTATATCCTAATCCATCCTTTTCACTTTGTTCATATCTATCTATCTATCTATCTATCTATCTATCTATCTATCTATCTATCTATCTATCTATCTATATCCTAATCCATCTTTTTCACTTTGTTCATATCTATCTATCTATCTATCTATCTATCTATCTATCTATCTATCTATCTATCTATCTCAGTCCAAATCGTGGGAGAAAATGCGGCCAGCAAAGAAAATCAACACCAAGGGACGATGTATACGGGACCAGGGAAAGTGTGAAATGTGCTAGGAAGACATTATTCATTTTGTTTCAATTAATTTGCATAAGAGGATACTTATTTTACCCTACGACTTGCAACATGATTAGATTTTTTTATAGAATTTTCTAAATATTCGTTTAAGAAATTAAGCCATGAATTGTTACCTATAGTGCTGAGGGCTATGCAAATGGTGGCGATATCCACAGATGGAATGCTGCGCTTTTTGCTGGTGAAGTCAACAATCTTAGTAATGGATTCTTGGATCAATTGCAGCGCTGCCAAAGACATAATCACAGATAGGATAGTAATGGCGATTGGTTCCAGCTTTGTACGACCTGTAAAAAAAGAAAGGCAAACATATTAGCCAAAGTTTCGCAGCTAAAACTCGCTATACCACGTATACAGAGTCGACATATCATCATTTCTGTTATATTCCATTAGGAAGGAAGAAATTCCACTCGGACATCTTTCCGAGAACTGTTACTTTTTAAACCAAACTCTCATCTTAACAACTTCTAAGTCTAGCATCAGCTGTTATCTGTCCTATATAATCTCATGATATACAATTCTTACTGCCTCTTTTTACGCCTACAATAAACTCATTCTGTAACCCTTTACCGTGAGTAGCTCTTGGGCCATATAATGCGTAAACAATAGTATTAAAAATCGGATTTTCAACTACCATCAGTCATGATGAACAGATGTTCCCTCATGGAGATCCCGTGCCATGAGCGACTATTAGGTTTTAAACTTAACCCAGACCTTAAGTAGAACTCGTAAATCCGACACATCACTAAAGATACTGGAAAAAAGGTCGGTTCCCTGAATCGCTCCAGTAAGTATCTGACTCCCCTTGCTACCCTCTACCAGGCAAAAAATGGGGTACTGCTGTCATATTTTGGCAAGAACTCATTCCAGTCCCAATGGAGATTTTAAAAAGATTCGCGTCCATGTGGGTGATGAATCAATAATGAAACCTTGCAAAATTCCGCTTTCCTATCGCTATTTCTATGGAAAGTTCTCAGACGAACTACATTCCTTAGTTACACCTCTTTATTCTCTTTTTATTCTATTAGTGAGATACAAGTTCTACTCAATCATCTTTTTCTTACAAACCACTGTTTTGTGGCACTGACTCCCAAGAGGATGCTTCTTCGATCATAACAATCTTAACCTTTTCAAGTCTAGAGTCAGCTATTATCTTCTCCACATAAATTGTTACTCTTACTCTGTAACCTTCTACCTGCATTGTGGAACTGACTCCCAAGAGGATGCTTCCCCGATTATTATAAACTTAACCTATTCTAGTCTAGGGTAAGCCATTATCTTCCTCATATATCAACATAAATTTCCCTCTTAATCTGTAAGCCTCTACCTGCTTTGTGGAACTGACTCCCAAGAGGATGCTTCCCCGATTATTATAATCTTAACCTATTCTAGTCAATGGTCAACTGTTATCTTCTCCACATATCCATATAAACTGTGCCTCTTAATCTGTATGCCTCTACCAGCTTTGTGGAACTACCTCCCTCTGGAATGCCTTGAGCGATTGTTAGGTTTTAAACTTAACTTAGACCTTAAGTAGATATCGTACGTCCGACACATTACTATTGGAGTAGATAGACTAAACTATCGCCCGGTTCACACTCCACCCACGTCTATTGAACAGGTGAAGAAGCACATCCCTTGTTTCCTGTTTAGGATGTGGTTTCCGGTTTTTCTCTTTTCCAATCTTTTCACTCTTTTTTTAATTTTATTTTATTTTATTTTTCAATTGGAGTAGATAGACTAAACTATCGCCCGGTTCACACTCCACCAACGTCTATTGAACAGGTGAAGAGGCTCATCCATTGTTTCCTGTTTAGGATGGGGTTTCCGGATTTTCTTTTCCAATCTTTTCACTCTTTTTTTAATTTAATTTTATTTTATTTTTCAATTGGAGTAGATAGACTAAACTATCGCCCGGTTCACACTCCACCCACGTCTATTGAACAGGTGAAGAGGCTCATCCATTGTTTCCTGTTTAGGATGTGGTTTCCGGTTTTTCTCTTTTCCAATCTTTTCACTCTTACGTAGCCCCCTGCCCACCAGTGGCGTTTTCGCCTTGCTTGGGGTGATATGATTAAAATATATATATATATATATATATATATATATATATACTGAAAAAATATTCGGTTCCTTGAACAGCTTCAGTAAATACCTGACTCCTCTTGCTATCCTCTATCTTTGGATATGACAGATCAAGCGTAAAATGGTGTTTTGTTTGCTGTCATGTCATATCATGTCTGCTGTCATGTTTGGGCAAGAATTGCTTAGTACTCTCTTTCTAGTCTCAGTCGAGTTCAAATAAGCCTCCGCGTCGTTTCGGGTGTTGAATTATTTTCCATTTTACAATCACTTTCTCAACGATGAAATGCTGCAATCGTTAAGCTTATTTCATTATTTCTATTATTATTTCATAGCAAATCAATTCAACTACGAATCATGACCACTCTTCGAATATTTGATGATATTTCAACCGATTGCAATAAACGGGTTTTATCAACGGGTGGCTCTTGTGTCTTGAACTCTTATTAGGAATTAGAATCAACCCAGTCTTCAAGTGGGACTTCTACATGCGACCCATTGCTAAAGATGCAAGAAAAATGTTCAGTTCCCGATACCACTCCAGTAAGTAGAGTACCTGGCGCCGAGATCTCATTAATTTAAAGTTGAGATGGCTAGATGTAGCCGAAATGTCTATACTAACAGTTTCTTTCATCGCACTTCTCGCTTTCCGAACTCCCTTCGCCTCCATCCTTTCCAGTCAACTTCAATCCGCAAAAGTTTTAAAACGGTGTCAATTACTATCTACTGTCATCCTGATTACGCTTTTCACTTTCCGCTCATTATTAATGTTGCTGTTACTGATTCTTATAGTAAAGATGTAGCTGTAAGTTCTATGCTAACAGTTTCTTTTATTACACTTCTCACTTGGAACTCCCTTCCGCCTCCATCAACTTTAATCTGCAAAATTTGAAATATGGTGTCAATTGCTATCTACTTTCCTCTTGATATTTTTCTCTATCTGCTCACTATTAATGCTTCTGTTCTTAATTCTTCCACACCCATTAACCCCTTGTGTCTTAGTGGCTTTACTTCCTTGCTTGGGGTAATAACGATGAAAATAAAGCTTAGAATAAAATTTGTGTTTTATATAATTACTACTTATGAAACTTGAGATGTAGTATATTGGCGGACTCCATATCATTTTTAGGGTTGCATGAGACCCTTGCACCAGCCCTGTCTATGCGGATGATCCAGTAACATATAGTTTTATGCCCTCTATGTGTATGAATAAAGAAATAAGCTTTTTTCTTTTTCACCTTGTGAGAAATTGTGAAAACTAACATTTAAAAGGATATCTATTACCCTGAAATGCAGACGTGGCTGATGACATTTTTACCACTGTACACGTAATGGTAGTGCGTTGAGGTGCAATGAATATCGGATCGGGATGAGAAACTGGATATCTGAGTTCGAACTTCAGTTGAATTCGTTGCATTGACTTGCATATACCCTTGGGGAAGGTATGAATCCATCGCGTGTATCACATATGTGTAATATATTAATTTGAGCGGAGGAAGTAATTGACAGATACATCCATCCGTAGAAAAAGTAAACAAAATGCAAAAGAAAAAAAAACAAGCAACAGCTGGCTTGAAAAACAATGGTATGCTGGGTGTGGTTGACATATACATCCGGCCCTAGACAAGTCAACAAAGCGACAACCCGAAAAAGCAAAAATGCGTGGCAGTTTTAAGACTATATAAAGTCTAGAAATTTTTGCTGAAGAGACAGAGACTGGCTGACGACTCCCGACAGCTCCTTCGTATGTGCGATCTCTCTCCGCCTGCCTCCCACCTGCTCCACACAAGCGTCACTGACGAAGAATAAAAATATTAGATTATATTTATATATATATGTGTGTTCTTCGTGCGAACTGGCCAAGGAAAAATAATGTTTGGTCTCCGCGACCGCTAGGTTTGCGCTAGCCTCAATGACGACTACCGATCTACCTCTTTAATGCAATGGGATAGTTTAATCTCAGTACATTGTTCCCCAGGACCGGGCATCTCTCAGTGTTAACACATCGCTCAATAAGTCCCGGGCCTGACGTATAGATGGCACCACTAATAAAAAATCCATATAATTTTTATGAAGTACTAACCTTCAAATAGCACCTGACAAAACTTGGGCCCCATAGGATCATTTGTTTACAAATTACAGTAATTTAAGTAAAGCTACTGTTGAAAATTTTCAAACCAATAAAAAAAATCTGAATTTCGGGTGTTGATAAAACATTGCATGAAAAACAATACTGTTAAAGCAAGGCAATGGCTTGGTAAGTGTTATTTGGACTCTGGTTAAGAGGTGGCATGCTGACGTTAGACTCTGTCGTACGGGCACAAATGTTGTTGAATGCTCAGGTCGCTAAAAATCAACAGTTGTTTCGGAAAACACCAAAACATCCACAAACTCGTTTTGGCCGATCGTAAATTGAAGTTGCGTGAAATAGCAGAGGTATTGAACATATCAGAAGGTAGTGTATTCACCATTTTGCATGAACATTTGTCAATGAGAAAGCAGTGTTCAAAGTGTGTGCCGCGTTTGCTCACAGTCAATCTAAAACAACAACGCATCGACGATTCATAGCGTTGCTTGCAACTGTTTCAATTCAACAAGAAGAAACTTTTGCGTACATATGTGAAAATAGATGAAACATGGATTCACCACTTCACTCCAGAGTCAACTCGGCAGTCAGCTGAGTAGACAGCAGCAGATGAAAGCCGCCCAAAGCGACCAAACAGCAGGTAAGATTTTGGCCTCCGTATTTGGGATGTGCAAGATATTTTGCTCATCGATTACCTTGAGAAAGGAAGAACCATCAATAGCGAATATTTTATAGCATTATTCGTGCGTTTAAAGGAAGAAATCACCAAAAAAACAGCCACAAATGAAGAAAGAAAAGTAATCTTTCACCATGACAACGCACCGTGTCACAAGCCGATTTCAATGATATCGGAAACTTTTGAGGTCAAAGACAAATCGTTCCCCAAAAAACATCGAATTGTTAGAGAAGCGTGGGAATCAGTGTATCATCCTAGGAGACTATATTGATGAATAAAGTCGAATTTTGCCTAAAAGTTGTTGTTTTATGAGTTAGGCCCAGGAGTTATTGAGTGATGTTATTTTTCTTAGAACCATATCTTTCCTCAGACATAGATACGACGGAGCCGCACCTTGGACAGAGAGGTAACTGAAAGATCATGTATCACGTTTGGCACTTAACTGACAGATTCACAGGTAATAAAGAAATAAACGACATCGGTTTTTCTCACCTTGTGGGTAATTGTACGGATTTCTCCTTTTCATGGCGCGCGTCGTCCACCAGAATATGGCTCCAGATATTAGATCAACACAGCTGTCGACTAAACTGGACGTAATTGAAATTGACCCAGACAGGGCAACAGCAACCGCTTTCGCAATTGTAAGGCACTGATAAATACGAAAGAAGATTAAAGAAATGTACTATACTACTGGTTGTAAAAGATTTCATGTGTTAATTATTTTAAACGTTATGGAATATAATGATCAGGGCTCATTATAAAAAGACATTAGTGAATATCATTGGACATTATAATAAACACAAGTGTATCCTTGCTGTCAAAAATGAAAGTCAAATATTTGAGAGGATTATCTATCTATCTATCTATCTATCTATCTATCTATCTATCTATCTATCTATCTATCTATCTGTGAATTCAGGTTAAATTTAGAAGGGTAACAGCTATTTTCAGCATGTCAGTTTAAGACATGCATTGTCAACTCCATTTAATCAAACAATGAGGAAAATCCTAATGCCAGAGTCAGGGGCTAGTAAAGGAAGGGGTAAGGAATCCTGGCTATTATTAGGTTAAGCTAGAGGAATCGTAATAGTAATTTCTCTTGTGGTAGTGGGCGGCATGTGGCATGACCATTGGATTAGTAGTGGTAGGTAAGAGGAAAAGGGTTACTGCTTCGCCAAATTTTTAAGAAATTCTATTGTTACTGATATGTCCCGAAAATGGATATATATGTATATATTACTCGAAGTAGCTAAGTGGTTTTGGCAAATGTAACCAGGTAGGACAATCTAGCAAGTAGCCGTAATGGACTGGTACTCGTCGTAATCGTACGTAGTATGCTTAGGCGTAGGCTTATGCAATAGGCGTAGTCAATAGACGTTCCAATAGGCGTAGTCAATAGGCGTTTCCGCCTTAGTCTGTATTTATGGCTGACACCAGCCAATCATATTACTGTGAGGGTGAACCAAGGTGTATGCATATTCATTACATCAGTTACTAACTGGAAGAATGAGATAATTATTGCAATTTAAAGTTATTCCTGTGACGACACATGCTAATGATTTCTCTACGTTTATTCAGAAGTACATTCTGATATTGAAATTTTAAAATCTTAATTTTTTTCTGTTAAACATAGATTACATATATCCCTTAAGCTATTAGGAGTGCTCGCCTTGCCTATCAACTTCCACTTCATCTGTGGATTTAGATTATTTTCTTTCAATTCCCAGTATTAATAAATAAATTTGTCTGTAAATTACATTTATTTACAGTGAGCTCTTTATTGGATTAGTTTTAATATTCAAACGATATTCCTAAGATCCTTCCGGATTATTTACTAACCTTATCCTGGATTATTGACCAATCCTATCCTGACTTTGTGCCGCCTATATATATATATATATATATATATATATATATATATATATATATTGTCATCCGCATACAGATCTGTTTCGCCGTATCACAGCTCATCAATACGGTTAGACTCCGATTGCTTTTTTACCCAGGATTGAAACCCGACCGAAATGGCGTCAGTCGGCGACTCTACCCCAGGGCTATGGAAGTAGGCAGACATTGTAGCGCATATCATGATACGCGCCCAATAGCTAGAGTGCTCTAACTCATTTCATTGAATGAGCGATGCGTATATATATATATATATATATATATATATTCTAAGTATGTTTCCCTAACACAATTTTTCTAATATTCATATATATATATATATATATATATAGGCTAAAGAGCCAACGAACCTAACAAGGTTTCACCTAACCGGATTTTCAGGGAAGGTTGCTCTACTTGTGTATTGAGCACTTTTTGTTTTAGGTTACTCGTTTTTCTTTGGGTTACGTACTTTGACTGATGTTCAAGTGCTGAGCTCTTTTTTTATTACCATTTTTTCCTTCCGCGTATGTACTCGGAGGGTTTTTCGAAACGAGTATAGCGATAAGTTTGCATATATATATATATATATATATATATATATATATATAAGAAAAATTAAGACAGACGCGTTATTTCATGGTAATTCGGAAGTATACGCCTATTTCAGGTGAGCCATCTTCAGCTTCCGTCTTCATTCAACGAAGGATTCTACATGAATGGGATTCACAACGACTTAATCCGGCGAATAAAAATAAAGAACAAAATAAAAACATATAAGATGATAAGAATATAACTGTTGCTCCTCTAAAAAAGAAAATAAGAACAATCCATCCGTTTGTCGAACCCACAGAGATTCCTCCAGTGTCGACGAAAGTTCGAGGGAAGCGGGTGGGTCAGACGAGAAAGAGGGAGTGATACAGAAAAGAGAAGAAAAGAAAGACAGGAGAGAGGGAGAAATAGAGCTTTACATCCTTAATCTAAAGGAACCTCATTATTCTATTTAGATGTATTTGTTTTAACTTGTATTTTTTTGTGTCCTTAAAGATGTACGCCCAGCGATCAGTGTCAGAGAATGTTCGAGGGTAGCGGGTGGGTCAGACGAGAAAGAGGGAGTGATAGAGAAAAGAGAAGAAAGGAAGGGAAGGAGGGAGGGAGGGAGAAATAGAGCTTTACATTTTTAGTTTAAAGGAACCTCAATATTCTATTTAGATTTATTTGTTTTAACTCGTATTTTTTTCCTTTTTACAAATGTATTAATATGAAGGTTTTCTCGTTTAAAATATAGTGCTCGTAATATTTTTTCTCTAAAAGTGTATTATCGGTAATATTTAACAGTGATGTATGGCTGGAATTAATTATCATCAGAAATGTATTGCTGGTAATAATTTTCCTTCAAAATAATTATAAACAAATAACAGATTATCTACTCAAATACGATTATTTATTAAAAATAATGTTCAAACAAACAAATTGTATATATATATATATATATAGAAGGTGGACAAAATAATGAAAACACTTAGTAACAATTTAGAAATTTTTATTAAACTGCCATAAGCTTGTGTATTTTATGTTTGTTGATTTAATATTATTGATTTAATATTGTTGATTTAATATTAGTAGTACTTCATTTTTGTTGCTAGCATTGTTATTTTTTACTTATATTATTTAAATAAGTTTATTGAAATGAACACTTATGACTAAGAATTTTAAATGATCAACTTTATTCTATGGTTCAGAAACTGTTTCCGAGGGAGAATGCCATCTTTCAGGATATTAATGCACCCATTTATATTGCTAAAGTTGTAGCTGAATGGCACGAGGAACATTCTAGTCAAGTAGAATATCCACTGTTCCCAGGTCGCAACATCATTGAACATTTATGGGTCATTAAAAAAAAACACATAAAAACAAAAAAACAAAAAAAAAACAAATGAGATGTCGAGATCCTTGACCATAATTATTGAAAGAATTAGACTGAAGTTTTAACTGAAGAATGAATAAAAATTCCTGTGAAAACAATTCAAGCTTTGTTCGAGTTGATCCCACGTAGAATTCAAGTTGTAATTACTGCTAAAGCGGTCCTACCCAATATTAAATTTCAAGGTGTTTACTTTCTTTAGTCCACCCTCTGTATATATATATATATATATATATATAATGAACATAAGTTGCATGTTTTTTTGAAACCTGTTGGAAATATTATATTTAGCCACTCCTTTATAGACCACTACTCAGAACAAATTCATACAACAATGAAAATTAAAATTATCCAGAAAAAAGCCAAGTAAAAACGAAAGAAGAAAAAAGAAAGGAAATAAGAAAAAGAGAAGAAAATAGGAGAGAGGAGTTTAGTTTATCAGGGTTAGATATTAGCGACTACATCATATCTAAACGATAAAACGGTCTTGGCGTAGATTTACAATGACAGTAGTGATAAAAGTCAGTATATCTTGATTTGGATTTTTAGTTGTCTATTTTAAGATGCATGATATTAAAAATTAAATTCGGGGTTGAATTTTTGCTAGAAAAATGAATTGTTAGTTTTTCTTATTAATTCTAACCGTAATAATAATACTATTATATTATTACATAAAACATTTTGGTATTAATAACAATAATAAAGAAACTAATATTTAAAAACCTTAAATAATAATAATAATAATAATAATAATAATAATAATAATAATAATAATAATAATAAAGACATAATATAATAATTGATAAAAATTACGAAAATAAAAAATAAAACCTATCATAACAATTTTACATTAAAATAATACTATTATACAAAAACTATAAGTAAAAATAAAAATATCAAAATAATAATAATAATAACAATAATAGTAAAGTACACATGATAACAAAAATGATAAAAATTCTTTTTCTTTAACGGGAAATTCTAGATATTTTCAAAACTTTTAAGTTTAACTTCGCTTTTGTTATGGAATCCTATAACTATTTTCATGTCTACATTTAAAAATTAGTTCAGTCCTCTTAAAACTTAAATTCTACTTATATATATATATATATATATATATATATATATATATATATATATATATATATATATATATATAATTTCATGCTCTCAAATTACATTTATGCATACACAATACGAAATGATCACTTTAAACGAAGGCCGGACAACGCATATATGTATATGTCATCGTAATATAATAGAATAAGAGGCGAATAGGCTCCACACGTAATCTTAATAATGAATCTAATATAAGACTGGGATTTTGCCCAATTTTGGAATAAGTGGCTAGGAATTTTGCCCGCTGGGTGTTTGTCCGCTGGTTGTCTTAGTTTCATTTTAAGCAGATATAAAGTTAACTTATTTTATTAGCTTTTAAGAAACTTTTACGGAGTTTCTTTCATCGAACTTACCACGTTGACGAACAATGTAATTCGTGCAAAAAGACTGGCCTTTTTCTTGAGGTCAGCGTTTAGATTCGCGTCAGTCTCACGTGGGGCTTCATTTCCCAGAAGGCATGTCTCCTCATAAGACGCAATCAGCTTGTTCTGGGCTTTGTAATACGATCTGAAAACGAGATGGAAATAAATTATGTCACCCACTTGTGCAGTTGGATAAACACACACACACACACACACACACACACACATACACACACACACACACACTTATAAATATATATTTAATATATAAGTGTGTGCGTGTATGCGTGTGTGTACTTATTCAACTGACAAAGTGGGTGACAAATATATATATATATATATATATATATATATATATATATATACTAAAAAGTTATAAGTTGAAAATGTATTTTTTGACAGTATTTCTTTATTTCTATTATTATTATTATTATTATTATTATATATATATATATATATATATATATATATATATATATATATATATATTTGATATTTCAGATCGGCCTCTTATATATATATATATAATAATAGAAATAAATAAATACTGTCAAAAATACATTTTTAATTTACAACTTTGTAGTAGTTTTTCCTATACATATTAAGACAGTATACGTGGATTATCATTATGCTATATATATATATATATATATATATATATATATATATATATATAAAATTAAAATTAAATTCGTTTTTTATTTAAAGTTTATATATTTTACATTGCGACACAGAAATCTCTATGTTTCGAGATTTTACCTCGTCATCAGGCAGTGTTGACTCGTTGTTGTGAAAATGATTTTCATTTGAATATGAGAAACAACACGTTTGTTATTTATGGATGTGTGAAGACAGAAACATTTGTGTGTGTTAAATTTAACTAATCAGAATGTAGTTCAGCTTTTAAAATTGGAAAATATCGGTTATATTTTTGGTGAATACAGGATTTCTTCTTTTGATCTTAATGGGAAAAGTGTCAGTCGATTGAACCACAGTCTAGACTTTTTTTTTTTTAATCATCTCGCCCCAAGCAAGGCATTCCACTGCCACTATTGTGCATGGGGCTACATAGGGGAAGGTAAAGAGAAGGAGTGGTTAGACATAGGGAATGTCAGGAGGAAGGTGACAGATGAGTAAAGATACCGAAGATGAAGGTTGGGCAGATGGGAAGAGTGTTTGATAGAATGGGAGCAGGTTAGTGTGTTAGGAGGTGTCTATTGACCTTACATTTAAACTCCTGGAGATTGTAGCCGTCGGGGAAGCAATCGTGTGGAAGGGAATTCCACGGTCGGGAAGTGCGAGAAAAGAAACTGTTGGAGTAGAAGTTGAAGTTGCATTTTATCGGTTTCACTGTAAAAGGGTGGGATCTAGTTGCTAATCTAGTATATCGTGCAAATTCGTATTTAGAGGGCACCAGTGATCTAAGTTCATCGGAGCAGAAGCCGTGAAAGTATTTATAGAAGAGACACAGGGAAGCCACGTCGCGCCGGTGGGAGAGAGACTGCAGGCGGTTTGCCAAGTCGGTATCTATCACATTACAGACCCTCCTCTGAACCTTATCGAGAAGCCCGAGGAGAATAGCAGGGGCACCCGACCAGATATGGCAACAGTATTCAATGCACGGGCGGATGGTAGATTTATATATGTGCAGGATAGATTTAGACGGAAAAAAACTTCCGGGCCCTACACAGAGAACCGACTTTTATAGCAGCGGATTTAGCAATGCATTCGATATAGTCATTCCATTTGAGGTCCGCTGAAAGTGTGAGGCAAGCCTGGTCCATGCTAATGGGAGGTAGTTGAGATTGTCGATGGTGGTTAATTGAGAGTAGCTTCGTTTTAGAAGCATTAAAATTTACTAGCCATTTCTTACCCCAGTCCAATATGGATTGGAGGTCTTTTTCAATCTCGGCTGCGAGGTTAGCTTTGACGCCTACACCAGATTTTTGTAGGAGGCGAGAGTAAACTGTGGTGTAATCGGCGTACAAACCTACTTGGGCTCTTATGGAATCAGGGAGATCATTAATGTATATCAGGAAGAGTGTAGGACCTAAGATGGAGCCTTGGGGGACACCTGCGTTTGTATGGTAGTTCTGAGAGGCATGTCCGTTTAATACCACCTTCATTGTGCGGTTAGAGAGGAATGACTGGATTAGTTCAAACAAATGTCCAGTTATACCATAGCTCCGCAGTTTACATAGAAGGCCAGCATGCCAAACTCTGTCGAACGCCTTAGATATATCCAATGCAACGGTTCGGGCTTCGCCATTCCTGTCGAGTGCCTGGTATATGTACTCGGTGATGGTCGTTAGCATATCAGCAGTAGACCTGTTGAAGCGGAAACCATATTGCTTGTCCGAGAGAAGCCTGTGTGCTGTGAGATGCTGGACCACCTCGGCATTGATAATGGCTTCGAACATTTTGCCAAAGATCGGAAGAAGGCTGATAGGACGGTAATTTGCAGGGTCAGAGGGTTCTCCAGTGTTTTTAAATATAGGAACTACAGAGGAAGATTTCCAACAGGCAGGAAAGCAGGAAGCAGATAGGCAGAGGTTGTAGAGCTTAGAAAGGACAGAGGAGAGTTCAGGGGCACATTTCTTTAAGACTATGGTTGGGATTCCGTCACCACCGCTCGCTTTGCGAGGGTCAAGTTTTAAGATTATCTTAGAGACAAGCGAAGGTGTAATGTGGACATCATTCAGTTGTGCCTCGGTTCTAGGTGAGAAGTCGGGTGTAAAATCTCCAGATGAGTCCAGACTCGAATTGTTCGAGAATCTGCGGGCAAAGCATTCAGCCTTATCTGCTGGGGAGGTGAGGACCTTAAATTTGTTGATTAGCGGGGGTATTGTGGACTTGCTCTTGTTAAGTACTCTTTTACAGAATCGCCAGTAGTCTTTAGCGCCGAATTTAGAGCATGCTATGCATTGCTTCATTCTGGCAGCAAACAACATCTTAGCTTCGTTAAGTATCCTTTACGAGCTGAAGTGAAAAGGCGCCTGTTTTGGTCCGACGCATAGTTACGATAGAGTCGGAAGAAATGATTCCGGTGGGCAATGGTAGCCGAGCAAGCGGGCGAGAACCATGGCGACGAATGAGATTTAAGCTGGAATTTCCTAGCAGGGATGAAGGCATCGATGCCAGCCTTAACCCAGGAGGAGACCTCGGATGCACATTCTTCGATGGGAAGACTAAAAACGTTGTTCCAAGGGATGTCACAGAGGAAGTCTCGGAACGAATCCCAGTCTGCTCTTTGATAGCAGTAGGATATTCTACTTGTCTGGGTTTCATGGGTCGGGCGGGAGTGGAGTGAAATATTGACGGACACTACAGTGTGGTCAGAGTTTCCGAGTGGGCAGAGTTGTCTGGTAGTGCAAGAATCTGGGATGGAAGTGAAGCAGAGGTCTAGAAGTGAGTCCCTTCCGTTAGGGTTGTCGGAGAAACGCGTGGGGAAGTCCACTACTTGCGTAAGGGATTGGGTGATTGAAAAGTTCATGGTGTGGACACCAGCAGGGTCGGTGACAGCGTTCTTCAGCCACTTGGTGTGGTGGGCGTTAAAGTCACCAAACACGAATACATGGGCAGAGGGATGGGAAGAAATGGCTTTGTCGATATTGTCAGAAATGATGTCAAGTAACGAACAGTCAGGGTAGGAAGGAGAGCGGCAGAGAAAGAAGAGATAGCTAATCGAGCTGAGAATTGAGAGGCGGAAGCACATGAAAGAATGATCTGGGGATTCAGAAGATGACACCCTAGCTAAGGGAAGGTGTTCGCTGACATAGACACCAAGCCCATGCATATGAACATTGGAGTCCTTCCTGAAGAGGGGAAGGTAGCCAGGAACGTAGAACTCAGATGAGGGGATAGAAGGGTTAAGATTAGTTTCACATAGGGCTAATATATCAGGTGAGTTATTATGGAGGAATGAATCTACGCTGAGGAAGTTGGTGCGGATGTCGCGTATGTTAGTGAAAGAGATGCAGACGGGTTTGGGCGTTTTCAAATGAGCTGGTTTAGTTTATGTCTCCATTGTTGTTACAAGATTATTGTCTTAGTTTTCTCTGTATCCTAACCTTTTTTAAAGCAAAAAAGAAAGAAAACGTTTTATATTTTTGATTCGAACTAAAGGGACCCTTGAGCATAATTATACTATTTTTATTTCGGTTTATAAACTCTTAAGTTATAAAAAATTTGATATCTATTGAATTATCATCGATAATTGATATCTATTGAATTATCATCGATAATTGATATCTATTGAATTATCATAATACAAAACAAATGATTAGATATACGTAAGTTAATTGATATTCTTTTACGAAGAATCTTTTTAATCATATTCTAAGGTGAACATTTTTCAATGTTTACATATGACATTTATTTCATTACGTTGATTTAATAGATTTTTTATTCTTAAGTAATGTAATCATATATCGTTTTTCATATACGCACAAGGGGCATGGGTCGTTTAAAGACTTACATATTCTAGCTTTTTTAAAAATTGCCATTTTAATGTGGGAGTAATATTTCTTTCTTTTAGATAACGATAATGTTTCGATAGGGGTTTTCTATTTCTATACTTATTACTATTAAATGAAGACGTGTGTTGATAAAACCTTTTTTTGGCAAATTCTTAGTACTACTCACATAAATCTTTATATTATAGAGTCTTCCATAGAAGAAACAGTACATTGATAAACAATGTATTCTGTAAGGCACCTATTTTCCAAAGAACATTATCAGTCAGTTAAGTGCCATACGTGATACACGCGTGGGCGATCATGTCTCGAAAGAGATATGACTGACCGGGCAGAAGATTATCCCGCAGTAGGTTGCCATTGCTTTCTGCAGTAAACTGGTTGCCAGCCAAGGCTATAGAACCCAATCTGTCCTGTTATTTAACCCATAACTGGAAGGAAGAGATGGATTAATACCTTTCCTAAGGGTATTTGCGCGTAAGTGAATGCAGTGAATTCAAGTGGAATTCGAACTCAGCTCCCTGATTTCTCGTTCCGAGCTGATATCCACTGCACCACAACGTACATCCGCATAAAGAACATTATAAGCTTTCTATAATTACATTTATTGTTGTCTAAATAATTTGTCAGTTTTGGAATGATTCTTATTTTCATTTAGGTTTAAATTTTTATTTAAAATATTATTATAATTTTTTATAATTTTTTTCCAGATTATGATTCTTTATAATTTCTAAATTATGATTTTCTATCATTTTTTCCAGATTATTCGTACAGCTTTAATTGAATTTTAGAGTATTTTTATTTAAAATCTTGCTTCATGGATTATTACTCGGAAAATGTTTCTTAATCAAAGCAGTAAATTAGGCAAAAACTTCGTCGCTTTGATTAAGAAACCATAGAAAATCTGATAGAAAATATACTTTTTCTGTTAGTTTTGTTCTTTATCAACGTAAGTAATAAGATTAGCATTTTTTTCCAGTTTACAAGGATCTATATGTTAGCTAAAGAGTGATTAAGAGTTATATTTTTATAGAGGCAAAATTCACATTTATGACACATCCTGGTTAAGAAAAATTCCGTTTTGATATTAACTTATGGCAAATGTGTTCACTCCTGAACGATGCCCGTGTGTACAGGTTGTAGGATAATTATTTTATCGGAAACTTTGCGAATGAAACGAACTGACTCAGGGGTTGAAAATAATATATTTTTATTTATTTTCTTTAAATTGAGCTCTCTGGTATTCGGTGTAGTAAAAAAAAAGTTCGTTAACAAAGCGAATATTGATAGCAGTCTGAAGAAATGTCCGTTTTAGCAGTTTGAAGTAAGACCATGGTAGGGATAGCAGTAAAGTCAGAAATTAAGTCAGATGTCAATCTACTGTGTTTTTTTCGGCTCTGAAACAGGACAGAAATGCTCAGTAGCAGATGACCTCTTAACTGTTTCGTCACGCATGGCTTTTGTTCCGTTCTCTCCTGGGGTCGTTGGGCACCTTGATGTGGTATAGTAGTTAGCAAGCTTGTCTCGCTAGAATTATTGCAGCTGAGTAGGGAGTTCTATCTTCACTAAGTGCTCTATTCTTTTGGCCTTGTGTCACATCACCTTTCTTGGGATCATTCTGGGGTCTCCTCTCTGTTTGTTCTTTGGTCAAGTATTTATATCCTTTGAATATGCTCGATAATTAGGCGTGAACATAAAAAAATCTCTTTGTATAGATTTTATTTTTGATTGGCCATATTTTATTTTCTAGCGTTCCTTTCCCTGTTATTTTTTTTATAACGGAAGTTATGCGTGGTGCCTGCCTCATTTTAGGTATTTTTAGTCACAAATAAGCAAGCGCTTCTCCTGCAAACTTCCGGTGCTTTTGGCCAGGTTCGGTCTTTTCTTCTTTCTCGTTTTATTTGAGGGTTGACTTTTCGTAGCTTGAGAGAGAAGTAAAGAAAGAGATGTTTAGAGAGAGAGAGAGAAAAATTTATTTCGACTTATATTGGTCATATTTAATTTCCCCGCGTTCCTTCTTTGGATTTTTTTTAAAACGGAAGTTATGTGTGGTGCCTCTCTGATATTTGGTATTTTCTAGTCAGAAATAACTACTCTTATCTCTTGCAAGCTTCAGTTGTTTTTGGCCGGTTTCACTTTTTTATCTTTCTGAGGTTTGCTTTCTCGTATGTTGAGAGAGAACTATACTAAGAAAAGTTGAGAAAGAGAGAGAGAGAGAGAGAGAGAAAGAGAGAGAGAGAGAGAGAGAGAGAGAGAAAGAAAGAAAGAGATAAGGGTTTGAAATAAAAGTGCAAATAGCTTATTTTAATTCGAATTCTCTATTTTTGTTTATATTTTATTTATAATTTTATTTGGACTCACTACAAATTTGTTGGCCAATAATGTATGGTAGGTTGAATTTCCAAATAAAGGAAGGGATTTGTTTTATGATTTCTTGAAGAAGAATCTCACTTACTTCATTCTCTTGGGCATTTTTTTGAAATTCTCGGCTTGTTTCTTCGAAGAGAACCTTTCTAATGAGATCTTCCATTTGTCATCGTCTTCATCAACTGAAATGAAAACAATACTGTAAATTATGAATTCTCAGAGAAATATTGAAAAAAAATGATCAAATCTGTTTGTATAAAAACCAGTTCTTTTTACTCTTATTTTTAGACGATGTTCGATTTTACACTTCATCGAATTTTACTTGGTGAAACACCTTTATCTAATTAATACTAAGCATTTTTTGTTTTTCTTAATAATTTCACCCCCACCAGAGCAATAAAGCCTCTAACATGTAGAGAATTACTGAATGTTGTAACACTCACATAGACGGAGGTTGAGCAAACAAAATGGGAAAGAAAGAAGGAAGGGTCTACTAACTGAACAATCATTGTTGAAATTCGCAGAAAGATAGACTGAAAAAAAGAGAAGAAGATTAAAACGAAAAAGTATGTTTTAAAATAATTCCAAGGAGAATCGAAACCAAATTTAACGAGACGGAATTCAGTAAGATTGAGTAAAACCAAGACTACACTTTTTACCAAAAGAAACTGTTAGAGTAGAAGAGGGGGTTACATTTAACCATTTCGACCGTAGAATGTGAAACATAGATGCCAATCCAATAACATGAGTAAATACATGTGGTCGGGGTACCAAGGGAAAAAAGCTCATCAAAGCAGTGGCTATGAAACTATTTGTAGAAAGACAAAGGAAAGCCACATCACGTCGGTGAGAAAGTGACTGAATGCGAGCTGCTAAGTTAGTATCGATTATATTGCTATTTCTTTTCTGGATTTTGTCGATAACCTCAAGATGATTAGCAGAAGCACCCGACCAGATATGACAACAGTATTCAATACACGGACGAATGGTAGATTTTTACAAACGTGTAAAATAGATTCTGACGAGAAAACTTCCTGGTCGGACACAGCGACCCAACCTTCCTAGAAGCAGATGCAGCTATGGGTTTGAAGTAGTCATTTCATTCCAGAGATTAAGGTCTAGTAAGCAAAGTGTATTGCTCTCTATGAGACTAGTGCTATCCATTCTCATGGTAGGCAAGAAAGTCTCTTTATGGTAATTAAGGTAGAGCAGCTTCATTTTGGAGTCATTAAAATTTACGAGACATTTCTCACCTCATTCAATCACAGATTCTAAGCTCTTTTAAAGGGCTGCAGCCAGGTTTAGTCAGCAGATTTCTTATTAGGACGGGAATAAATGATGTCATCTGCATAGATGCCTACTTGACAACTGATTAACATCAGGAAGATCATTGATGAAGATCAGAAAAGGCGTAAGACCTAGGATAGAGCCTTGAGTGACACCTGCGTTCAATGTATTCTGTAAGGCACCTATTTTCCAAAGAACATTATCAGTCAGTTAAGTGCCATACGTGATACACGCGTGGGCGATCATGTCTCGAAAGAGATATGACTGACCGGGCAGAAGATTATCCCGCAGTAGGTTGCCATTGCTTTCTGTGGTAGACTGGTTGAAGCCAAGGCTATAGAACCCAATCTGCTATTTAACCCATAACTGGAAGGAAGAGACGGATTAATACCTTTCCCAAGGGTATTTGCACGTAAGTGAATACAATGGATTAAACTGGAATTCGAACTCGGCTCCCCGGCTTCTCGTTCCGAGCCGATATCCACTGTACCACAACGCACATCCTCGAATACCTTGCCAAAAAGACGCAAGAGAATAATAAGGCGATAATTAGAGGGCTCAGAGTTTGTTTTTTTTTAAACAGGAACTACAGATGAAAACTTCCAACACGCAGGAAAGCAGGAAGTAGAGAGGCAATACTTTTAAAGTTTGGAGAGAATTGGAACCAGTTCAAGCGCACATTTTTTAGGACGATGACTGGAATTCTATCACCTCCGTTTGCCTTATGGGAGTTAAGTTTAGAAATTATTAGAGACCATAGATGAATATATTACTCAGTTGAGCTTCAGTTCTGGGTCGGAAATAGCGGGTGTGTACTCCAGAAGAGTCAAGTGTGGAGTTGGATGAGAATTTGCAAGCAAAGCACTCGGCGTTGTCTGGTGTGCATGTGAGGACTTCAAGGTTTTCTGTTGTTTTGTACACTTTTGCAGAGACGCCAGTAATCTTTGGAACCAAACCTTCCAGATGCTATACGCTGCTCCATTCTATCAGCAAACAACAGTTTAGCATAATTTAGGACACGCTTACATTCATTACGAGCTGAGACGAAAAAGCGCCTATTGTGATCAGACATGTCACTCTGGTATAGCCGAAAGAAGTGATTCCCGTGGGCGATGGCAGCCGAAAAAGCAGAAGAGAACCAAGGAGATAAACGAGGTTTAAGTCGGAGTTTTCTAACTGGAATGAATACATTAATGTCAGGTTTCACCCAAGAGGAGACTTCAGAGGCGTAACCTTAAACAGGGAGATTATAAAATTTGTTCCAAAGGACATCGCAAAGAAAATCATGGAACGAGTCCCAGCCTGCTCATTGATAGCAGTAATATATTCTACTGATAAGAAGTTCCTGGATGGAGGTGAGTAGGGAAAGACATTTAAAGACGCCATAGCCAAATCAGGGTTTCCAAGTTAGCAGAGCTACATAACATGTCAAGAGTCGGTTATAAAACTAAGAAAGAGATGCATGTTCATTTTGGTTATTGGGGAAACCCGTGGCGGAATCCACCAATTGCGTGAGAGACTGAATGATTGAGAAGTTCAGCGTTTAGACTCCCGCAAGATCAGGGACAGAGTCTTTCAGCCACTTGGCATGATGGGCATTGAAGTCACCGAACACAAATACATTAGTGACTGAGTGAAAGGAAATAGCCTGGTCTATATTATCTGAAATAGTATCTAGTATGTAGCAGTCAGGAGAATAAGGGGAGCGCTAAAGAAAGAAGAGAGCTTACTTAGTTTGGTAGAGAGAGACAAAAACACATGCAGGAGCGAACACATGTAGGAGTGAAGAGATTCAAGAGAGATCTCTCTAACCAGAGAGTGAGATGTTCACTGACATAAACACGCAGGCAATGCATGTGGATATTGTAGTCTTTTCTAAAGAGAGGAAGGTATCCAGGAATTGAGAAGTCAGAAGAAGGGATTGTAGGGCTGAGGTTGGTTTTGCTGAGATCTAGGATATCAGCGAACCTTTCGTAAATTTAATTGGGCTAACGTTTTATTTCAACATTTACTAATCTTCACACACACAAAAACAACTTATGTCAATACACTACCTCCGATTTCTTTCACTCATTTTCTGCCAACACTGTAATGTTTTCACGTACAATTTCCTCTACTGCTCGGCAACAAATGACACTTCTGCGTCTCAAGAAAGCGGTGTGTAGAACATGTCAAGACAGGATTACCATGAAACTTACCATCAAAGATGCTACTATTTGAAGGTGCCACTTGAGTTATTCGAATATATGGTTCTTCTCCAAGACGTTCATTGTTTTCTGGACGGCGTGTGATCTCTGCTCGACCCAGTAAATATTTTTCGGTCCAAATTTCGTTGCTCTCATTTGTTTTTACCTGAAAAAAGATATGGAAAGATTATGAGAATTGGTAAAAAATTTGTCAAGAAGGAAAGAAGGAAAGGCGATAAAGAAATAAAAAAGGAAATTCGAAAGAAATATCAAGCAAGAAGATAGAAGAATGAAGAAATAAAAGACACATGAAAGAGAGAAAGGAAAAAGAAAGAGAACGAAAGAAAAAGATGAAAGAAAGAAGAAATTGGCAAAGAAGAAAGTCAAAAGAAAATTTGAAAGAAAAAAACAGAAGAAAAAGAAACAAGAAATAAAAGATGAGTAAAAGAGAAAAAGAAAGTCAATGAAGTAAGATAAAGAATGAGAGAAAGAAAAGAAGGAAGAAAGAAGAGAAAAGGCAAAGAGGAAAGGCAAGAGAAATTCGAAAAAGATGACAGGAATAAATAAAAAAAGAAAATATAAAAAAGAAAAGAGTGAATTGGATAAAAAAATGATGAGGGGAAAGTCAGTCAGTCAGTTAAGTGCCATACGTGAAACACGCTTGGGCGATCATGTCTCGAAATAGACATGACTGACTGGGCAGAAGATTATCCCGCAATAGGTTGCCATTGCTTCTGTGGTAGACTGGTTGCCAGCCAAGGCTATAGAACCCAATCTGTCCTGCTATTTAACCCATAGCTGGAGGGAAGAGACGAATTAATACCTTTCACAAGGGTATTTACGCGTAAGTGAATGCAATGAATTCAACTGGAATTTGAACTGGCTCCCCAATTTCTCGTTCTGAGCCGATATCTACTGCACCACAACGCACAACAGGGGAAAGTAAGTGAATGAAAAAAGAAAAAATCGACGAGGAAAAGGAAATTCAAAAAAAGAAAGGAAGGAAAAGAAAAGAAAGAAAAAAGAAAAGAAAAAAGAAAAGATAAAAACAATGAAGAAGAAAGAAAATGAATGAAAGATAAAGAGAAGAAGTAATTCTAAGGAAAAGACAGAAATTGATTTTTTTTTCTTTCATTTTTTTTTTTCTTCAAAGAGAATGTTAAAAAATGTAAGTAAAGAAAAAAAAAGAAGGAACGGAGAAATAAAAGAAATTTAAAGAAGAAAAAATAATAAAATGAACACGAGAAGAAGAAAAATGAAAGAAAATAAAAAATACGGACAAATTACTGACAGCTTAATATGAAGATCAGTCAAACTAAGCCACATGGAACAAAGGCAGCTTTCTAAATCAGTCAGTTAAGTGCCATACGTGATACACGCTTGGGCGATCATGTCTCGAAAAAGACATGACTGACTGGGCAGAAGATTATCCCGCAATAGGTTACCATTGCTTTCTGTGGTAGACTGGTTGCCGAACAAGGCTGTAGAACACAATCTGTCCTGTTGTTTGACTCATAACTAGAGAGGGAAGAGATGCATTAAGCAGTCATTAGTGGGGGATCAGTTTATTACTTACTAACAATATAAAACTGATCCCCCACTTTATGCTCAGTGGAAACCTTAATCATGTTTCCAACTATTAGATTCAGTAAGTCAGTTAAGTGCCATACGTGATACACGCTTGGGCGATCATGTCTCGAAAGCGACATGACTGACTGGGCAGAAGATTATCCCGCAGTATATTGCCATTGCTTTCTACGGTAGACTGGTTGCCAACCAAGGCTATAAAACCCAATCCGTTCTGTTATTTAATCCACAGCTGGAAGGAAAAGAGGGATTAATACCTTTCCCAAGGGTATTTGTGCGTATATGATCGCAACGAATTCAACTGGAATTCGAACTCGGCTCTCCGATTTCTCGTTCCAATGGACCACAACGCACACCCGGCTTTCTAAATAGTACGACTAAAAAACCTATTTCAAAAGCTGAGCAGAGTATTGAGAGGCAGGAATATTTCATTGAAAACAAAGAAGAATACTGGGATGTTATGTGATCTAAAATGTGGTTCTACAGAAGGATGCTGCGGATATCATTGATTGAGAATGTGAACAATGATGAGGTTTTGGAAAGGATGGAAACGAAAAGGAAATTGGTGCCCGTCACCGGGGCCAGCACAACGGTCAGTTGAGGGGACTGGGGAAATTTGTTACTTCGCCCGTCCGTACGCAGTCGGGCTACCCACGTTAAAAAAGGATTTGTGTCACATCTCGTAGGGGAGTAGGGTAAATACTTACAAATATCTATCAGACAAATTTAATCGAAGTAAAAAAGAAAAGCGTGACAGACTAATTGTTCTATTTTAATGGTATATCAAGCTGTTGGTTGCTCTGTGCTGGAAATATTGTTTTATGTCTTGTAAACAATCCTTTGGGATGTCGGTACTATCATTCTCCAATTATTTCATTAGAAAGGAGTTATTTAATGCGATAATTTGTGACATAGACCACTCTCCTTCTGCCAGTCACTAAAGTTCCATACGTAATACACGCTTAAGCGATCAGAAAATTTTTCCGCATTAGGTTGCCATTACTTTATGCGGTAGACTGGTTGCCAAACAAGGCTATAGAACCCAGTCTGTCCTGCTATTAAATACTTTTATCCAGATCAGTCAGTTAAATGCCATACGTGATACACACTTGGGCGATCATGTCTCGAAATAGACATGACTGACTGTGCAGAATATTTTCCCGCAGCAGGATTCCATTACTTTCTGCAGTGGACTGGTTGCAAAGCAAGGCTATAGGCTTCAAACCGTCTTGTTATTTACTCCATAGCTGGAGGGAGAAGAGCTGGATTAATAACTTTCCCAAGTGTATTTGCATGTAAGTGAATTTCACAATTTCAACTAGAATTTTGTACTCGGCTTTCCAATTTCTTATTCCGTACCGATATCCCCATTCACTACAACGTATATTTACCTCCTTCAGGAAAAAAAAAACGCATGGTCTATAGAAATTGAGCATGATTAAATAAAACCCTAGCTTACACGTAGTATTAGGTTTCTTCTCTTTATTTATGTGCCGCGTCCCTTTAGAACGCAGGCGATATGGCGCTCCACATCTTCCTATCCATTGTAGCTCTTCTCTGTCATCCATTTACTAAAGCCCATCAAGTATGTCACGCGCCGTTTTCCCCTGCCTATATCTTCGTCGTCGTGGAGGGCAGGAAGCCCTTCTGCTGGGTCTGCGGAGACTCCAACCACGTGGCCAGGGAGTGCCCCACTAAGAATCCGGCACCCAAGACCCAACCTCCGCAGAAGACGACCGCCGCCGCCGCCGCTACTACAGCAGAAAAGCCGGAAAAACCGGCACAACCAAAAAACGGCCCGGCGGAGCAAAAGGAGGGAGAATGGAAGACGGTTGGCAAGAGAGGAACCAAACCCAAGAGCCAACCGTCGGCGGAAAAGCAACCCGCCAAAGCAGCAGCAGTGCCAGCGTCCCCTCCTGCGCCCTCTCCCAAGCCAAAGGAGTCGGCAACTCCTCCCAGGAAGAAGGCGACGACACCCTCGCCAACCAAGCAGGACGCCCTACAGGCGAAACCCAAAAAACCCCCGACGGAGGAGCGCATGGAGGTCGGCTCAGTGGCACAACCAAGAGCCTCTTCCCTGAAAAGAAACAGAGAGGAGGAAGAACAGCAGCAGCAACACAGCATCAAGATGCAGCGGAGGAGCAGAGGCAGCGACAGGAAGACGCATGCAGCCGTCTCGCTACCCGGGTCTCCGGAGAGGCCAAAAGACACTTATGCCAAAAAGGCAAGCAGCCTCCCATCTTCCCCCCTCAAAAAAATCAGCAAACATCTCTCCTTTTCCCAGTCCCCGGTCTTCAAGCTGACCCCACTTACACCAAGGAAAACTCTCTCCCCCACTCCCACCCCTTCTCCTACAACGTCCCAGCCCAGAAAGAAAAAGACTCTCCCGAGGGGCGAAGCCCTAATGAAAATAGACTCAAAGGACGTTGCTAGGGAGTGGAGTGCACAAAGGCGTGCACTTTTGAAGCCACTCCTCAAGCTCAAAGAGGTCAACGGCAAGTCGTCCGAAGACCCGTTCAACTTCCCCGACGCCCCGGGGGTAATTACCCTCATCAGGACTACAGGGGGCAATCTAAAAGTGTGGGATCACGTGGAGGCTGCCGAAAAACTATATCCCAACATCGTCATGATGAGGAGTGGTACTCCTGAACTACGCAAAATGGCGAAAAATTGTGCAGGCCGACTCCCAGTTTTACTAAACCCCTCTTCTTCATTACGTCTCAGAAACTTCAGCTGTCACTTCATGATGTTACGTATGTATCCTTTTTGTTTCCATTCACTCGAACAATCTCGGCGTTGCTCACATGCTCGGTCCATGGTATCCTCAGCATCATTCTGTAGATCCACATTTCTATTGCTACACGTCTCCTTCATCTAGAGGAGATTGTCCAGCACTCGCTGTCATATAGGAGGACAGTACACTTTTCTTTGTTTTCAACGAAATTTTCCTGTCTCTTAATACTCTACTTAGCTTTTGAAATGTATCCTTAGCCATCCCAACACACCTACGGATCAAAGTGGTACACTAGCCGTTCTGTTAAAACACTATCCAGGCATTTAAATTTCTGTACTTGCTTTAGTATCCCCAACCTGTAATTGGCATTTTTGGCACATCTTTTTACTGATGACCATGCATTCAGTTTTCTTGTAGTTTATGTTTAGTCCGTTCTTCTCGCTTTCCTTTGCTACAAGTTTTTGCAGGAACAGGAACAGTATTTACATTATTCGGACTATTGTTCTCATTGCCATTTGTACGACGTTTCGGCCGTTTTACGCTTTGGCCTTCTTCAGGTGCTAGGAATTTTAAACCGAACCCTTTATGACAATCACTGGGGTATATAATTCTTATTCCTCGCCTAGAGCCTATTCTGGTAGTCATGAGTTATCTCCCTCTAACCCTGTAAGTTACTTGTTCGCCACTGCTGTAACCTTCAATATGAACTCTGGTAAAAAAAAGGATTACTAGACATTAGGTTTAGAAGTCCCAAAAATTCAGTTGTTCTTGTCCCTAAGGACACATGGCCCAGTGGATATAGACGTTGGTTAGTTCCTGTGACTTGACCCAAAGAGTTGTGAGTTCAATACCATTGACAATTCCGTTGTTAAATAAGATTAATACTAAGTGCCAGACGTTTTATGTAGAGTGCTTATCTCACAGCGAGATCTTTTCGGTTACAGGGTGTATGAAGAATCTTATGCGTTCTTGTAGTTAAGGTTAAATGCCTTGTCATGGCACTTTGATCAGATGAGTGACACGTGAGTCGTCTTTCTCAAAGAGGTAGGGCTGTGACCAATATAGCTAGTTAATTTATGTCAAGAATAACAATCTTGTACTAGACAGTTATATTGACACACTATAATAGACATCGCTAGGTTAGATTTAATAAGGTTCTTTGATTAGTGACGACTAGGTTTTCGGTTTTCCATTTTCTGAATATAAAAAAATTTACTCGTGTAGTGATATCAGTAGTCAACTGATATCTTGTTAAAGGAAACATCTGAAAAATGTTGCATAAATTGTTTTGAAAGTTAACGTCGTGACAAAGAAGGTAAGCCAAGCGAAGTGGACTGCACAAGAGCTATATCAAACAACACTGACAAAGAGAGCAACCGAGTGGAGCGGACATGATGAATGAATTTTTGAATTCCTCTATGAGACAATGGTCTCGAGAAGCCTGAAAACAGGGACTGCTAGGCCGCTACACAAATGAAAAAGTACACACACTGGTTAGACCATTCACAACCCCTCATCTCGCCTCACTGTCTCGATCACTCACTGCTTACAATAAAATAAAAATCTACTGACTACTACAGTTTCATCACATGGTTTTAATTCGTGGGCAGCGCTCTGGTCAAAGAGTTATTGTTTAAGCCACAAGAGTTCGACAGGAAGAAGCTTCACCCTGAGAACAAACGTGGGGTCTGGTGTGCACTCATTTTCTGGGATTTAAGGCTGAAATAGGAGGTTTAGTCATTCGTTACCTACATGGTTGTGTGTGTACTGATATTTTTTAAAGTCAGATACTGGGAAGTGTTCTAACAAAAGACGGAAAGTGCGACACAGAGATCCGAAGGCGAATTGGCATGACGAAGGATGCGTTCCAGAAGCTGAGTAGAGTATTAAAAGACAGAAAATTTTCACTAGAAACAATGAAGAGAATACTTGGTTGCTATGTCCTTTAATATGGCAGTGAATGCTAGACAATCTCATCGAATATGAAGGAAAAACTTGAAGTAACTGAATTGTTGTTCTACAGAAGGATGCTGCGGATATCATGATTCGAGTATGTGAGCAATGATGAGGCTTTGAAAAGGATGGAAACGAAAAGGAAATTAATAATAGCTAAAGTTCCTGGGGTATGCAATGAGGAAATAGGGCTTAGAAAATCTGATACTAACAGGTAAGATAGAGGGAAGGAGAGACAGGGGAAAACAGCGTGTAACATACTTGACTGGCATGAGCAGGTGGATGCCGGAACGAGGGTTGCGTGGTGTAACAGGAGAAAGCATGCTAAGAGCCACCAGCGATAGGGAGACGTGGAAGGCCATGATCGCTTACGTCCTGAAGGGACAAAGCACATAGAATAATAATAAGAAACCATAGAAAATGTACACATCGACTATTCTTTAAAATTTCCTATTTTGGTGCAGCTGTTGAGGAATTAACTTGGAACTATTTTCTTCGGTTCAATGAGCAAAATGTGTTGGAAGATGTTGAAGGCAAACTGCAAATGCAGCTGAAAGTACATCCAAAGAAATCACTAAAAAGAAATTAAAACATTTTTTGTATTTTTGATAAAAGTACCGACTTGCGCAAATACGAACGCCAATACACGACATTATCAGAAAATCAAAGCGGTACCTATTGGATGCACGTTGTGGATATTGGTTCCGAATAAGAAATCGGAGAGCCGAGTTCGAATTCCAGTCGAAATCGTTGCATTCACTTACACACGAAATACCTTTAGAAAAGGTATTAATCCCTATCTTCTCCTTCCAGCTATGGAATAGCATGCCAGATTGAGTTCTATAGCCTTGGTTGTCAACCAGTCTACTGCAGAAAGTTATGGCAACCTACTGTGCCAAAATCTACCTAGTCAGTCATGTCTAAAAAGACATGGTCACTCAATCGTGTATCACGTATGGCACTTAACTGACTGATTTCGATAAAAGGGTTTAACAGCAGGACAGATTGGATTCTATAGTCTTGGGTGGCAATGTATGCCTAAAAAGTCGCTCAAGCATATATTAGGTATGGCACTTAACTGACTGATTGAACGATAGTAAATTTAAAGTCAAACTCTCTACAATTTAATAAAACATTAAATTATTTTAAATATTTTTCTAATTTTTAAAGATTAATGGGAAGGTGAATATATATATATATATATATATATATATATATAAAGACGTTCACGTTTTATTTGTCAAGTAATTTTTACGGATAGAAAAAATAGTTAAAATTCCATCTGTCAATAGAGCTGTCAACACCTCATGAGCACTGTGTTAAAAATACATTTCTGCGGTATTTTAAACTAAGATTAAGTAATATTTGCTTCAAATCAGATTAATTAAACTTTAAATCAGCTAATATTACTCAAATAAAGTTTCAAAAAAGTATATTTTAATTTTGAAAGCGTTTTTAATAAAAATAATTAAGTTGTGCAGAGAGAATCGTAAATATAGCTAAAAGCAGTCATTTGTAGAAATTAAGAAACTCGTTCGAATCAATTTAAATTCATTTTAAAATACAGCAAGTATTTTGCTTACTAGAATATTAAATTTCATTTATTATTCTGAAATTAAAACTAAGAGTTTCAAGAAAGATTTTTCATTTTCAAAATACATTTAAACTGCTTGCTTGCTAGATGTTCGTTGTGGTACAGTGGATATCGGCTTGGAACGAGAAACCGGGGAGCCGAGTTCAAATTCCCGTTGAATCCATTGCATTCACTTACGCGCAACTACCCTTGGGAAAGGTATTAATCCTTCTCTTCCTTCCAATTATGGGTTAAATAGCAGGACAGATTGGGTTCTATAGCCTTGGTCGGCAACCAGTCTACCGTAGAAAGCAATGGCAACCTACTGCGGGATAATCTTCTGTCCAGTCAGTCATGTCTCTTTCGAGACATGATCGCCCAAGCGTGTATCACGTATGGCACTTAACTGACTGACTGATATTGAATTATTCAGGATTTTGAGTAACAGGAAAGATAAATGAATTACTTAATCTTTTCAAATTTGTATCGCCTTTTGTATTGTAGTCCATATATATGGCCATGTCGGCTTTACCTCGCATCCAAGAATTTAATTTCTTCTTTGCTGTTCGTTTTTTTTTTTGGTGGGGGGATGATGGCATTGATGGCTAAACTCAAAACTAACCTGCAGGTTCAGGACTAGAAGCTTCCAGTTTCATCAAAACCTGTTCCCGTCATCCATTCCGTAACACCGTTTGGCTTTGCAAGAGTTCGTTGGGGGCGAAAGAAAATCAGAGCAGAATAAAATACCGATGGGGTGAATTTGTTTAAAGTAGACCTCAACTTGCCAGAAATTGACCCACACACTTGATTTCATGACCTTCCTCTGAGGTACATACCGAATGAGACATGCAGAGATATGTATTGCGTTTCTTTCGGGGTACAAGAGACAAGGGGAAGCAACGGATAACATATTTGAAGGAACTAATCAGGTGGATGAGAGAACGAGGATTGCACGGTGTAACAGGAGAAGGCGTGCTCAGAGCCACCACGGATAGGGAAACGTAGAAAGCCATGATCGCCTACGTCCTGAAGGGACAGGGCACATAGAACAGAAATAAGATATAGATATATTGTCTTTATTGATTAAAAGAAGCAACAAAGAAAAAAAGAAGGAATAAATGAAATAAATACCAGTTCAAAATAGTGAGGTTCGTCTCCCAGGGAGAGCCTTCTATTAGGGTTATAGTCTTCACTGACCATCTTTCTGTTTAAGGTAACCTGTGCGTCACCCTTTTTGTAGGAGCTCAGCGGTTCTCCGGCGCCATAAAGACCTTTCGATCCGTCATTTTAAGCTACGACTTGATCGTTATTAGTCCTCAACGATGTCGCATTTACGTGGGACAATGTCGTTTCCCGACACCTGAGACCTTACCGTCAATATTCACCATTTCGTTATCGTGGCTATGGGGTTGTATTTGGAACGAAATCCCATACAGGGGAAACGGATCTGAACTGATGTTAGCCAACAGTATGTTTCCATTATTTGTTACATCGATCTCGGGGATTTTCTGGAAATGATCGCTTGATCCATCTTTAACCTGTGGAAAAAATACGTTGAGAACGATAAACAAGAATATTTACAATATTTTCTGCCCCGAAATGAATGGGGTGAAAACGATAAAATATAAATATAAGTACATGCATGATTCGTTTCTTATTTGTTTTGGCTGTCGCCCGGACGTGGTGTAATTACCTTGCTAGATCGGTTACGATTAAGTAGTGAGTTGGGTTTTAGTGGGTACCGGCTCGGAACCAGAAATCGAGAAGCCGAGTTCAAATTCCTTGAATTCACTTATTCGCAAATACCCTTAGAAAAAGCATTAATCCGTCTCTTCTCTCCAGTTATGGGTTAAATAAGAGAATACACAGCACAAAGCAGTCCAGTGCTTTCTTCTTTGTTTCTAACGAAATTTTCCTGTCTCTTAATACTCTGCTCAGCTTCTGGAATGCGTCCTTGGCCCTTTCATTTCGCCTTCGGATCTCAGTGTCGCATTTTCCGTCTTCCGTTAAACACTTCCCAAGTACTTAAATTTTTGTACTTGCTTGATTTTAGTATCCCCATACCATTTGCTGATGACCATACATTCATAGGCAGAAGATTTTCCGCAATAGGCTACCATTATTTTCTGCAGTAAACTGGTTGCCAACCAAGGCTATAGAACCCAATCTGCCATGCTATTCAACCCATAGGTGGAAGGAGAAGAAATTGATTACTACTTTTCTCAAGGTTATTTGTGCGCATGAAACGAATTTAACTTGATTTCGAAATCGGCTCCCCGATTTCTCATTCGAAGCCGATATTCATGACACCACAACGCACATCCATATATTGGCACACCCCTCCCAAACTCTATACAACGAAGGCCAGGCAACTGATCTCTTCTGTGACCTACACTCTTGTGCAAATTAATTGAAACAACTTGTTTTCTGTATTTCACCAAACGGTCAGTTTAATACCCACTGGAGTGACAGGGTGTAAACAATTTCTATTTTTCCTCAGATTAGGTAATTTTCCAGTGGTGTGCAGTAATATGAATCTATTTTTGGGGTGTATGATGAAATTTGTTTGGCATTGAAAAATACTGCGTCATCCGTGATTACATCAGATTTTTTTTATGACGCCCAGATACTATTAACTTGACTATCGATTAGTTGTCCTACGGTCATTGTCTGCGATGGGCGTTACTCAAAGGAAGCGTACCAAAATTGTAACACTGCATGAACAAACTGGCAAGCCTTACAGAAAAATAGTGGATATTGTTGGTGTCATCCTTTCAACTGTCAGTCGTGTCATCAAGGCGAAAAAACAAACTGGATCTATCAGTCCAAAACGAAAAGAAAAATTAGGTCGGAAGAGAAAAACAACGCCAAGAGACGACGTATACGGAATCAGGGAAAGGGTAAAAGATCCTAGGAAAGTATTCGTTTTGTTTCAATTAATTTCCATCAACGCAGAAACATATTCTGAATTATACGATCAAAAGTCACCCTCCACGTCTTCTGAAACCAGATAGCGAACCCTCTTGGCAACATGCCAAGGAATGCACACCTATATGTTGTCTTTTTTTTACTTTGTTTTTCTTTTTATTTCGTTTTACTTTTGGAATTTTTCCTGTTATCTTTTTTTGAGTTGCTGTAGGGCGTTACCCACTTAACTATGGACTCTTCCTACCAGTATATTAACTGAGAGTTAATCACTCTCGTGGCTTCAGTTCAGCTCAGCACAGTCTGTCTGTCTGTCAGTCGCTAGTAAGCCAAGCTTATATTTACTCTTTTCTCTTGTATCTATTTTTGACTTAATATATGTTGTTAACCATACCACCGTGTTTCGAGTTATCATTTGGTGGTCCCATCACCGGTCCACATCAGAGGTGCAGTTTTTTTATCTATTTTTTCATACACAGAGATATATCATGCATTCGTGTGGGTCGTGTGGGTTCTGTGGGTCGTGTGGCACTCTGGGTTGTAAAATGGACTCAGGTACCGAACGATGTGGATAGTAAATATTACCTATGATAACTTTGCGCCATATTTATGTAACAATGTTAAAACAAAATTGCTTGTGCCAAAAATAAATAAGATATAGTCTCGGGACCCTGTGAAAACAAGGGAAATGAGGCTGAGAAGTCCAATGGAAGGAATTAATTTAAACAACCGACTATTCAAATTGTATAAGGGAAGTATATAAAATAAAATATCGAAAAGGGGATACTTTGAGGCTGCTAAATCTGTGAATGTCCTTTAAATAGTTCATTACTTCCTGGAATTCCTTATTAATGAATAATGTAGTTAGGTATTGAATTCACAACTTTTTGGGGTCAAGTCACTGGGCTATGTGCCCTTGAGGGCATCAGTGTATGAATTTTTGTGACTTATAAACCACTACTGTTGCCAGGTATTGAACTCACAACTCTTTGGGCTAAATTACTGGATCCCAGCAACGCTTTTATTCAACTGGCCATGTGGCCCTGAGAACAAATGCTTAGTGAGTTGATTTAAATGGCGATAACTAAGACTTTTGTAAGTGGCATGACTCATGGAACGACAACAATGTACCCTAACGATCGAAATAAAGGTTTGAAATACCAGTCACCTGAAGAAGGCTGAAACGTCGTGAATATGACAATAAAGATGAGAATAACAGTCCGAACAATGTAGATAATGTAAATACCTCATCTCAGAAATAAAAACAAATAAAAAATATTTACATTCTAGCATTAAGTAACCCATATAGGTGGTGATATGCCGGTAAACAAAAACAGCCAACCAAATCCCTTTTCTTTCTTTCTTTCTTTCTTTCTTTCTTATGATTTCGGTTTTATCAATTAAATCATACACCATCTCGGAAATATCTTTTCCTTCTATCTTTTCTTGCAGTTACAAGGGAATGGTTCATTATTTATCTGAGGTAATAGTAGATCGTAACATACGTGCTAACTTACTAACTAGTGAAGGAGCAACCACAAATATAAAATGATTCTGATATACAACAGACAAGTAAACGTAGGTTTGGTGTATGAAGAGGAAATTGAAAATAGAATAGGCTGCGTCAGAGGTAGTTTTGCCCAATTGCTACAAAACCCAAAACTTTCTTATGGATACCATGCATAGCGCCAACCCATTCAAAAATATCTAAACTGTTAACTGCATAAAACCGCTTTTCCAGATCAATGGTTATAATAACTGAGCAAGTGAGGCCTGTTTGTATCGGCGAAGATTATCTTTGTTTAAATAGTGTGGACTGACTCTACAGAATATTAAACATATAACGGTAACAAATAACAGAAACAACGTTTGATGAGGATATTCAACTGCAGTAAAAATTAAACTGGATATCACATGTAAGTCGAAGATAATGACCGAATCAAGTTGTTGGCATTCTGCCCTACTATATATAAAGGTTAAGGGGGAGACCAACAATTGGTGACATTTTATCGTATTATGTAGCTGTCATGAATTCTCTTTGTTATGCGATCGACTTTTTATGTTGCGATCTACGCGTCACGAATGCACTTTGGTATGCGATAGACACTTTATATTTCGATTTGCGTATCATGAACCTACTTTGATATGCGATCTACATTTTATATTGCGATCTGCGTATCTCGAATCTAATTTGATATGCGATCTACACTTTATATTGCGATATGCGTATCTCGAATCTAATTTGATATACGATCTACACTTTATAAGGCGATCTACGTATTATGAATCTAATTTGATATGCGATCTACACTTTATATTGCGATCTGCGTATCTCGAATCTAATTTGATATACGATCTACACTTTATAAGGCGATCTACGTATTATGAATCTACTTTGATATGCGATCTACACTTTATATTGCGATCTGCGTATCTCGAATCTAATTTGATATGCGATCTACACTTTATATTGCGATATGCGTATCTCGAATCTAATTTGATATACGATCTACACTTTATAAGGCGATCTACGTATTATGAATCTACTTTGATATGCGATCTACACTTTATATTGCGACTTACAACAAGAACGATGTACCTGTTGTTAATTGCCAGAATATAGATAAAAGAAACCTTTTTAATTACAATTTTTCTGTTTTTATCTTTTGATTATTATGCCTTACTCTATAGATATTATTCCAAATTAAAATTTTAACCTTTATGCATAATCTTTATCTCTAGAATATAAATAAAATATTTCTTTAAAAATATATCTTAATTATATTTTCTTTACGTCATATATATATATATATATATATATATATATATATATATATATATATTGTGTGTGTGTATTTTGGCAGCATTTTTTCATTAATACAGGTTTCGTTGAATAATATAATATAATATATATATATATATATATATATATATATATATATATATATATATATATATTTTACTATGTAGATATAATAAAATAAAATTTGTACGGTGTATTTTATCTTGTAGTTAACAACCCAAAGTAGCACCCCCACATAAATACCGTTATAAAAAAGAAGTTTAAATATTAGGTTACGATGTTTTCTTAATGTTTGTAAAAACCTTTTTCTTTTTGCTTTACTTTTCTCTCAACTGACCGCTTTTATATATTTAGCGCTGCTGATTTGAGTCGTGATTTCAATGGCTAACCAAGTCCCCACCATCGCGCCTCTTGCCTAACGCACATACGACAGTCTGTCTCGGCATTTACACAAACTGATGTACAAATAGACCATTAGGTTGAGGCCGCTAATAGACAGTTATGTAGGTGAGGCCGCTAATAGACAGTTATGTAGGTGAGGCCGTAGAACAGCTGAACTCCCGAAAACTGGGAGCGGAGTATAAATCCAGGATGCAGTATTGAGTGGTTAGAATAAAAAGAAAAATGAGGCAAGGTGTCATTAAAACCGGCAGGGTTAGGGTTGTCCGGGAAGTTTATGACTATTTTCAAAAGGAAATTAAAACACAAAACAAAATTATATCGTTAAATATTTATTCAACTAAATATAAACCATTTTCTTGCACAACTTTCTTCATTTTTCCTTCAACTTAAAGATTTCGTCTTCCCAGAATTTCAGTTGTGTTTCGGAAAAGAACACATTAAAATGTTTCTTTTTATATCATCCAAAGAATTGAAATTTTTCCTGTTGAGATTATTTTGCAAGGGCCTAAATATAGGAAAATACGAAAGCGTAATGTCTGGTGAATATGGTAGATAGGGTAAGACAAGCTGGAGCAGTTTTTGCCAGGTTGCCAAAGAAATGTGAGGTCTGGAGTGATCTTGATGGAAAATAGCTCGTTTCCTGTTTGCCAATTCTGAACGTTCTTCTTTAATTGCTGCCTTTAATTCGTCCAGTTGCGAGCAGTACTTTTCAGAATAGTAGATTACTAGGTGCATTTGAGATACTTGATGACTTTTAAGAATTAATTAACTGTTTATTTGGTAATAGCACACAGCGCATGGGTCTACGGCCATATCGTGTTGAATGCACCGGTTCCCGTCCGCAACATCGAGCCTGGTCAGTACTTAAATGGGTGATCATTTGGGAATACCAGGTGCTGTAAACGTAATGGACCAAAAATGGTCCACCGGTCCTCCAGGGTTGGGTGCAGAGCTCACAACCCTTCCCCATAAAAAAAAACTGTTTGTTACAGAAACAGCAACAACAAGTTGCTGCCTTATGCACCATCTGGGTGTGACGGATAAATGATGATGATGACACAGCGCAGGATTCTTTTCCGATCCTACCAGATGCACAACATGATTTTCTTAGGATGAAAACATACTTTTGGAGGTGGGTAAAATTGGGCTCATATCAGTTATCCAAGGATCTTTTTTCGCTGAACATTGCTGTCTACGAACCATTTATCGTCGTCCGTCACATATTGCTTCAAAATGGGCTGCATTTTCATTGCGTTTATACAGCAAATCACAAATGAAATGCAATTCAAAAGATTCTTTTCACTGAGATCATGTGGTACTCAAACATCGTAGCGTTTTCAGCACCCAAGCTTCATTAAGTGTTCATAGATGCTGGATTTTAATAAATTTATTTTTTCTACCAATTCCCGCATTGTGTAATGAGATGCCAGCCAAATCAATGTCTTGATCTGGCTGGCATCTGTAGTGGGGGGTCCGCCTGAGCGTTGTTCATAGATAAGGCTATGAACCAACTCTAAGCTTAGCTAACCAAATCCATCATAACTCGACTATATTCTGTAAAAAGCGGTTTAATTTCTATTTTTGTCTTCAGAAATTGAATTAAATCAACTTTACAGTGTTAGCTGCTTGTGGTAAGTCAACCGGGATTACACAAATTTCCACATTTTTAAATGTAAGGTCAATACACACCTCCTAACACACTAACCTGCTCCCATTCTATCAAGCACTCTTCCCATCTGCCCGACCCTCATCCTCGCTATCCTTACTCATCTGTCACCTTTCTCCTGACATTCCCTATGTCTACCCACTCCTTCTCTTTACCTTCCCCTATGTAGGTCCATGCGCAATAGTGGCAGTGGAATGCCTTGCTTGGGGTGAGATGATTAAAAAAAAAAAATCAGTTAAACCATTTTCACTGTACACTTAGGAAGTATTATTGCTTTTACTGCAATAAAAAGTCATCAAGTTTCTCAAATGCACCTAATAACCTTCAATTTTCACAGGGATGCACAATTGACACAAATTAAGTAACTTTAAACTTTCTTTTTCAAGAGATAGTTTGAAGTGTGCTCTAATCCAAAATGGAAGCATATATTATTTGTCGATAAATGTGAGGAGTTCTAATGACTAAAAATCGGTATGAACTTTCTGGACAACTCAATTATATATATATATATATATATATATATATTTTAATCATATCACCCCGACCAAGGCGGTAACGCCACTGATGTGCAGGGGGCTACATAAGATTAAAAGCACGAGATAGAAGAGAGTGAAGAGAAGGACAAACCATTTAGAAGGGAGCAAGAGAAGGAAGGGAATATAGGTGTGATGACAGTAGCAGAGGTGGAGAGAAAGGAAAGGATATACAGGCTGGTGAGGAAAGAACTAGGGTCAAATGGTTAAGAGATGAGTATTGACCTTGCATTTGAATTTCTGAAGGTTGTAGCCGCCAGGAAAGCAAGAATAAGGAAGCGAGTTCCACAGGCGGGAAGTGCGAGGAAAGAAACTGCAGGAATAGAATTGTCATCTGCATTTGGTTAATCTCACTGTGAATGGGTGAGACCCAGTTGCCAGTCTGGTTGCACGAGTAAACACCTGTTGCAGGGGCACCAGTGACTTAAGTTCGTATTGCGCACGAAATTGCTGTATTGGGGCAGCAGCAGATCAATATTTCAACATATATTGTTAAATATAACAGATAATGAATGTCTATTATGTTTAACCATAACCATTCTGACAATCGTATTTTACTTTTAGTTTCAGGTGAAAATAATGACAAAAATTTTCCTACATTTCGATACTTTTTATTACGCTGATCCTTGATCTAAAGTTTTGACTCATGTATGCCATCTTATGAGTGGTTGTATGGACATTAACAAAAAGATATTCACCATCAAAGATGATATTTTGTTATGTTGACATAGAAGATTGCTATGCGACAATAACGGTCACGGAATAGCAGATGCTGGTAGTAAATTCGTGATGCGGTTCTATGACGTCATACCACGTGTGAGACCAAAATATTAACAACAGAACCATACGTTTAGATGCAATGTAATGTGTTGTAGATAGTTTGAAATGTACTTTCATTGAGTGTGGGTTGGTTTGTTTTAATGCCGATGACCTCCAACATCTGAAGTTTCTTTTAACTGTGTGTATGTGTGAGTATTGTTATGTTGTTTAATAGAACTAAGATCGGAAAAGTAACAGGTAAATCTACGGGAGAGCGTGGTTGTAATAAAATCTATATATGTACTGGGTTTAACAATATATATATATATATATATATATATATATATATATATATATATATACTGATTGTTTAATACTTAGTTTTTGGTCCTAATAGGGTTAGAATAGTACACATTTGTATTAAAAAGTGTTCTATACAGTTATATTGTAGAACTTTTGAATATTTTTCGTTAAATATAATGAAATAATTTGTTTAAAAATTATATATATATATATATATATATATATATATATATCAGCCTGTTCATTATCTAATTGTATCAGTCTATTAATTATCTATCTATCTCAGTCGTTATCTATCTATCTATCTATCTATCTATCTATCTATCTATCTATCTATCTACTGATTGTTCGATCTATTGAACGTATATTGATAAGAAACAATGGTTTTCTAGGTCACCTCGTTTCAAAACAATTGCTAAAAAGCTATTCCTGCTGACTATTGTTCTTGTATTCAGTTCAGACCTAATATATCCCAAGAGCGTGGCCGAATTACAAAATCAGTTAATCATCATCATCAACATAACCATCATCAATATCCTATTCATATTTCATGACGAATGTGGTAATAGAATCACTGCGCATCTTATCCCCTGACCAATCCATGCCACATATCTGGCTTGCAAGCCAGAGAGGTACTCATTCATGTGTTGCGTACCTCCGGGAAACAGATCTAGTGGAGCCCATCCCTCTCGGTAAATGTTTTCCAACTTGAAGACTTGTTTTGGTCTTAGACACGTAGCAGTTAATTCAATAGACGAACCCTCCACCCTGGTCATTTTCAGTCTAGGTTGCCCGTCATTGGTACATAGTTTTGGAGTCCAGTCAACCCCTTTGTGCTAGATGGTCGTTGGCTCTACAACACGGGCTTTCGCCCTATTTTTACGTCATCGCTACCTTCAGATAGAAAAATTTCCATCACCCACCTGTATAGTAAATATTAAAAAAATAGATTTAAAAATGCACTCCAACAAAATTGTTGGTTAAAAGTTTGTTATTGGCTTTTAAATTGACTTCAGAAAAAAGTAAAAAGGTAACAAATACCTCTGACATATTGCTGTTGCTACTACTACTGTATTAAAGATCGAACGAAAGGAAAATTGGCCATTGAAAACTACATAAATAATTTAGTTTCATGGTCAGTTAAGTTTTATGGTCATGCTACAAAATTGTACAAAATTATGGTCCTTGGTATGACGGTAAACTGCATCCGGTAGCAAGGCCTCTGATTGGGAGGTTGTGATGAGCATGGAACCACCTCTTAATTGCTGTTGTTCCCAGGTCCACCCTGACCCAGAGTGGTAGCATTTGTTAGGGTCCCAGCTATGGGCAAATAGTTAACCCCCAAACTGGGGTCAAAGCACTATAAAAGTATAAGAATAGACTTTTATAGAATTATATTCATAAAAATAGACTTTTATAGAAAAATGTACATTTTCGAAAGAAAAATATTACCAACAACAATATATTTTTTAAGGAAAAAAATTATTGTCATAATACATTTTTGAATATAAAACTAGAAGACGTCTTCAGTTTTCTAAAATGAAAAATTTTTTTTTTAATTTTTCATCAAAGTCTGGCTAAATCAACCTTTTCACTATAACCGAACATTAAAAAAAATACCTTAACATCCACCATTTTTTGGTATTAAATAACCCACAGAGGTTGATACGCCATTAAACAAAACTCAAACTCAAAAGTTATTTTTAGTAAATACCTGTATTTGAATAGATGTTCAATTTATTTTAAGCAGTATTTCGTCTAGCGGTCTAAGTGCTCGCGTACTGCTTAAAATGATGTATTTACTCAAATGTACCCACTAAAAATAACGTTTAAATAATAAAAGTGTTTCGAATTAAGAAAAAATACATTAATTCTTTCGAAATTGCTTTGTTGACGTTACGGATATGAAACTAAGCAGATATGAATTTCTGAAAAATATATTAAGGAGGAAGTATTCTTTCTTTAAAAGACAATCCAAAGCCTTACTGAAATGTGATGCTCTTCACAGCAGATTGGTAAAGCACAATGGATCAGATGGCGGTTTCTCCTACAAAGGAGGACGAAGGTTTAAACACTGACGTGGAACACATTTTCTTCGTTAAGATTTTGCGAATACGCAAGCCGACAGGGATAAAATGCATTGTTTGGTATAAAATGCATTGTTTGGGGCGTCTATTTCAAATACGAGTATCCACTAATAATAAAATTTTGAAGTAATAAAATTTTCAGATTAAAAATACATCCCTTATTTCTTTAGAAATTATTTTGCTTACATTTCGGAGCAGATAAAGTCCGAACAATTCAGTGTGCTTTAAAAGTAAATAGAATCTTGCTTTGATTTTTTAAGCTCTTTGTAGACGAGCAGTTAAAGCAGGCTGGATCAGATGGAGGTTTATACAAAATATTGGAAGGCATATTTTCTTTGATAATTTTCTCGAGTTTGCAGACCAGGAGATGAGATAAATACTTAAATAATAAAAATGTTTCGAATTAAGAAAAAAATCCATTAATTCTTTAAAAGTTGTTAACGTTTGAGGTACGAAATTGGGCAGAATTGTGCTTAAAAAGCAAAATAGAACCTTGCTTGACAGTGAAGCTCTTCGTAGACGAGCCTTTAAAGTACGCCCTATCATGATGGAGGGCAAATTTTTACGAGTGTGTAGGCCGGTAGATGAAATATAATACTGTTTAAAATGAACGGAGCGTCTACTTAAATACGGGTATCCACGAAAATAACATTTGAGGTTAAAAAAAATTAAAATAAAATAGAAGAAAATAATACCGGATAAAAAAAAAAAATAAAATCCATTAACTCTTTAGACATATTCTTAAAATAAAATTGTGAAAAATAAAAGTAATTTAAAGTCTTGAAACTAAAAATTGTTTTTATATCAATTTCTATTCAGATTTATGTCTTTATCCTGGTTATTATGCATACAATGTTTCGAGTCTTGTACCCTCCTGTCTTCAGTTGTCTGTCGTACTCGTTACCCAGGTAGAAGAAACTAAAATGAAGCCGGAACAGAAATTTAAATGCTTGGGAAGTGTTCTAACAGAGGATGGATAGTGCGACACTGAGATCATAAGGCATTCTGGGATGGCCAAGGACGCATTCCAAAGACTGGCTAGAGTACTGAGAGACAAGAAGAGAGTACTGGAAACATGGAAGAGAGTACTAGACCATTATGTGATATCTTCCCTTCAATATGGTAGCAAATGCTGTACAATCTCATCAAAGATGAGATGAAGACTTGAAACAACTGAAATATAGTTCTACAGAAGGATGCTGAGGAAACTGATACTTAACACCAGGAAACCACGGCTGAAGTTTCTAGAACATCTAGTGAGGAAGGAGGTCTTGGAGAATCGGATACTCACGGGACGGATAGAGACAACGTGTGACATACTTGAGGGACTTGAGTAGAGGAGTGGCGGGATAACAAGAGAAGGAGTGTTAAAAGCTACAAAGTATAGGAAGAAAAGAAAACATTTTTTTCTAAATGTAACTTGTGGGTCCACTATTTAAATTAGTTTTCTAAACTACAGATTTTATGCATAATAAGAGGGTACTAGATTCCTATGTGTTGTCCGTTCTTCAATATGGCAGTAAATGCTGGACAATATTATCAAAGATGAAGGAAAAACTTGAAGCAACTGAAATGTGGTTCTACAGAAGGATGCTGCGAATATCATGGATCGAGCATGTGAGCAATGATAAGGTCTTAGAAATGATGGAAACGAACAGGAAATTAATGCTGGGCATCAGGAAGAAACAGCTGAAGTTCCTGGGACATGCAATGAGGAAGGAGGGCTTGGAGAACCTGATACTAATAGGCCAGATAGAGGGAAAAAGAGACACGGAAAGGCAGCGGATAACATATTTGAAGGACTTAATCAGGTGGATAATAAAACGAGAGTTGCGTGGTGTAACAGGAAAACGCGTGCTAAAAGCCACCAGGGATAGGGAGACGTGGAAAACCATGATCGCCTACGTCCTGAAGGGACAGGGCACATAGAAGAAGAACTACACAAAAAACTTTAATTCAGCCAAAGGCTATATTTACTACTTTTGGTTCATTGGAATTCATATAATTGATGTTTATAAAAACAACTGATTTATGTAACAGACATACACATATCTGTCTAATTGAGATGAGGTACTTTCAGTCAGTTAAGTGCCATCCGTGATACACGCTTGGGCGATCATGTCTCGAAAGAGACATGACTGACAGGGTAGATGATAATCCCGCAGTAGGTTGCCATTGCTTTTTGCTGTAGACTGGTTGCCGACCAAGGCTATAGAACCAAATCTGTCCTGTTATTTAACCCATAACTGGAGGGAAGAGACGGATTAATACCTTTCTCAAGGGTATTTGTGCGTAAGTGAATGCATTGAATTCAACTGGAATTCGAACACGGCTACCC